>JADDTR010000031.1:0-164565 GCA_015345905.1 Aotearoamyces nothofagi
GATTCAGATAATTGGTTTTTGCGGCTGTCTGACAAGGCAGTGCCGCGAAGCTACCATCTGCTGGATAATGGCTGAACGCCTCTAAGTCAGAATCCATGCCAGAAAGCGGTGATTTTCTCCCGCACATCGTAGTCGGATACGAATAGGCCTATGGCCCTGAATCTTAGCTGGTCGGTAACGGTGTCTCGGTGAAAGTCCGTGGCACCAGCTGACGTCTTGCAATTTTACCATGCGCGGGGATAAATCCTTTGCATACGACTTAATTGTTCCACCTGGTCGTGTAAGTAGTAGAGTAGCCTTGTTGTTACGATCTACTGAGCGTAAGCCAGCGCGGACTAGATTTGTGAGAAACACTCTCCCCATTAAATCACTGGACAACCAGGGACTTGGAGGGGTTATTGTAGAGGCCGTGGCTGAACTGCCGGCTCTCAGCGAGGCACACTGGGCACAAGCCCTGGAGAGAAGGACCTGCTGGGGAAGCCTTTCCCTTGCCAGGTCGTCGACCTCTGGCGGAGTAGTTGTGCCGGGTAGGCAGACTGGGTAGTGACATGAAGGGGTCTCAGCTCGGCTACAGTACAGAAAAGTTCCGCTACAGTAGAGAAAAAGACCCACCAATTCTCGACTTAGCCGAGGTCAACCTGAGGATAGCTGTATTAGTTGCTAGTATATTTAGTGGTCTACTGATCACTCTGCAAATTAGCGACTGAAAGTTAGTGATCAGTGCCCTGAATTTAGTGATCAGTGCCCTAGAACTCTGCAAATTAGCGACTGCAGGCTAGTGATCAGTGCCCTGGAACTCTGCAAATTAGCGACTGCAGGCTAGTGATCAGTGCCCTGGAACTCGACAAATTAGCGAATATTTAGTGATTAATACTCAGTTTGCCGGGTAGCTGTGCCGTGTTTCTACACGTTTGGGGCCAGGGACTGGCAGCGCCTGGTGCAGTGTCTCGGTCTTGTATAGACCGATGGCTGGTAGGTCCCGGGCCAGGCGGACGGGCTTGAGTAGCATGCTAGTCAAGTGGTGCTGCCGGGTAGGCCCCCTGGTAAGCTACCCGGCATTGGCGTAAGCAGCAGGCTCTGCCTGGGGGCATAGTACTGCCTGTGTTGTTTCTCAGAACAAGACTCCAGTAGCCAAGCCAAGCTGCTGTCTGCCACCACTTTGTACTATGTTCAGCCATTGCCTGCCCCTTTCCGTCCTCCTTTGTATGGTTGTTAGGGGGTTTTTTACAAAACACATACAAAACAAATTTGTCGGGAAATTATTCCGCGCACCGGAACACTTGCACACGGGTCACGGACTAAAACAGGGTCGGTGGGTATATGATAGAGGTGGACTCATCGGTCTACTCCAGAGCCAGGCTGGGATACTTAGCAGAAGCAGCTGTTAGCAGGTTGGGAGCTTTGGTACGTGCGTATATGCTGGGAATAGTGATTGTCCACTGATGGTTAGGGATACTGAGGACTGAATTAGTGGCTCTGGAGGCTGTAGGTTAGCTGTGGGACACTGAGGGCTCTGGGGGTTGTAGGTAGCTGTAGGACACTGAGGGCTCCTGGCTGGTAGTGTTGGCAGGAGGCTGCTGCCAGACACCAGCAGCAGGAGCCCTTGGGTTGGTCTCACAGCTACGGGGTATCGCCTGCCCCATCTCCCTCAGGGAGGTAAGGGTGGGAGGTGGGAGGAGGGAGGAGAAGGGTGGAGGATGCAGTAAGTGGTCGGCCGGGTAGGCAGGGTGGGAACCACAGACCAGGTTTTTTGGATTTTGTGGTGGTTTTCAGAGTGACATTGGTAGTTCTCACGACTCTGCCACGCAATGTTTGTCACAGGACAGTACAGGAACTGGGGCGAGACTCTGAGAGTCCTCTGTTTGTTGTTTGTCATGTTTGCATTGTTTGCTTCTCTCTGTTTGTAGTTTGCACTTTAGGTGTTTGTTGTTTGCCTGGTTTGTTTCTAGAGACGAAGCGCCTGGCTAGACGTCTCTAGGACTATAGATAGCAGGCTTACCTCCGCTACTCTTCGCTCTTTAGCTTTATGACAAGACTATTCCCAAGCCACACCTTCCTACCTACTTTTTCCCCTTGTGATGACCTTGTGTTTTCGCTACCAGGGCCTTCTTTCATCAGGTCCCTCTTACAATAAAGCTCATTCAAGACAGGTACCAAGGTGTGCCTTTGCCACGACCAAGTCATACACCTTCAGGGTGTCCAAGAACCCATTTTTCATCTCTCCAGTGAGGAGAGACCCCCGCGATTTTTTCACCTACCCTTCCCTCCACCCCAACCCCCCAAGGGCCATCATGGCTTCATCTAACACAGGGAGAGGAGGAATAGACAGATCGAACATCCTAGGCAGTCGCCAGAGGAATCGATCTCCAGGAAAGTCTCCTGCTGTCTCTGAATCTTCTGTCTCAGGAGACTCTTCAGCTGGCAGTGATGACACTGAGGTCCCAGCTAGGAAGACCTCTACACCCGCGTTTACCCGTCCAGGAATTCCACTGCTGTACCCTGATCTCTTACATCGCCAGCCCTCGGGCTCTCCAACAAGGGGAACTGCTGCTCCTGCTGTTGAGGTAGACTCCCCTGGGGAGGAAGAGCTCTTGGAGGCTGAGGAAGCACTCTGCCCAGGCAGGGCTCAGTCCCATGATGACAAGGACCAGATGATAGCCTTCCTCCAGCAACAGCTAGAGCAGGCTCGGATGGACAGGAAGCCCTCCTCTTCTCCATTCAAGGAACCAGTTTCGATGGAGAAGGAGTATCAGGCAAAGGAGCCAAAACTCCCAGACCCCCAGCTCTTCTCAGGCGACCCTGATAAGCTGGACCAGTTTGTTCTGGACATGAGGACTCGTTTCTTAGTCCAGCCCAGGAGCCATTCTACTGATGTTACCAAGGTCCTGGTTGCGGCCAGCTACCTCACTGGTGCTGCAAAGAACTGGGCTCTCCCTATCCTCAGTGGCCACCGCAACGAGCTCCGCACCAGCTATCAGGCCTTTGAGCAGGAGCTGCAGAACACCTTTGAGAACCCAAACCTCATGGATGCTCTGGTGGACCGAATCAAGCACCTACGCCAGAAGAGCGATTCGGTGACTGTATATACCCAGAAGTTTGAGAACCTGGCATTTCGGTGTGCCCTGGCTCATACTGAGTGGGGCAGGGCCTACTATGATGGGCTCAGTGATACCATCAAGGACCTTCTCTCAAGTGTCCTCTATCTCCAGAAGACAGACTACCAGACCCTGAAGAAGACATGCATCGCCTTCGATCAGCGGCTGATCACACGCCGCGAGGAACGCAGCAGGGAGGTCCGCACCTTCCAGAAGGTGACCTCACCCTACACTACAAAATCTGCTGTTCCTGCTGCCCCTATTTCGGGCCTGGCTTCTAGGGAAGCTAGGGAGTTTAGCCGCCCACCAGTGGTTGGGAAACTATTCACTGGGGGCAAAGGAAAGCTGACCCAGGAAGAGAAGGACCGCCGACGCCGCCTAGGGCTCTGCAACTACTGTGGTGGACCAAACCACATCTGGGCCGCCTGTCCAAAGCGGGCCGGATCAACAGCCTTTGAGGGACGGACCCTGGCTGCAACAGAGGACAAGGAGGATCTCCCAGAAACCTCCGAAATGCTCAAGACCCTCTCTGGCCAGGAATCCGAGGATGTGAGCATGTCCCCTATCCGAAAATCTAACCCTGAGCTGACCTTATGGAGCAGTGAGCAGACGTCGTCTGTACACCATCTGGTAGCTCAGGGCAGGATAGGTGGACATGTAGCTAGGATAATGATAGACTCAGGAGCATTAGCAAATTTCATTCACCAGGACCTTATCACTGAAGTCTCCCACTCTGGTATCAGTGAATATGGAATGGTGATCAAGGCGATTGATGGGCAAGTAATAGTGCCTGCAAACGAGTCCCAGGTCCTCTCTACCAGCCTTGAGATTGATGGCCTGGACCTGATACAGTCACCTATCCAGCTGGTAGCAGGGCCCATCAGCTATTACGACGTTATCCTAGGGATGCCATGGCTCCAGGAAGTCAACCCAGACATCGACTGGGTGAAGGAGACCATTACTCTTAGGGGACCCCAGGTCTCAGCAACGCTCCCACCAACAACACCGCCAACTAACCTGCCTGATGAGCCCTGTGAACCTGTCCCCTCCCTATCTATCCTCTGCCAAAAGGTTCCAGTCCCTATCCTCAAACGGCCACAGGGCTGCACTCTAGCAGTACTGGCACCAGGACCCCCTAAGGAAAAAGGGGACATCAAGCTGCCTGCTGAATACACCGATTTCGAAGACGTGTTCTCACCAGTAGGTGCAAACAGCTTGCCACCATACCGACAGGGTATTGACCATGCTATCGACCTTGAGAAGGGGAAGAACCCACCAAACCTACCGGCCTATAGGAAGACCGACTTCGAGAATGCAGAAGCAAGCAGGCAGGTAAGTGAACTCCTAGGAAAGGGGTGGATCAGGCCGTGCAAATCGCCAGCAAGTGCCCCTATTCTCTTTGCAGAAAAGAAGGACAGCAACAGCTTACGGCTCTGTATCGATTACCGCGGCCTCAACAAGATCACCATCAAGAACCGCTACCCTATGCCGAATGTAGACGACCACCTATATACACTCCGGGATACAAAGGAGTTCGTCCGCCTAGACCTGCCAAACGCCTTCCACCTTATTCGTGTCAAAGAAGGAGATGAATGGAAGACAGCATTCAAGACGCAAGACGGGCTGTTCGAGTGGACTGTAATGCCATTTGGACTCTGCAATGCACCTGCCACCTTCCAAGCATTCATCGACTCTGTACTCAGGTGGATGATAGACCACGATGAACTAATTGTATACATTGATGATATTCTCATCTATAGGGATTCTAGGGAGCAGCTGGTGGAAAGGACCCGACGCTGCCTAACCCAGATCCGAGAGGCACGGCTCTTTATCCGCCTAGAGAAGTGTGAGTTCCATGTCTCTGAGGTAGGCTTCCTGGGCTACTGGGTAGGTAATGGGGTTATCAAGATGGACCAGGAAAAGGTAGGTACAATCCTAAGCTGGCCTACACCAAAATCTGTCAGGGAAGTACGTGCTTTCCTCGGCTTTGGGAACTTCTACAGGCGCTTTGTCAACGGCTATGCCCGCCTTACAGGGCCCATGACGGAACTCCTAAAGAAGAAGCATGCCAACGACTTTGAGTGGACGCCAGCCTGTAAGGATAGCTTCAACAGCCTCAAGACGGCCTTCACTCAGTACCCTACAGTACAGCAATTCGACCCTGAACTTACGCCTATCCTTGAAGTCGATGCCTCTGGGTTTGCTGTCAGTGGGATCCTATCTCAACGCTTCGATGGGAAGAAACACCCAGTGGCATTCTGGAGCAGGAAGATGATCCCAGCAGAGACTCGCTATGGTACACCAGATCAGGAGCTGATGGCAGTCGTCAACGCTCTAGAGCACTTCCGCTATTACCTTGAGGGTGCCAAGCACCCTATAGAGATCTGGTCAGACCATGCCAACCTAGTAGGGTTCCAGTCAAAGCCTAAGCTCAACAGACGCCAGGCAGGATACCTCGACTTCATGACCCGTTTTGACTACACTATCAAGCATAGGCCTGGAGCAAGGAATCCTGCAGACGCCCTATCTCGGAGGCCTGACTACAAGACAACCAAGGACGATATCGAGTACCCCGAGCCACCTAAACTCCACCTGGTCGATGGGAATGATGTCCCACTCTCAGCAACTGAAGACGACCTTGCCTTCGACCCAATTACAGCAACTATGCCACGGATCGGTCCCCTCCCCGAGGGATGGGAGTAGAGAGGTGAAGACCTTTATTTTCAAGACTGCAGGTACATCCCTACAGCGTCACGAATCGAAGCACTAGAACAGGTACACGATGACCCCCTAGCAGGACACTTTGGCCGCGAGCGGACACTGGCCCTGCTAAAGGAGACGGCATTCTGGCCTGGGATGGATCAGGATGTACGACGCTATGTCAAGGGTTGCCAGAAGTGTCTCCGAAACAAGGCTTCTAGGCATAAGAAGTATGGCCATCTGGCACCACTCCCTGTCCCTACAGCTCGCTGGAGCAGGGTAGGTATCGATTTCATTACCAACCTGCCAAGAACCAAGAAGGGACAGGATGGGATAGCAGTCATGGTAGACCACTTCACCAAGATAGCACACTTCCGCCCTATTACAATCAAGGGGCTCAATGCCAGGAAGACAGCAGACCTCTTCCTGGACGATGTAGTCCGCCTCCATGGTATACCAGACAGCATCGTATCCGACAGGGATGGACGGTTTATCAACACCTTCTGGGCCCACCTCTGCCAGCGCCTTGGGATCGAGCAGCTGCCTACCACCGCCTATCACCCGCAAGGTGACGGCCAAACCGAGCGGCTGAACTCAACCATTGAAGCCTACCTCCGGTCCTACTGCTCCTATGAGCAGAAAGACTGGGACACCTGGCTACCACTGGGAGAATTCGCCTACAACAGGTCCCAGCACTCTGCTACAAAGGTTACCCCTTTCTATGCCAATCAGGGATGGGAGCCTAGGAGCCAGATTCACCCAGAGGCGCCAGGGGAACTCTTGGAGGAGCCAGCAGCAACGGCACACGCCGACAAGATGCTGGAGCTCTTCAAGCAACTTACAGAAACCCTTGAGAAATCAAGGCTCACCATGGGAAAGTACTATGACCAGAAGCACCTCAACAAGAGTTTTGACTCAAAACTCTTGAGGTAGGTGACTGGGTTATGCTCCGGACAGACGACATCAAGTCTCTCCGTCCATCTCGCAAGCTTGACCACCGGAAGATTGGGCCGTTCAAGGTCACTGAGGTCATCGGAACCCAGACCTATCGTCTGGCCCTGACTGGGGGACTGAGACTCCATGATGTCTTCCATATCTCTAAGCTGGAAGAATCAACAGCCCCAATCGAGGGGCAGGCCGAGTTCTATGACGACGACGGTACAGAAGACCAGTGGGAGAACGATGATGATGACCAGGAGTACGATGTCAAGGGAGTCATCGATTCCAGGAGAGGTGACAGCACTTTTGAGTACCTGGTTCAGTGGGAGGGCAACTATGAGGACTCCTGGGAACCAATTGCACACCTCAAGGGGTCCTCCGATGCGGTAGAGGCCTTCCACAAGAGCTGCCCTGACAAGCCAAAGCCCCTGGCTCGCGAATTTAACTAAGGACCTGGAATTAATTTTCCTTGGGAAAAAATGAATAAATATTCAAATTTCTGAAAAAAATTAATCACCAACCAGAACCTGTTTCCTTCGGGAATTTCAATGCACCATTCCATTCCCTAGGCACCTAGGGCCCTTCTATCCAAATCTTAGACGATTCTACCCTAGTCCCCCCCTGGGAAGAGGAAAAATGTCGCCTTGATACCAGGCCAATTGCCCAGAAATCTACTGGCCAATGAGGACCCCTGTAGTATAAGCACTAAAAATATCGCCTATACAGGCATATAAATTTAACTCTCGATAAGACGATATAATCTATCCCTTCGTAAAATATCGTCTTATATTGAATATATTGTAGTATCAAAATGAAGCTATTTTATATAATCCAAGTGTCTAAAGTGCTCTGGATCCATGAATTGTCTCAAATAACCTCAATTGCAGCCTCTCGACGCTCTAATGTCCTAGTGTAATCTACTAGGAGTACTGCCTTCAGGCTTCAATATACTCAATCAGAACTTGTAAAGCTAGCTGAGCATCCTGTACTGTTTGTACAGGCTGCCCAGACTTGTACAAAACAGTACAGGATGCTCAGACTTGTACTCTATATCTTCGTCATTATTCTAAGTAGATTGAAGCCCAAAATGCTCTCCTATCACCTCTTCAAATGCCTCCTCTTTGTCGATATTCTGCCCAAGTTCTTCTTGTACTTCGTCCTCCGGTGCTAAGAAAGTTTGAGATCGCCATTGAATCGTGTATATTGCCAGTATTAATGACTTGTTTATAGAGTTCTGAAAGTCCAGGAGGGTTGGTTGATGTCGGAAGAGAGATTGATGTTGAAATAAGAGTCGACTTTCGAAAACACTTGTAAATAGTTGTATTTGAAAGAGATTGGTTTTGGTTCTAGCTTCGAACTGACCAGCGAATTGTAAGGTGTAGATTAATTGTATCTATAGGATTGTAACTTGTATTATAACAGCTAAGTATATATAAAAGCCATTGTCGACAGTAATGAGCTTTAAAAGACTGGATAATTCCTTGATCAGGAGGCTGCAGACGAGAAGTAGCATTAGCAGGAAGTCAACAGATTCGAAATTTTGGAGGAGGTGGAGCAATCTCAATAGCAGAGTAATGTGCCGAGAAGCTATCTATTGTTAGGAGAACTTCTCGAATTCGGCCGATATATAGATAGAAAGATTGAAGCTATCTAACTATAATGGTTGTATTCATCTATGCTTTCTGATTCTACCTCCACCGAGCTCCCATTGCTGAAACGCCAGTATTCCAAGGAGCACAAGGATTTCTTGACTTTCCAATGATCCATATAGGCATTCGATCAGTCCCTGTAGCGTTGATACAAAAGGCGAGAGTAATTCGAGCATTGTCCTTCTTTAAGCCTGGAAGAGAATGTGCTGAGAGTTTTGGTAATAGCATTATCTTCCAAAAGAGACCAGTCTCGTCTATATTGTAGATATCCTCCTCTTGAAACACTCCTGCAATCGTGTGTAAAGCCTTTATCTCCGCCTCTGCCGATTCTGGAACTGAGCCTGCTTCTCCGTGTTGGGTATATTTTCGAATTCCGAATCAAGATTTGAAGTTTGAGAGCCAGCCACTACTAAAGCCTGTGCATGGCTAGTTGATATATTGTAGAAGTCGATTCCAGATTTGTACTTCTCTTTCTCGAAGGAGATCACCAGAGAGGAGCCCTCCTTGCTTATCAACTCATTGTCGCCAGTCGAAAAGAACCTTACAAGACTCTGCCTCCCTTTGCATCGATAGTGCTCAGAAGGTGGTAGCTTTGGTCCATGAGCACAAAAGGCCGGGCGGAGACATTGGTATTCTCCCTTGGTGGCATTGTATATTTTACCTTCATGTTGCAGGGACAATAATAACCGCTGCAATGTTGCAAGTCGACCTATCTACGTCGACGGCATTACAATCCTGGAGTAGAGCAGTGTCGGCCCTTTGTGATCACGAGCGCCTGGGCTCATCTGTTCAGCAATTTGTTACCACTTTTGAAACGCCTTCGTCCAAGATTTAAGAAACATGTAATTTGGGTGGCGGTGGCCAATCTCCCCTGCCAGAGGCGTCACATACTTTCAGGACCCTTTTCGGGACATGGAATTAGACCCTGATTACTTTCTTTTTGGCAAGGAAGATATGTCCTTGCTGGACAACCTTGAACCGGCACAATGAATGCTTCAAGCGCTTGCCTATAGATAAATAGTACAGCATGGCTGAGCTGGATATAATCGCGAGTTGTCTCTTGACTTACCCTTGTCGAGATTTGTAGTGGTTCTCATGGGAACAGCAGAGGGTTTCAAAGAGAGGCACAACAGTGCCGCCGCCTTGATGGCTCTGGAGGAGCCACGTATATAGACTGGAGGAGAACCCTGCAATAGCAAACGGTCCTATGAGACTACCGCTGATCCACGAACCACACAGATTCTCGGTGTGATTAGGGTAGGCCTTGATGGAATGACGATGAGGCAGGAGTCTTTATTAGGTCAGGGCAGGGATTGTACGATGCGTCACATTATAACTGCCTGGATCGAGGAGCGGAGAGGATATCTGAGAAGCGCGGGTGTAGAGACACCCAGGCCACCTTTAAAGTCTAGCCAAAAGCACTTGTGTCCTTCTTTCCTGACGTTGTAGAGGTCTGCACCCGTCCGCCTGCCAGCATCTCGAAATCCCGAGGCCTGGGCCTGTCCTTGTGATGGTTCATACCATTTCCCCACTCGGCAGAGCCTTGTTCTCCAACCATAACCTTTCCTCCTCCTCTTTCCTCCTCTCCGCATCCGCTCTGTCACTCTGCTCAATCACATCGTTGATATCAACCAATTTGCCCATCCTCTGCTCCTTGCTATTATCCAGCCTCTCGTATGTCTCTTTCTTCATTTCTGCATCGCCCATCTTCTCCCGCACAGCCGCCGCCCTCTTTCCCTTTCTAGACTCTCTCTCAAATCGATCCGCCCATACATTCCTCCCCCCAGGCCCGATGAGATAGGGATTTTGCCCCGAATACCCTATAATAACCACCCGCCTAACATCAGGCAAGGACAGCAGCAGGTCGAAGTTATCTCGCACCAGCGCGTATTCGTGCAGCTCGTAATCCTTCACGCCCCGATTCCCATCGTGTGGGTACCAGACCAGGCGCAGGCGGCCTGGCGAGTGGAATTTTGGGACATCGCCCGACCATGCAGTATAGAGTGTAGATTTGAAGGAGGACCAGCAGGAGCCGAGGTAGGATTCTTGTTCGTCGGGGTGCGAATCGAAGAAGATTGTTGGAGAGCCGAAATTGAGGTTTGGTTCTGCGGACATCGTGCTAGCATCAACGCTGGCGCGGCAGTGGCATGCTACTCTCGAGCATATATGTGGATGCTGCGACGGGGCATACGGGGAAACCATAGATGTCCGTAGGAGCAGAGCAGGCGGTGGGGAGGTAGGGTGAGGAACGAGCGACGAGGGACGGGAGATGTTCTCGGGGTCTCGGTTCCGCTGATGAACTAACGGCTAGCCGTGGGATTGCCTGCCAAGGCCAATAGAGGGGCGGAGCCGAAGTGGGGCTCCACCGCGTTCAAAACAGCGTTACGGCTGGGCTAGGCGACGAGGGAGGCCAGGGCCCGGCCGTCTCGTCACGTGACGACCACGTGACTGGAGCGGGGCCACGTGACTCGGCCGTGCCGCTCCCGACCTGTCCCTCGCCTCCAAGCCGAGCGGCGAGGCCCAAGCAATGCCGAGTTATGCCGCAGGGAACGTCGCGGCCAGCGAGGATGCCGCCAGGCCCAATTCTCCGCCGCCGGGGCGCGGCGCAACAGCGCACGCCGGTCAGCCGGCCAGCCGGCCATGCCCGCTGTCATCCATCGGTCGCAGGACAGGACGGGGACGCAGCGTGTCTATAAGAACAAGCCCGCCCCCCCCTCCGCGCCCGGCGCACCTCGCGACTCCTCGCGACCTCGCGACCTCGCTCCCTCGCTCCCTCGCAGGCAAGAAGCACACATCGCCGGCCATGCGCATTCTCTGCCTCCACGGCAAAGGCACCAGTGCCGCCATCTTCGAGTCTCAGACGGGTGACTGACTGCCCCCCCCCGTGCCTGGCCTGACTTGGGGAAATCCGGCTGACTCGCGCGATGGCGCCACAGCCAGCTTCCGCAGATGCCTCGACGCCGGCTTCGACTGCGACTTCGACTTCGACTTCGTCGACGGCCCGCTGCCCGCGATGCCGGCCGCGGGCATCTCGCTCTTCTACCCGCCGCCCTACTTCGCCTTCTACGAGGGCCGGGACGTGCGGGGCGTCGAGGCCAGCCACGAGTGGCTGCGGCGCAGGCTCCTGCGCGACGGCCCGTACGACGGCGTGCTGCTCTTCTCGCAGGGCTGCGCCGTGGTTGCCAGCTTCCTGCTCTATCACCAGCGCTACACGCCGCACCTGGCGCCGCCGTTCCGCTTCGCCGTCTTCATCTGCGGCGGCGCCCCGCTGGCGGTCCTGGAAGAGCTGGGCGTGCACGTGCCGCAGGAGTGCCACGAGCTGGACGTGCGCTCCGGGCAGCAGCTGCAGGCGCGGGCTGCGTCGGTCGAGCATGTGCGGCTCGGCCTCGGCCGCTGGGACGGCTGCGACTATGCCGAGACCGATGCCGCCGCTCTGCTCGCGTCGTCGGCGGTTTTTGGCCTCGATAGCGACCTGTTCCCGCCGGGCTTGCGCATCCGCATTCCGACGGTGCATATCTTTGGGTCCAAGGATCCGAGATACCCCGCCTCGCTCCAGCTGGCGCATCTCTGTGAGCCGGCGGTGAGGAGCATCTACGACCACCAGGGCGGCCACGACATCCCGAGATTCACTGTGGTCTCGGAGCATATTGCGAAGCTGGTGGTGCGGTGTGAGAAGATGGCGGAGGAGCAGCCTGCATCTTGACACGGCCCTGGACTGGAGCCTGGGTCGGATACACGGGAATGAGAGAATGCAGCATCGCAGGACGGGCTGGGCTTCTCATAGCTGTAGATCTTTGAACACGTAGCTCCGCGCCTTCTAGACCCGCTGTGTTTAATCGAGTCCTTCCTCGAGTTGGTTCATGTGCCGATTTCGCGTGCGGACTGGGTCGCTCAATGGCATATATAGCCCTCTTTGTCAATCGTTCGTACATCGCCAGTCCAGAGCCACTCCTTTTCTTTTTTGGATGCATAACCTGGTATCTGCGCAAGGCAGTGACCTGCTTAACGGCTAGCCCGGGAACCAGAAAAGAGGCGGGGAGTGTATAGAACTGACGTACTGGATACATAAATCTCTTCGGAAATTCTACGCGGAAGTTTGCTGCTACAATGGAAACACAAATCTTGGTAGTATTTCATACCGTCCTTTGCCAACTCATGTCAGGCAGAGAAAATGGTACGAAATTATACAGACCATTCAGCTGCCCAGCAGCTATAGACTTACTGAATGTGTTGTGTTCTTTAAAATCAAGACTTGTAAGAGACTGCTAGACACGGCGAGAGATAAAGATATGATGATGTTTACAAGTTTACCGTATAGTATCTTCAATCTAATTCAGAAAGAAGGAAAAGATGGTATAAATCACTATCTATGCTCACCTCCAGGTCATCATACAACCAAACAAGCAAGAAAGTATGCATATATATCCAATACCCCAAACCAGAAACGAGTTTCCATAGAGGATCATCCTCTAAAACCTCTTCCTGCTATGCTCGCTCCTTCACTTCTATCATTTCATTTCACGTACTCAATCTACCTCCGCAGCCGTGGTCCAAGTAGCGCCATCAGAGCGTATGTAGGTATATATCAGTCCAACCACCCTTCCATTATTGATTAAAAATAGTCCTAAATATCCTCCGAAATTTCAATCAAAGGAAATCATTAGAAGGCCTGAGAAGGCCACATCTTCGGATCATGTGACAAACATAACCAGTCATTTGGCATGATATCAAGAGAGCTGAAATCGATAAATGGGATGCTTGAGCTTAGCATTGGATCTAGTGGTGTGATTGTCGGCTGCTCCCTATCCTCTACAAGCTGCGGCTCTGGCCCGCCTGCCTGAATTCCACGATTCCACAGACCGGTGATATATTGTCTTCTAAGACTTCTCCATTGCATCGCCAAGAAGTGATACCAATTGCATTCATCTTTAGGGGTTGTAATTAAAGAACTATGCAAATCGAGACGCTCACAGAAGAAGTCGAGATATAATTCCACTTTCAAAGATTGTCGGACCGCGTCAATATTCCAAGAAGGTGAATTAATTCCTAGAGTCATTTCTATCGCCATTATTATTAAATAGTGAATTCTAGCCCAGCTGTAGGCCATGAGATTCTGGAAATTCCGATCTGGATATGAGACCATCATGTCAAGGATCCTTTTCAGATTCTTGAGACAATCTAGCAGTACAGTAGTACGGTAGATAGAGAATGGCAAATTTGACGTCTGTGGTAGTGCAATTTCATGAGTATATGCATCGATGACGAGATATGCTGTATTTAGCATTACTAGATATAATCAGTCAGGGAATAGGGAATTATTTTGTGAAGACTCTTACCGTTGGCTGCAAGGCTAGGCGGTATGTCTGACCTCAATTTGTTCATTTTTGCATCAAAAGCATTTATGTAAAATTGAAGAGACTCGTCACCAATGGGTGGACTAATTTTTGAGTCGCCGTATCCAAACGCGTCACGAACCTCTTCTGCATGATGCATTAGACGTACATAGTGAATAAGTGTCAAGTCGGATGGAACTTCATTTTCGGTTGCCAATGACAATGCACACTCTTCTAGGTAATCGGAGTATCTAAGTGCTCCAAATCTCCTAACTGCGAGAGAATGCCTATTTGTTGTATATTGTAAGTAAAATGGTTGAGATTTTCGATAAAAATACATACGAAGTAGTTATTATATAGCATCCAATATATGCCCGTCTTGCGTTAGGCGCCCAGAGGTTATGCTGAGCTGAAGGCAATTCATTGAGTCGAGGGAGAGATAAAGAAGAGGGCGACTGGTGTTTCCCGTTCTCCGATGGTCTTGTATTTAAGCCAATGTTGAAGACTGTAGAGACAGCAAACGCAATGAACCGATAGGCAGATTTAACATGAAGATGACACCTTAAAACAGTTAGCAATTCAGACTATCAGCAGTGATTAGAAGTAATGGGTAACAGACCAGGCAATGTATACCAATATGCTTTGCAACATATCTAGATCCTGTTCTCCATCTACCACCATTCTAATAGCTACAGTGTGTAAATATTCTTTTTCCAAAGCGATTTGCAGAGATCTGTCACGCCAACAAGCAGTAGCTAGGATTGATAGGAGAAGCAAAGGGGTTTCACGCCTAAGTTCAGAGATTGATATTGCTCCAGGAAGTATTATATATGGAAAGTCCTGGGCCATGACTCTAAATTCAAGCAAAAGGACATTTGCATACTCGAAGGTGAGAAGGCCTTTATCAAGTGCATCGTGGGATATGATAGTAGGATTGATATTAGATGGTCCAGGTACAAGCCTAGACTCGTGCAAGACGGTAGCTTGTGAAGATGCTCCAGAAGCAATATTAGCCTCAGAGACTGTTGGGCGAGCAGATCGTTGGCTTGCTAGCTCAGCAGTGACCTGGCTCAGCGCCTGCTCTAATCGTTCAATGCGACTAACTGTGCCCGACTATTAGCATTCAATCCTGCTAGCTGCTGAGCGGGTAACAGTTGTCTTACGTGGTTTCTTAGGAATCCGAGGAGGTGGTGGCGCGGGGAAGACACATTCTTGGCCCATCCGATGGCATCTGTAAAACACATCAGACGAAGACTACTTTCTCAGAGGCTCGGGATACTGACCGTTGGCACGCACCGGAGTAAATATTGCTGGGTAAACAACGTAGTTTCTTGCTCCTACAACGCAAGCAAGCAAGCTTTGGTGTATCCTTCGGGGCCATTGCTTGCTCTGAGGCGCCGGCGCCGCTACTATCCTGACTATCCATAGCGACGACAGTGGCGATACGGGCAGGGCGCAGAACATAGATTAGTCGATAAGGTCAGAAAGACGCCGAAGTCTTCGGTCAATTCGCGACCCTGACACTGGTATCCCGTATGAAGGGGATAACAGGATTCGGTGACTCGCCGGAACTTATACAGATGGAGGACTCAGGACGTTCGGTGCTGGTTGTTTTTGCACCGCCTGTGTCCGGGTCTTAATATCCGACTATCTACAATAGTGTCTAGCGCCTGTGCCGCTTACTACCAAGGCTCGGAGGCCGGGGTCGCATTTTTACAACCCTCCGAAAAACATCTATTTGCCGCGCCAGGCCCCATATCTACTGGAGAGTCAGACAAGTCTTGGCTCTTGCTCAAGATCCTCCCGGCGCAGCTCCCTCCCCTCGGACTCTAAGTCACTACGATGGACGAGTTGAGTTGGTGATTCAATACGGCCTGGTACCGGAGACCTCCAGAATCTAGTGTGCCGAGCCCGATATCCTGTCTTGGGTATATATATATATATATATGTCATATCACTTCGTTTCTTTTTCTCTGTACTTCTGGGTCAATTATCTATCTCGAAATCGTTTTGTAATTTCGGACTCCTCATCATGTCCGACTCAAGTTGTGTAACGGACGTGGCCGACCTCGAAAAGGAGAGGCGCCCGGATCATCCGCATCGACAACGAGCAGGTTCAACAACGGCGTCGATTCCACTTGACGAGCCTACAGGCGAAACAGATTCTGTTTTGGTTTTGACTCCTCATGGAAGCCGTGCCGCTCCAAGCCAGCTCGTTGCTTTTCATCCTGGAGACACGGACGATCCAAAAAACTGGAACAAGCTTAAGAAATGGCGCGCTACCATCACAGTCGCAATGATCTGTTTTGTTGTTTCATTCTCGTCGAGTGTCATTACTTCCGATATTGCGGGCATTGTGGAAGAGTTCGGTGTATCCGAAGAAGTAGCACTTCTCAGCGTCAGCTTGTTTGTTATCGGTTTTGGACTTGGTATGTTCGAAATATTTCATTGTCTATCCAACCCTTCTATTGCAGATGTCATCAGCTTGCGCGCTTGCACGATTGTTACTGCTTGGAAATCGCCGACAGCTGTCTCATGTATTTAGGTCCAATGATCTTTTCCCCATTGTCCGAAATATACGGCCGAAGAATCATTTATACTTCGACCCTCCTCGTTGCGATTATTTTGATAATTCCATGTGCGGTTTCCAAAAACATACAGACACTTCTCGCCTGCCGGGCATTAGATGGAATCGCATTTTCAGCGCCATTGACTATAGCTGGCGGCACATTAGCAGATCTCTGGAAACCAGAAGAAAGAGGACTCGCCATGGCCACATTCTCAGCTGCGCCATTCCTTGGTCCAGTTGTTGGCCCTGTTGTCGGGGGCTTCCTGAGTGACGCTAAGGGCTGGAGATGGCTATACTGGATTCAACTGATTCTGGCCGGTGTAGCTTGGATCAACATCGCCATTATCCCAGAAACATACCCGCCAACAATTCTAGAGCGAAAGGCTGCAAAGCTGCGGAAGGAAACTGGAGACCCGAGCTATGTTTCGACTCTGGAAGTCCGTACCGAGTCATTTCTGCAATATCTTGGTTCCTATCTCATCCGACCATTCCAACTCATATTTACAGAGCTGATCGTTATCCTTATATCGATCTATATGTCAGTCCTTTACGGCCTGTTATATATGTTCTTTGTCTCTCTCCCTCTAATCTACCAAAACGGCAAAGGCTATTCGTCAGGAATCACCGGTCTCATGTTCATTCCAGTGGCAATCGGATGCACGCTGGGCCTAGTAGTTGCTCCATCCATCAACCGCGACTATCTTAAGCAATGCGCAAAATATAACGGCAAACCACCGGCAGAGGTTCGTCTTAGGCCAATGATGGTTGGCTGCTGGTCAATTCCCATCGGACTTTTCATCGTCGCTTGGACTAGTTATCCGCGGCTTTCTTGGGTCGGCCCTGCGATTGGAGGCTTTCCAGTCGGATTAGGCATCGTCTTGATCTACAATTCGGCAAACAATTATATCGTCGACTCTTACCAGCACCGTGCCGCTTCAGCCCTTGCAGCAAAGACCCTGATGCGGTCGCTATATGGTGCTGGCGTCGTACTCTTTGTGGTACCGATGTATACCAACCTTGGATTAGAATGGGCTGGCTCCATTACCGGCTTTATCTCTATTGCATGCTGCCCTATCCCATTTATTTTTTACCGCTACGGTGCAACCATTAGGAAGAGATCAAAGTATGCGTACAGCGCAGATGACGACGAGAAGCTAGGACACGTTTCTGGTGATTTGGAAGGGCAAAACTGATGCCGGAGGGGGTCCGGAGGGGGTATGCATAGTGTATGCATAGTGAATAGTAGAGAAGCAGGAATTCAGATTGAAACTGTGTATGAGTTAGGAGTCTTGCGAGATACCAAATGGTGGATAACACATCGACTTTGGGTACTGGTCAATACCCACCCTAGAATTACTTCCGTAGCAAAAGAATAAAAATCAATGAGATATATCCTATTCCACAATCCGTAGTTATGCATGTCGGGACTCGACTTTTTCTACATCTACGTAGTGTCTGTCGAGTGTCGGAGAACAACTATTGCCCAGGAATGGGTAAATTACACAGGCATTGAGTTGTGCCTTCCTACGACATCTACATTGGGATTCCAATGTCTAGAACAGCATCATACTGAAACACCTCCCGAGTTGAGTCATAATTCAGGACTAATGAATATATTTTCAAGATGGAAAAATGCTCTATAAACAAGCAAGATGATGTGCGTATATACCTCTCGCTATATAAACTCTAATTATACTAACGCAGAGGCATATGATCTACCAAGTTAGACCTCCAACAAGACTATATCTATCCCGCTCTACAACAACTCACACTCGACACAAGCTTCCGGTTCACTTCCCCTCCAGATCTTCTTGATCTTCAACCCGCTCTTGGCTAGCAACTCCTTCCACTGCGTCTCGTTCCTCTCGAGCCCACCGATCGGAAACATGGAAAAGTCTCGGATGGCGTCCTGCATCGTGACTCCCGTATCAGGCAATACGAGATCGACCAATAGTAGCTTGCTCTTTGGCTGCTTCTGCACCAACGGCACAATCTGTTCCAAAAACTTGGTGCAATCCCCGTCGCTCCAGTCGTGGAAGATGTGGCGGTAATAATAGACGTGAGCATTTTCAACCGGTTGTGGCTTGAAGATGTCGTGGGCCATGAACTCGATGCCAGGTGGAGGACCCGAGACGGCATCAAAGGTGGACTGGAGGTCTTGGACTATGAAACGGCCTTTAATTGCGGGGTTGCGCTTGCGGACTTCTTCCATGATGTGGCCTTGACCGCCGCCAATGTCGACAACGGCGACTTCGTCGTCTTTAATGTCGAGTTTGCCTAGCTCTTCGCCCCAGGGATACGCATCACCGGACACATTGCCAGCATTGTGGGAGCGCATACCGGCGACCATGTTTAGGGCACGATCGGGGTGGGAACCCAGCCAGGTCCAGAGCTCTTCGCCATGAGCCCACTTGTAGGGCGTGCCGGATTCCTTGGTCGGAGCTTTGTATTCATGTTCTGCGAGTGTGCGAGGGATTGCTAGGATAGAAGGTATGATGTCTTGGAACATAAGGTTGTTGAAAGCTCGGTGATCTGGGTTCAGGTATGGCTGACCGATGGTAGTTAGAGCAAAGCCAGGGCCGGGAATCTCGTCCAGGACACCAGCTGCGGTGAGCTGACGGAAGACACGAGCTTTGATTGAAAAGATGCGTTAGAAGTGTTTCTTGTAGATACGAACAGGGGCTGATTTACTGATGATAATCTCGTCGGCTTTTGTCGCCTCGACTATCTCAGCAAGAGAGATGGTCTTTCCTCCTTCGAACCTGCTCCATAGCCCCAGTTTTGAGACGATCTCGACAGCAGCACTGACATTGACCTTGACAAACGGTAAGCAGGTTGATTATGTTAACGGCATGCGTAGAATTCTCAATAGTCGAGCATGAGGAGAGACGCCTCTTACCTGAAATATCCGAGGCCAGACCTCCGTGTTCGGCTCTTCCAACGAATACAGCAGCTTTCGAGCTGCAAGTTGCAAGTGTCGACGAGCAAGATGGGTTTCACCGCCAACAGCCGTCTCAAAGTTCTTGGCGGCACTGTCCACCTCTGCAACCAAGGCGGCAACCTCTGGAGCTGAAGCGTAAGAGTCAGCCATGATATGTATATGTATATGTATATACAACAGGTATATATACAGATGTACTGTACAGATATAGATATAGAGAGAGAAGGATGGATGAAGTAGTAAGCAGGCGACCTGGGCACGACTAGACAAAAAGACGAGAACTTTTGTTCATCCCAGAATCATGCCCTCACCGGGGCACGGCGGCCTTTTATCTCACAATATGCGGCCAGGACGACATGGCCACAAGCCCCCATCCGCGTGCCCTCATCCTGCGGAAGAGTGGGGGAGGCTTTCCCAGTCGGGAGGAGGGCATAGATAGAGCGCAGACGCATCTAGGGAGGATGAGGACGGTGAGGCTGGATGGGAGGAATCAGGGGGGGAGTGAGAGAGTGAGAGGGCGAGAGGGCGAGAGGGCGAGAGGGCGAGAGGGCGAGAGGGCGAGAGGGCGAGAGGGTGCGGGCAGACGTGAGGGAGTGCGAGTCGACCAGGGCGGCTGCAGATGTGCGAGAACGGTGCCTGGCGTGGCCTGGCCTGGCCCCGAAGATTCCCCAAGCGGGGTTTATGCTTGAATGGATGAATGACTGAATGACTGCCGTACGCGTACTGGGCCCATCCCTGCACGGCTACGGCGGCCTGGACGGGCCACGGCGTGTCCCAGCGGCAGGCGGACCGGCGCGCCTGGGAGCTGTGTTGTCTACCGTAATACACTAATACTGTCGATAGCCTTCGGCATCTGAAACCAAATGTGGCTTCGCGTACCGAAGCGAGCCGCCGGGGTTCACTTGGTTCACTTCACTTACTGAAGTTACAGTACTGTACAGTCTCTGCCCTGCCCTGCCCTGCCCTGCCCTGCCCTGCCCTGGACCCCTCTGCAGCCTGCGTCCTTCTCGTGGTGTGATTTCTCCCGCGGCCCTGTTCTCAACCCGCCGAAAGCCTTTGAAGATCCTCGCTCCGGCCCTACGCTCCACGGAGGTATACGAGTGCTGTGCAGCGGCCTAGCCAGCGGCCATGGAGCCGGTTGATGTACAGGTTATGGGCAGGCCGGCTCCCATGCCTTTGGCCTGCCACTGTGCTTGTATTGTACGTTCTGCATTCAAGCCACTTTCATATCTATGCAAGTTTCTTATGGTCGGCAGATAGCTGCCTCGGAATAGCTAATTGACAGCATCGCACCTTTAAAAGCTGGCCTCCTCCGCCCGTCACTTCCGCTCCTCTCTCTGTCGTCTCTCCTCGACGAGCTCGGGCGGCGTAATGATCCTCCTCTCACTCCCGCTGTCCCCTGCAAATGTTCCTATGTCATGATCCATCTCGTAGCTATCTCCTCCTCTATCCTTTCCCACCACCGTGGCATTCATCGTGGCCAGGATACTCTGGCCGTCGCGCGTCAATTTCGGCTTGGAGCTTATTTTGCTGAACGTCCCTCTTCGCTGTGAGCTGTAGCCGGGAGAATTGCTGTATTTGGCTGCCGAGGACCCGCCTACGTAACTCTTGAAGAGCGGCGCCATGGCTGGGACACAGACGAAAATGATGCCCAGACTAGATTCGAGAACGGAGCAGAACGCAGCCGCCGCCCAGTACCTGTTTCCTCAGCATATTAGCATTACTGTCGTGCGGCTAAAGTCGAAGGGTTTGGTATCGTGGCGCTTGGAAGAGGAGAAGGTATTACCAGGTGAAATCCGCGGTATTGGTGAGAGCGATCGCATTCGTCACTTGGCGTGAAATTGTACCTGCGATAGCAAAAACGCCGAGGGAAAACATTATGCCGAGGGAAACTGCGTTATGTTAGTGTTTGTTCTGGGAGGATGCGGGGTTTGGAGATGGTAGGAGGTTTAGTTCTTCTCACGTCTCTGTTTTTTATTCATCTGCAAGTCTTTGAGCACAGCCATTGGAGCAACGGCGAGGAATATATCCATCAATATATACAAGACCGCATTGTAGTAATTGAATGCCAGAAGGTTGATGCAAGTTGAACCTCCGATGGCGCTCGGTGTGGTCCATACTTGACTCAGGGGTGTACACAGGAAACCCGCGACAACCTGTTCAGCGACAATTTTAGTTTCAAGACTCAAGGATATGAATGTTGAGAGGGTTCACGTCTCGACTTACAATCGTCGACGTGAGACTCTGGACCATAATAAAGGAGAAGGTCGCCCAGAGGACCTTCCTTTGGAGAGGTGTAACAGCTAGTCTGAGGTACAGTGCCACAATGCTGGCTTTGATACATCCAAGGCCGAAGTAATAAAGAGCTTGAGTAATCCATGGCCACTATCAATCATCAACAAAGTTCCGATGATGAGAATGATTTCTTTAGCTCACCAAAATCATCCGAGTCAAGATCTCGGTGGCGTTGGAGAGAGTCGCAAGATCAGTAATGTGCCAGCCAACACCATTTTCGAACTGAAGCTTGACGCAAACAATAACGACAACTTCAGAAGCCTATAACCCTCAGTCAGCGAGGAATTTTCAATAGCATCTTTACGAGTTCCCAACCCAGGCAACCAGAATCAAGAAATCATCGAATCCTGCTTTCTTCGCTATGCCTACACGAACATAGGCTCTGGAGTAATATTAGCTTCCGCCTGCTTCCAACCAGAAGATACCATCTTACCGGACGAGAACAGCAAACGTGGAGACGCCGAACATAATGTAGCAGCCGATCCGTAAACTGAGTCTGTTGGCAGTGCCATCCGGCAATTCGGAAGCGTCGACTACCATTGTGAAGTAAAATAAAGCAGAAGCATGTAACGGCTCCTCCTTCTCCTCCAGAAAGAGAGTATTTCAGCAAAATAATGAGAAAACTAAAGAAAAAGCAATGCGAAGACGATGAAGATCGGTGGACAGATAGAGGCAGTAAGCAAACAAGAGCGTCGCAGTCGCTGTGACGTGATAGATATAAAGATGCGGTCGGTAGGCACGCAGGTACTAAAGGGGGGAAAGAGGCTGCCCAATCAGTCCAAGGGGAGTAGGACTTGCGTACCGTATATAGCAGAAGCAGGTCGGCGAGAAAGAAGATCCTCGAGACGTTAAAGTGACGATGCCACCTACCCCTAGTGATGCACCGGCTTTGCACTGGCATCACACACTGCAGAAAGTGGCAATATGGCATGGCAGATGGTATGATATCTGCCAGGGATGTTTATCAAATGCGGGAATCCAAATTTGAGGGAAATCCCAGAGGCTAGTTGAAAGGGACCGAGGACTTGCAGATCGCAACTAAAACGATCGTGCTCGCTCTAGAGTACGAAGCAGTACTGTACAATAAGTCTTTGGTCACAGACATTGGCCGTTTCACGATCTCCGGATGCAGTCCACGACAGTGTGTACGGGCGCGCAAGGCGCAGGAGAGTGCTATGAGCACCTTGTGTCGAGATGGTTCTTGCAGCCAGCTTGTGTAGATGCTGCTGGCCACTCCGCTCCTCCCATGCCGGAAAGGTCGAGGAGCGCAGCAGAACGCAGACAAAGGGAGTATGCTGCTTTGCAGGACATGCGTCTTGCGACATCAGGCACTGCAGTACAGTAGTATTGACCGGTAGGTCTAGGGCAGGCAGACGCTGCCGGGTCTCCCAGGAGTTCCAGCGAGTGGCCTTCCATGGGCAAGGTAGGCAGAGACAGCATCTCGGTAGCCATGCCCACACTGCTGCCGAACCCGCGCTATCTGTAGCCTTATGCTGGCTATGCGCATGGCGTTGCCGGTGAGGTACAGAATTGCAGTGCAGCGCTGTATATGCAGGACATGCAATATAAGGCACGGAGAATCCAGTACCAAGGAGCATGCGTCGACGTCGAGTGGGAGCGAGCACGTTCAGGCACGGGACACAGGGAACCCGCGTCCAGAGTCTCTGCAGAGGCAGCAGAGCCCAGAGTCCAGGGTCCCGGGTCCGGGACGGGGGGCACAGCAGAGGCCGGAATTTGGCATAGCGGAAGAGCAGAGCAATGCAGAGTGCGCAGAAGCGTCGAGGAGGGAGGGTTGGAGATGGGGCATTGCATCCTGAGACAGTCAGTGACCGTGCAGTAGGTACGCGCGCACTGGACCTGCAGAATACGGCACTTGCAGTGAGAGACAGTCACGGGACCCTGGACGCGGGACCCTGGACGTCGGCTGTGTCGCCGCTGCGGCGGACCCTTCAGTCCCCGCTGCACCTTCAGTTGCCGTAGCCGCAGTGCAGGACGGGACAGAACAGCACGCCGTACCGCACGCCGTACCGCACGCCGTACCGCACTCGGCGCAGGAGAGCACTGCCGCAACGTAACAGGAGGGAGGGCCCCAGCGGCGGTAGTGTCGGCTCGCGGCGGGCTTGGCGGGCGCCGCAGCGGTCCGGTCCGCCGGGGGGCACAGGGGCCGGGCCTACAGTGTACATACTGTATGTACAGTACTGTATCAGTGTATGCTCGACGGCCATTGTGGGGTTGCGCTTGCTGTATTACGGGCGTACCGTAGCCGCCGCGCCGAGCAGAAGGTGCGGGAGAAGGCACTGTGCTGTGCTGTACTGTGTATGCTGTACTGTGTACACTGTACTGTGTATACTGTACTGTGTTTGGTATCGCGTCGATCGTCCACGTTCCCGCGGATATCTATCCCTTCTCTCGTCTCCCTACAAACCTGCAGTGCCTAGAACACCAGTCTCTGTCGTCTCTGTCGTCTCTGTCGTCTCTGTCCGATCATCGAGCATACGATCACTGAAATACAGCAGCAGCTGGCCCACTGCACAGTGAGCAGCACAGAACTTCGAGGCATGCAGCATTGCATAAACGAAGAGGAAGCCGTCGCCGACAACTGAGAGGAGCTTTCTCCTCATTTCCAGTTCCGATCCCGTCCCAGTGCGACGAGAGCACACCCACAGGATATAATGTTGTAATCACAAACCAAAGACAATGCTCGACGAGATCCATACTTTCCGCCGTCGCTATTTGGAATACGTCATAGGATCTATAAATAACACCGCCCTAAGAAGCAACATACACCGGCCATGTTAAGAGATGTGAGCTGCTCAACTCTTGTGCAGATATTGTATCTTCATCTAAACCCCGCTGCAACATGTCTGTTCAAGGAATTGCCGCTCTGCGCAGAGGTGTAGGGGAGGAATACATCGAGCTCGCGCAGGAGCATTTAAAGCACGAGTATGTCCGTCCTGTCATTCAATCGCCGCCTCCTCGACAACGCCACCTTCTAACATCAACAGCCTCGAGGAGTCTGACCGCGAGAAGCTTGAGAGCGCAGCCAGCAAGTTGAGTACGTGGGCGAGTGTTGGGAGTGCTGTCGGTCTTGGCCTCGGGATCGTCCTGGCCTCCCGAGTGCGAACGCAGCGTCTACAGCTCTTTAAGGCATTTAAGACGGCGCAAAAGCCTACGCATGTATTATTTGCTGACGGAAGCAAAGGCACGTCTCCCATCTGGCTCTCGTTCAATGCTAACGTCCGCAGAACTGATCCCCGACATTACGCCACTGCTTGCACCTTCGCAGGCCGGCGACATCGCTACGCATGTCTTCTTCGGCATAGGCGGACTCTTTATATTCGGCGAGTTGGGTTATCTGGTTGGTTCTCTTAGTGCCAATCGAACAATTACAGAGGATCCGGCATCGAGGGCAAGAATAGAGAAAGCGTTCAGAAAGTTCAGAGCTGATGTATTGCGGAAGGAGGCAACGCGTCTAGATCCGGAGCTTCTAGATCCAGATCGTCCAGACTCAGATCCCGTTTTGTAAACGCCAATAATATGAACCATTTTTTCTCCCCCTAAAATAATTCCTGCCAAATGGTATATGTATTGCATTGCACCTCTGCTCATCGCTTTGTCCCCAACCAGCCTGTGGACAGTGAGCCTTCGTTCCCCATCGCACCTCTCCACCCAATATTTAGCATCCCAACAACCAACCGTTCCTCGTTGTTCTCAGCGATCTTTTCTATAAGGAAGCACACCTGTTGAACATCTCCTGGTCCCAGAACCGGACTTTCCTCCCAATTTAAGCTTGTAGATTTGCACCACGGCTTCGAATCCAGCCCAACCCTATCCAGGACGATAGTATCCTCGCCACAGTTCTCAAGCTGGGCTTCAAGCGCCCATCCACTCGGTACGACTCCAATCTTCGTCCGCACGACCAGGCACTGCCTTGCCGCAAACTGATACAGCTTTCGAAACGAGCGCACTCTTCCACTCGTCGCTCCAGTCTCTGTATACGACACTGTCACGGCGAGAACATGGTTTCCCTCCTCTTTGAGATGATACTTCACAATCCCTTGCAAGCTCCCAACCAAGTCGTCTACCGTCTCGGCAAACGCAACCTCCAACGGCGCCTTCAGGCTCGGCGTCTGCATTTCCGCTTCGATCTTGACGCCATGGATTCTTCGCTCATCATCAATTTCATTGTTTGCACATAAGGTACAGGCGAACGTCTCGCCCACGTAAGCGTTTCCGAATGCAGGTGGCAGTGTAAGAAGAGGCGAAAGCACAAACGCACCACTGTTGGAAGAGGGATATGCGAGAGAGGCTGCTGGGGAAATTGTCCGAGTAAGCGGAGTAGATGCCGTGGGGAGTGTATGCTGTGTTGCAAGGGATGGGCGCGAAAGTCTAATCAGTCAGTATCATAGCTGATGGCAAGATAAAGACCATACCGTAGGACTTTCAGCGACACGGAATGCGGTTCCTTCAGTGCATCTGCAGTTGCAGTCGAGAGTGTGCGCTGATGCGCCATTGCAACTCCAATCAATCCATATGATTGCAGCTGGTAGATGAAGCTCGTCTGTCTCCATTGGAATAAATCCTGCCAGTACTCACCGCCTAATTCGGAGTTGAGACGAATTTTAATAGGCTCACGCTTGGTGTGTACCTGCGGGGTTTTATCTGGCGAGGAAAATTTATAAACGGTATTTATCACATCTGGCAGCCTTTTATATCCAGTGGATATATGCAATTCTGTAGAGTATATCGGAGGGTCTACCTAATGTAGATTTCTGAAATAAGAAATATTTCTTCCGCGACAGCATCGATTTAGAAGGCCTAGAAGAAGGCCCTTTAACGACCGAGATGAGGTCGCATGGGGAGACGGAGCAGGGGATTAAGGATGAGATTCCACTGACGCGGGCAGAAGGCCTGACGATGATCCAAAACACACCCAAGGGTCATTCAGAACATCACCCGTCGCCAGCGTAGCAACAGACTGACGCTTCACAGGTCGCGGAGTCTTCGCAAGCAGAGCCATACCAGCGCATACCATCCTTGAAGTTTCTCCAGTCCTGGTTCTGGATCCGGCCGAGAATGAACTTCATGTTCGGAAAACAGATCTCTATAACTACACATAGTATGCCTCTTTGCCTACTCTGGCTCGCCAGGATAAACTAACGGTAGCTCAGTAACTGGCCAAATCCCGCAAAGGACAAGGTAGACGTCAATGGACGCGTTCCCACCATGACGCAGGCAGTCATTCTTGGCATTGGGAGCCTCTTCAATCACTCTACCTACAAACAGAATGTTGGCTGGGTTCGTGATGTTCCCAATCGAGTCATTACGTATCAGGCTTTACGGGACATCTGTAAAGGCGAGGAGTTGTGCATTTCATACGGCGACCGGCTCACATTTGTCGACGCTGATGCTAAAAACATGGAAGATAGTGACGAAGACAGCAATTCTGTATTGAATAGAATAGAACTGACATAAATCCCTATGCATAATCTACAGATGATACCACAAAGTCACACCCGCTGTGAAACATAGCGAACCCAACTCCCTTTTTATGCTTCTGCAGATATCAAATGGGAACGCCTTACGCCACAGTCCATACAATTATGCACTTATATCCATTAAATCCTGGGTCTCCATTCCCACACCAAAGAAGCTTGCGTAAATACCCAGACATATATCATAGGTATAAGCTTTGAGCAGCCACGATATCACGCTTGATCTTCGTCAGGGCCTCCTCGAACTTGTTAGACAGCTCATCGCTGCCCATCACCTTACCAGCCTGTGCCATCTGACGAAGCAGTTCTTCTAAACGACGGAATAGGCGAATCAGTGAGCCTTCATAAACATCTGTCATTTTGCTGTGCCACGTTAGCTTTGAAGTCCGGCAGGGTCTGTTGGTCACTACTTACCAAATCTCCGCAAAACTCTTCCCAGTTGCCCACGCCAACACAACCTCCATAAGCTGGTACTTGAAAGATTGAACATATTCCTCCTCATTAACCTCTAATTTGGAATCCTGGCTCACTTTCGCAATGATTCTGGCTTGGGCCTGAATCTCTCGGAAAGGTTTTGCAAGCTCCTCCTTCAATGGCGGGCATTGACTCTTCTCTTCGAAGATAAAACAACTCAATACCGCCGCGCAAAGCTCCGGGCTCAACTCGTTAAAAAAACGATTGAAAAGTAGCTCTGAAAGGAGAAGTTCGTGCCCATCGCCAGTTGAGATCTCGCATGCGACACGAGCCTTCAGTTCTACTACCTCTTGCTCGTTGATGAAGCCCAGACGACGCAGAACGCGCTTGCGAGATTTGAGTTCGTCAAGCTGCATGATGGATAACGCGGCAGTAATAGCCTTCTTTTTCTCCTTAATCTTCTTGACAACTTCCATCTTCTCCGCATACTGGTCAAAGAGGCTGGGAAGTCTTGGAGAGTTGTGGAGAGGGTTTGACAGGAGGCGTGATTCTAGAACCTCAATCTTCCGAAGAAGTTTCTTAAAGGATTCATCACTGATGCCCATATTCTCGATAGGGTCAAGGATTGCGATGCCATCTGGGAAACGTCGTTTAACCTCTTCCAAAGATTTCCGGACAGTGTTGCGTTGATCAGCAGGGTGGAGATCCTTCGGGAGGAAGATTCGAACGTGTCCAATAGCCTCGATGCACGACAGCAAAACCGGCACAACCTCCATCTTCCCCTTCTCGCCCTCCTGGGGTGGTCGAACACCAGACGGAAGATCTTGGTGTGTTTGCGTTCCAACCGCAGCACCGTCAGAAACGAGCAATAACACATCCAAAATATAAGACTGTTGCGGTGGATAGTCATCAACTGTCTGGCCCTTTCCTGGTCGCCGTGGGGTAAACTTGACCACAGCACCCCAACCAAAATCGTGGTCCATGTATTTAATATGAACCAATCGGCCGGGCTGCATAAACTGCAAGCAATAGTTTGGATGGTTAATTACATCTCGCATGTCCTTGGTGTATGAAGAAAGTTGCTGCCGAAGATCATAGTACTCCTTGATAATGGCCTCATCCTCGATCTCAATGGCTTCCTTCTCCTCCTGAAGATCATGAAGTTCTTGTTCTAGACCGGAGACACTTGCAGTGTTCTGGAACTGGTAGAAACAGTGCTCCAGCATAAATTCAGGTGAGATTCCTTCAACCCTCATTAGATTCAGGATCATATTGTAGCCAAGGTAGAACGCAGAGTTTAGTTTATCCTGTTCTCCTCGGACAATCTCTTTAGCAATAGCCGGCTCCATCTTATCGTCAATCATCATGATGACGATACCACGGTCATCAAGACCTCTTCGGCCAGCACGACCAGACATCTGAACAAACTCTGAAGGGGTCAAATATCGCTGACTAACGCCATCAAATTTTCGAACATTGGTGAAGACGACAGTCTTCGCAGGCATGTTCAGACCAATAGAGAACGTCTCAGTTGCGAATAGTACCTTGATTAAGTTCTCTTGAAACAAAATCTCGATCGTCTCCTTGAGAATTGGGAGCAGTCCAGAGTGATGAACTCCAATACCTCTTCGAAGCAATGGCAGGATGTGCTGTATTTGAGGGAGCTGCTTGTCCTCGTCCGAGAGCATCTCGATCGCACTATCAAACACCTTTGTAACCATGGCTTTTTCGGAATCATCATTAAATGCCATAGAACTCATCTGCAGCGCATACGCCTCACATTCCCGCTTGCTGAAACTGAAAACAATGACAGGGTTGTAATGCTTCACCATGATCATTCTCACAATTTTGTAGATGTCTGAAGCCTCCTTATTTCCACCCTTGTTCGTCTTCTTGTCCTTTCCACGGCCCTTACGCTTCGCATCAATATCTGCTGGGTCCGAGCCCTTTTTATCCTCAATCGTTGACATTGCCTTATCAAAATTGTCCTGTCTAAAATTGCCCTTCTCGTCTACGATCAAATGTATGCCATCGGCACCTGCAGGGAAGAAGTAGTGTTGTAGAGGTGTAGGTCGGAAATCAGTGTAGACAATATGGCATGGTTGTTGATGCGTTTTCGTGATCCATTCGGCAAACTGCATGGCGTTCGGTATCGTAGCAGATAGGAAGACATATCGGACCTTATCTGGTAGAAGAATGATTGTCTCCTCCCAAACAACACCTCTCGATTTGTCTCGCATGTAATGGATCTCGTCAAATATCACCCAAGCGACCTCACGCATGATCTCTGATCCACGATATAACATGGATCTCAGAATCTCCGTGGTCATGACCAGACATGTCGCTGTAGGGTTGATCGTAACATCTCCAGTCATAAGACCAACATCTCCAAACTCGGCAGCAAACTCTCGGTATTTCTGATTACTTAACGCCTTGATCGGACTCGTGTAGATAACTCGCTGGTTGTTTTTCAAGCTCTGAGCAATGGCATATTCTGCAATGACCGTCTTTCCTGCACTGGTGTGCGCCGAGACCAATACACTCTCCCCACGCTCAATCGACGCTATCGAGACCTTCTGAAAGGGATCCAACTCGAAAGGGTATGTCTTAGCCGGAACCTCTGGCGACTTATGCTGGGAGATCGGAACGTAATCATAGTCGGGAGGTAACGAGACTTGGTGTTGAATGTTGTGCTGTAGAACGAGAGCGCCAGCCAGATTCCCGCCTTGAAGGCCTTGTGAGGCCGCAACCTCTCTCGACTGTGCTGTCTCGAAGGAGTCCGTCACAACTGGCTCAGCTTCCACCTCTCTTCGCCGTCTCTTATTATCTTTCTTCTCCGCAGCTTCCTGCACCTCGCCATTTCGCTCGGGTTCTACATTTACCAGCTCTGAGGCACCAGCTTGTGTGTCTATAGATTTCTTAACGTCCCCATTGACGGTTCTCTTCTTGCTCTTGTCCTTCTTGGGCTTTGAGCGCTTCAGAAGGGTTGGGTCTGGTTTCGCGCCTTGAGGCTTATCGTCAAAGACGTCAAAAAGGTCGTCCATCTTCTCCAAATCAATCACATCGAATCGTCAAAGACGTGGAAGCAATGCCGAGAAGTATCGCAGGTGAACGAAAATGTGACTTTCTTGCATTATTGAAGCTCCAATGGACAAAAAATAAAAGCGGCAGAATTTAAGCGAGAATTTCAAAAGTCTTGGCACCAGAGCTACTTCATTTAGTTTATCGAACGACTCTCCATCCTACTGACAAGACATTAACAATCCACAAAGGTATGCATCTGTGCAACTGCGAAGAGCTCAATTAGTACTCAATTGATACTAATATGAAATAGATGCTTTCACGAACCGCCTTCCGTGCCTCCCCAATGGCTCAAACGATCGCGCGTCGTGGCTTCCACTCTACCCGGGCCCAGATGTCCTCTCCATACCATTACCCCGAGGGGCCCCGTAACAACATCCCATTCAACCCATTGACGAAATTTTTTGGTTTCAGATACTGGACTTTCATGGGTGAGCAAACCTCAATTGAAACTATTATATGTTGGCTAACTTTTAGCAAGGTGTCGGATTTGCAGCACCATTCATTGTTGCGTGTAAGCATTACGCCATCCCCCCCCCCAATCATGTATTTTACTGACTGTTATCTCAGACTGGCAAACAAACAAGAACCAGTAGACTGGATCGACATGGCGGGAGGAATACACAGTGTTTTGACAGGATTTGCGATATTGCGTGTACAGAATAAGACCATCAATGCACTTCAATTGTATCGCTTGGGTACTCAGAACAATGTCAGACAAATGCCATATTGATGTGACATGAGGAGATAGTATATTCTTGATCGTAGATGGCACGACCTCTAAGATGCTACAAAATGTGTCTTAGGGATGCCAAAGGCTAGCATACACAGCTATCCACAGTATGACAATTTCACCAGATATGACGGTAGATGGGGCTCATTGTTCACATCTGAAGAGAGAGCCGCATTCTGGGTAGGCAAGCACAGCTACCTTCCAGCCTGGTGGCTTTAGCATACCTTGACCTCTACATATATCTTTGCCTCAGACCTCAAAGCCTCATATGCCAAAGTGCTGAATGATCGGTCGGTATCTTGTATATATGTACTTGTACATGTAGGTCAATATCTACAGTAAGATGGATCTTTTAAGCTCATCCGAGGTTCGTTCGGCATCGTCACCAACTGCGAGCAGACTTCGGCTGAAGAGAGATCATAATCTAGCCTTGCTAAAAAAGAATCATGTGATATTATCTTGGTTGATATAGCATATTCAATTAAAACTATATGCACGTATCGTTAGAGATATGGCTTTGCTCCTTTAAGATTTGAAAACAGAGGCTGCTAAGCTAGATTATTCAGTCTATTCCTATCTTCTTAAGTACTCTCATGGCCAGAGGGTCAACTCCATAAACCTTTGCCATTCCTCGACTTTGATGTAAGTCCCTTTACTAACTATACAGTCTCATAATGACGTAAATTTATAGGGAGGTCGCATGCACTGCAAAGGATCCAAGGCAACTCCGTTAGACGATCTCTCTACAACTAATGGCCTACAAGATGGCACGGGAGGTTGATTGTAAGCCGGTTTTTGGATGGAATTACTTATGACGGCTGGGAGGGCACGTCAAGTATTTATTTGTATTGCAAGAATGATGCAGTATTCATATATTACCTTTAGCAATGCAGCAGCCCTTCGGCAAGGTAACTGGCAGTGAGATTGGCCCATGTGGTACTGGTACCTGTCATATGGCTGGCAAGCTTCAATCAGCCAGGCTGTGTGTACCGTACTACTGTACAGCAGAGTAGATCTGGTAAGGGCCGCAAGTGAGGCCCTTTGCACGCTACCCCTTATATATATTCTATATATATTCCGTGCTAGACATCGACTCATGTCTCACATTGGGCTTCAAATCCACGTGGGTTTTGTTTCACGGAACGAAGATTGGGCATCTACATGCTGTACACAGAGCGGATGGAGGCCGCTGCAGCACACGGCTACCCCTGAATCATGGTATACAAAGTACCAAGTTGAGAGCAAGTCGAGGGCACGACGCGTTGGGACTCGTACACCTGGCACAGCTTATCGCAAAGTCAGGACGCTACCGCTGTAGCATGCATAGCCTATTGACTAGTAGAGCGCAAGCGCTTCCCCTATTTCCTCTTGCGCTCGTAAAGGACAAGAGGCGCGGGCAGAATTGGCCCAGGACCTAAAAGGCAGAGCAGAGAGCAGAGAGTAGAGAGAGCAGAGAGTAGAGAGCAGAGAGCAGTAGCGTTGATGGCGGCTGGCGGGTAAGCCCTATGTAAGAATACTTGCTCGTTACTGCAAGTAGTACTGTAGAGCTAGGCCCCAGGCCGGTGTGCTGTGCGGTGCGGTGCGGTGCGGTGCGGTGCTGTGCTGGCCCCGTACACAGGACCGGAGAGTACAATATACAGTATACAGGAGTGTAGTACAGTACAGTATATAAGTACAGTACAGTATACATACAGTACTGTACATATGACAGTACACAGGACAGCACGCACGGCTCTGTACAGCGCTGCACGGCACCGCTGGATCTCAGTGTGACCGGTGCTAAGCAAATCGCCGACGGCTACACGAGATCGGCGGGTGCTCGTCAGCAAGGACCCGCCGGTCCTGGTGCCCCAATGCACTGGCAGGGAACAAGGAGGGGAGGGAGGAGGGAGGAGGGAGGAGGGAGGAGGGAGGAGGGAGGAGGGAGGAGGGAGAGCAGGGACAGCGGATGCAGTGAGAGTGTTAATAGCCATCAGTAGCCATCAGTCGCTGTCCTCGGCCAGAGGATACTCCAGGAGTATATCTGCATCCGCCGCTGGCCCTGACACCTGCTACGCTACGCTGCACTACACCACGCTGCACTCCGCCTCTGCACCGGACGGCGAGTACGGTATATATATATATACATACCGTGGCAGCCCAGCTGCTGTAGCAGCACACGGGCGGCGAGTGCAAAACGCGGTGCAGTGCGGTATGTCCTGAGCCCTCCCTATCTACCTCTGGCCTACGGTGCCGCTCCCACTCCCACTGCCTACTGCATGCGTGTGCCTGTATGTACTGTACTGTACTGTACGAGGCCGGCCAGAACCCTCCGAGCACGTCGCTGAAAGGACGCCGGAGACACGCTGAGCAGCGCTGAGCAGCGCTGGAATCTCGCGCGTTTTTGCTGCTTGTGCGGTGCAGTGCAGTGCGGTGCAGTGCGGCGCGACTAGTCCAGCGTCATCCCGCTGATCTCCGGCTGTTGCTGCTCTGCTCTGCTCTGCTCTGTCCGGCAGCGAACTCGTGCTGATAAGGGTTTGTTTTAGGGACCGTCTTAGGGACCGTCTTAGGGACCGCCTTAGGGACCGTCTTAGGGGCCAAACACCACGCACAGCACCATTGTTCGCGGGCTCGTCCCGGCAGGGCTTAGCCATTGAGCCATATCATGCTAACGCCTGCCAGACCGAAGCAACTCGACACGACAGCAGCCATATAACGATATAATCACGGTATACCGACGCCAGCCAGCTTCTTTCCTGAGCATTACGCGTCGCAGACTTCATATCCAGCAGCCAGGAATTCGCAAAGTCTGCGTTCGGAAGCTTCTGGCTTCCGTGACGACTGCAACCGTCGCCTCACTCCACCCCACATCATTTTCCAAAATCTCTTTCCGACCACCAACGTTGCCAATCCACCAGCGCCGTGGCTGAGGTATCTCTTGCTCTCTACACCCTTTCAACGTCTTGTACCTTTCTGTCGGCTTGTCGCAATTTGCCTTTTGCCTTTTGCCTTTTCTGCGCAACAAAACAAGCTCCGATGAGCTAGAACGAGAGTAACTTCCTCCGCCCTACACACGTCGACTTCGTACAGGCGATTGGCTGCGTGGTCCTACGGTGGAATACATGTCATGGATCCATCCTCGGCGCCCCTTGCCGATTACTTCTGGATTGCTGGCATAGACTCCCTTTCCTATGGCGAGCCCTTATCAGCTTCGGCCAATACTATCAGAGACAGATCTTCCAATGCTGCCTTAGCTTCACCTTCGTTGGAACATACCATTGCAGAGGGGTCTGAAGACGAGTCAAACGAGCCCATACTGGGCACCACTCGGGCGACAGCTCGCCATTCACGCACGAACTCATGGAATCGTCTGTCAAGACTCTCCAACGATGCTCGCAACTCTATCCAATCGCTCGACGCTCTTGAGCCCACCAAAAGCAACCGAAGCAGTGTCACAATCCGTGCAGTACCCAGCGGCAATGGCATCAATGAGGATAATACCGGAAGAGAGAGCTTAACCGACTTCGACTTCGACCGCGCGTTGCTGAAGTTTGCGGGCGAGCGCGAGGCTTTTCTAGACGATTTGAGCTTCAGCGCAGGTGCTGTACAACATCATAGACCACCAATGACGAGCAGGGTGGGGAGATTAAAGCAGGAGGAGCCTGAACCGAATGGCAGAAAATCGCCATTTCAGAAAGTGGGCGGCAGCATTAGGAGGAAGATCAGCTTCAGGGACTTGAATAGTATGAGAAGGCAACCCACCATGTCAAGATCTGGTAAGTCTGAAATTTCCATTTGCAACGTTTTCTACTCTGCGCCATGCACTGCTGCTGGCTTTTACAATCTAAGGTTGTCCTAGGCGGCCTGCCCTCCTTAGTGACTCGGTATTATATCGAAATAAATAAAAAATAGAGAGTACATGATGCCGCAAGAGTGTATCTCCCGGCAGAACCCCAGTTCTACAATACAGCGAATCATACGACTGGGGAGCTTAGCATCCCCCTTGAGATATTCAACATCTCGTTTATTATAACATGCCGTTTGTATTCTGACCATCATCCTTATAGCTTCTGTTCGAACCTCAAGACGTCTGAGCAATTACAACTCAGTTATACCTCCTCCTGAACCCCTAAATGCCGATCCTAATATGCATCCTCTAAGGAGACGATTCGAGCCCGTCCTCCTAGACAGATACCCACCGAAACATGACACGGAAGAAGTAAAGCGAAGAGGAAGATTTCCGGATTATGTCCCAATGTTCGCATTTCCTAACGATATCAACATTGTCTCGGCCGATGAGCGCCCACGTTCTACGTGGCATGGGTTCGCGATGACAGGAGATGACAACTCGAAAATATACGGCATCACGGTCATTGTGTGGATGCCTTTGAATGAGGATGCAGCCGCAAATGTCGAGACACGATGTGAAGAATGGCGCCAAAGTCATATGACAAACGAGGAGAGGGAACTTGCTGCAAGCCTAGGCGAGAGACTTGCTTTAGAACGAGCCTCGCTCTCTCAATTACTAGCCAAGCTCCCAGCGGCTACCTCAGGATCAGCAGCGAGAGAAGCATTGGAAGAACAAATTAGCGCCGTTGAAGAGAAAATTGGACTAATGACAGATATGCTACGGCCTGTGAGACATGGTGCTGCTGCAAAGATCGAAGGCCTCACAGATGGAGAAACTGGTCTTTGGATACCGAGAGCTTATGGAATTCTAGGTCGGGATGCCAGCCTCACCAGTTTTTGGAAGGAGTGGTTGCGAGCAATCGTTGTACCAATGACTGATGGTGGGGTTCTTCGAGTGCCACCTAGTTCTCCAAAAGTCGGCCGATGGCAACCCTTGGAACGCTATGTTGTGAACCTTTGCACCGAAGCGCTCTCTCCGCTCAGCTCGAAAACCCAAGTCGAACTAGCAGTGAGAGAACTGCGGCTATTTGCTCGAAAGGAAGCCCTGAATGAGTTGCCCGACTCCAGGAACACGGATCTTTATGCCTTGTTCAGAGCTTTGACCATTCCAAACATCGTGGCTTTACTCGAATTTGCGCTATCAGAGTCAAGAATCATCTTCCTCTCCTCCCACACAGCGATGCTTCACCTCGCCAGTAAAGCACTGGTCAGTCTACTATATCCGTTGAAGTGGGCAAGTATTCTCATCCCAGTCCTTCCTGCCCGCCTTATCTCGGCACTTGAAGCACCTTGCCCGTATATTGTAGGCATTGAACGGAGATACGAAAACATAGAACTGCCCGAAGATGACTATGTTCTGGTTGACCTAGATCAGGACATGATCGAGTCCAGCGCTGCACCTAACGCGCTTCCACGACAACAGCGACGGAAACTGGTCTCCTTGCTCCAGTTAGCAGCCCCGCACCATAACAGGTATGGCGTACCTATTGGTCCACCTCCTTATGCCATCGAGACATTTCCATACGATGCATTCTCCTCGGAGAACCCGGCTTTGTTCACACAAAATGCTGCTCCGAGCACGCTTGCTAAATACGTCAGTCAGAACTCCACGATGTTTGGGGAACCGGAATCAGTCGTCTCACCGCGACCATCTGTATTCAATGCTTTCCTTCAATCTAAGAATGATCACACGCGAGTGGAACGACCATCTACGAGCAAATCTACCAAAACCAGTCCTCCCACTTCTGTTTCGCCTAATTCTGCGCACTTCCCACCCTTACCCCAAACGCCAATCTCACGCAATGACTCGGGGTTTGCTCTGGCAAGTACACTGAGAGAGAAGCGTTCTGGTCACTTTGATTCTATGTCTAGAAGGAGTTCGTCTTTCGGGATGGAACGCGCGCCTACCCTTAGGAGACCCAGTGTTCCTTTCGCGTCTCACTCTGCAAGTTATTCAACGTCTGCAGTGTCGATAGACAATAAATCAATGTATGGCTACGCACCTTCAACCTATGCCGCTTCGACTATCGCAGCGTCAACAATTATGCCCAGCATGCTTTTGCAGCCCGTTCGAAACACCGACACGACGATCTGGGTTGAAGGCCACTGTCTCCAGTGGCATCGCCACGATACGTCTTCCATCTGCTCCATTTGTGATGAGAAGGCCGATAGCGACGGTATATATGGTTGCGTCGGTTGTACTGTTCATGCACACGGTCGCTGCTTAGGGCAAGTATCACTTGTCTGCCCATCCGCTTTCCATGCAGATCGCGTACGTGCTGCATTTGTAAGGTGCTTTGCAAGCCTATTCTACACGTACAGAAAGTACTTGAAGACTCCAACAAAAGCTCAGAAGGCAAGTGGCCAGTTCTATAACTTTGACATGGATGGCTTCCTGCGAAGTTTGCCTAGTGAGCAATCCGAGTACGCCGCAATGCTTAGACAGACACAAGGTATGTCTCTACAATCTCTCTATAACCACTAATTCCTTCAATTCTCTAACAATACACTTGTACAGCTTTCAATGAATTCGTCCATGAGCGAGAAACCAAACGACCAAATGACCCCACCATCCGCCTATTTGACGAGATCATCCTTGCAAAGCGCAACCGTGGATTTAGCGCATCGTCCTTCTTTAGCAAATCCTTGACCTCTTTCCTAGATGATTCGAGTGACCATCTCTGGCGTTCAGCGGCTGTTCCCTGTCCATCAGGAAACTTCAAGGGGGAATACAAAAGTGTGATATGTCGAATTCCAGCGAAACTTGATCCAGCTTTAATGCGAGAGCCGAGGGTTATCCAAGGGGTTCCGAGAATAGAGAAAGGTGCTGGACGGATGGGGAGGAAGGCGGTCCCAAGTTTACTTGGGCCACCAAGCCCAATAGGGAGGTAGATTATATGCTAAAAGCGAATACGGACGAAATGACAAAAGCACAGAGGGCAAATGTTTTATTTATGTACTTGTATAACAATGGATATGGAGCGACGAAAAGTGCATTGATGGAGTGCCTTGGAGTTTATAGTTGTTGGACGAAGAGTGGTGATCTTACAGGAATCCAGCATAACACATAGCGCAGGAGTTAATAATAGTGCCGAATTCAAGGAGCCATGGTGCTTCTACATGGCTATTGCTGAAAGTGATATCTGTGTAATGGTGGCGAGTTGACATATGGGCCAACATCGTAGCTCTCGATTTGTCTCGGGGCATTCACGATAGACAATATGATTAGGTCACCAAGCACTGTACAGTACAGTACAGTACCTGAACTCCTCGCTTCCAGGCAGTCGGGGTCCCCAAAACATAGGTTTCTCGGCCTCGTAAATATTCAGATCGGCAAAGATCTCTGAGGCCTTCCAGGCCGCCCTACCTGTCCGTCCCGAGGTGCTCGAAATGGCAAGCGACCGGGCTTCGGCGGCCCTCGAACGAGCTTCGCTTGCGGTTCCTGGGCGGCCTCGGGTCCCTGCTAGGGCTCCGGCTCGACGGCCGAAGAGGCTCGGATCCGGGGCTCTAGGACTCCAAAACCTTTATTGATTCGGACCTTTCGGTGGCCTGGCATGGCGGAATTCTCGATCATCTAAAAGCTTCCCATCCTGCCTCGAGAGCTCCGAACGGGGCCCGGAGGCGCCGTGAGTGCAGTCCAGACAGCCGAGCCCGCTCCCGAACCAGACAGTCTGGGGGCAGACAGCCTGGGGGCAGACCGTCTGGGGAGGCCTCCGCACACCTCGAAACGAGTAACTGGATTGGCCGCGGGTTGGGACTGCTGCGCGCCTTTTCCAGGCTTCCGCGCGGCCCCAGTGACGAGCTTCCAGGAGCCCAAATAGCCTAAAGTTTTGCCGCTTATCGGATGGAACACCCTAGGCTTTCTAGGATTTGTTCCTTCCAGGCCCCCCCCCCCAAGGAGCCGGAATTCTCTTCTCTCGGAACGCCCGGCGTTGGAATGATCGCGGATTCTGGATTCTGTAGACTGGACGTGCGAGTTGCTTTGGCATTTTGGATCTGGTAGGCATCTCGGGGAGCTTGGTGGTCGGATTGGATTTTGCTATCTATTGGTGAAGGCTAATCTGATAAGAAAGGCTTCTTGTTTGTTACCTGTGCCTCCGTGACGTTCAGCGAGAGTGAACTCAGCCCGCGACACCCGAAATTATTACCCAGACTAGAAAGGGTCTTTAGTTCTTTGCTGAATCACATGGATCTCAATTGGAGCATGCATGCATGCAAAGTCTAGCATGTTTTGGCATTTACTGATATGCATACAAATGCTATTCAGAATCGATTCCGTCCGCCTCTCATATGTCCTACATAGCACATGTGCAAGCATAATGTAACGCCAACTCCATATCCTACACCAATCTAGGAAATCTATCCAGGAGGCAGGGAGCTAGCGTCCACAACCTCGTCTAACTCTTTGAGGATTGTCTCCTCGTTCGGGCCCAAAAGTGGGGATCGAGGAAGAGCCATCAGACCGGTGCGTGCTGATTCCAGGATACCAAAGGGTGCGATGAGCTTCATGAAGGAGTCGATGCGGGAGGGTTTTGCTGATCTAGATATCAATTCTGTTAGCACGCCCCTGTGGATTGCCAGGACAGTGCGGACTTACACTTCAACAATACAGCTACTGGTGCTGATATCCAATACCTTTCCCCCGAATTGATGCGTGAAATATGTAATTGACTTTAGATGCTCGTGCTTGTGCCTCAACGCTTCACTGGTAGCCAGCTTGCTTGGGTGGAAGTCTGGGGCTTCGTAGCTTCGCCCTTCCTCCACATCATGCTCCTCGCCACCACGCTCCTCGCCATCTTCTTCCGTAATTTCTCTGTGATGAGCAAGTAATTCCTCAAAGTACTCCGGTCCGAGGATGTTGATCTTCGCAAGGAGTAGTTCGCGCTGCACAAGTGCCGCAGGTGTATAATCAAGGACAGCCCATACCGGGACGAGATCCTCAAGCTGACGTCTCGCTTGCTCAACAACTCCGTCTTGGCCGGACAGCACAATTGTCATACGCGACAGGTCTTCGACTTCGGTGGAACAGACTACCAGAGAGTCAATGTTGAATCCCCTGGCTGCTAAGATTCCAGAGACACGAGAGAGAACTCCTGGCTCGTTTTGTACGAGGCAATTGAGGATGTGTCGTTTGGGCGGTACGACGGAGGGTGAGGGAGTTTCGTAAAGGATGTTCGAGACAGCTGCCTGCGCAGACCATGATGGGGGAGAGTCGTTGATCGGCAGAGGGGAGATTCGTCGGTGCAAGGCCTTGTATACCAGTGCTGAGGTGGATGAAGAATGGCTCTGGTTGCGTATCGAGCACCGAGACAGAATCTGGGGAGCCGAGGAACTTCGTGAGACTGCCCTTGTTGGGAGCGAGAAAATGGCGTGTCGAACAGTCATTTTGACAAGTGAAGAAAGTAGAATGCCTCCAGACAGGCCTCTAATTACTCTCGACTTCTTCCTCAATGAAGTGATTGATTGTGAGTCACTCTGCACTCCTTGATTACCCACGGGGTTGTAAAGAAATTATGCCCGAAGCTCGCTAGAGAAGTCTATAGGCAGTGTGGGGAAAACCAAGCGAAAAAGAGCCTCGTTGAATGGGAAGTGCGGCTGCGACCTCGCGACATTTTCTATTCAGGCGGCTGTTTAACACTGCAGCAGACCCGCCCCATCCTAGCCACGAACATTTTTCTTATTCCTGAAGCTAGTTACATCTCAATTCAGGCGGCGCCATTCACCAGCGACATCTGCGCACCTAGTATTTTCCTAGAAACTGCCAGATGGACGACACCGAGCGAAGAACCGTGAAGCGCTCACGTTTTGATCAGACTGAGCCTGAGCCAAAGCGTGCCTCTAGATTCGATCGCCGGTCAAGATCGCCTCCTCCCGCGAGATCTTCTGAGACACGCCGTAGCAGAAGTCCCATCAGCAGAGCTTCAGGTAGCCCAGCCGTGGAATCGGCGAAGAAGCCCGCTCTTGACCCTGCCGCAGCAGCAGGTAAGTCGTTCCTGGATCGCAAAGCCGCATCATATTAGGATTTAGCTCACAAATGTAGCTGCTGCCGCCGCCCGAATCAACGCATCGATCCAAGCAAAGAAGGGTATCCAACATGTTGATGTGCCACCTATTCGATCGACCCTCAGTCCCAGTGGTGGAAAGTCCGCGTCTCCAGCCGCAGGTAATAGCACAGGGACTGTTAACGGGGAGATGTATATCGCAGATGGAGATTACATTAGGGATATTGAAGTCAACGACCTCCGAAACCGATATACGCTGACCAAAGGCTCAACTCAGAAGATGGTAAATACTCCTTGTGTTATTATCCACTGATACTCTCAGAAGTTCACTGGGTCACCCCGACCGTCTCATATATCCCTAAACCCTCCTGCCTATAACTAAATACCTTGTGTGGGGACGATCAAGCTTACTCAAGCGCGGTAGCACTCACTACATAAACCTCAATGGCATCTGCTGACTCCCGCTGCGTGACATCTAGATTAAGGAAGAAACCGGCGCTGGTACGCTATACCTAATAACCTACGCTTTGAATTGATATTGATATTGACTTTTGAAGATGTCACAACGCGAGGAGAATACTATCCAGATAAAAGCATGGCCACGGCAGCGGTAAGTCGTCGGCTCCCTGACGAGATAGCGTCACTGATTATCCTAGAACCCGCCTCTATACCTTCACGTTACGAGCACTTCAAAGAGTGGTCTTGAGCTAGCAGTACAGAAGATTGAGGAACTCATGAAACAGGAACTACCAAATCTAGTCGACGAACGCCGCTTCAGAAGAAGAGAGCCGGAGCAGGTTGAAAGAGATGAGTTCGGTCGAGTACGTGGAATTGCTGGCTTTGAGAGATAATACTGACAGGCTCCAGCGCAAATGGCCAGAAGAGAAGATTCCGATCACCTTTGAACCAATCCAAGGTTTCAACCTCCGTGCTCAAGTTGTTGGGCATGGTGGTGCGTATGTGAAGCATATTCAACAAGAGACTAGGTGCCGTGTGCAGATCAAAGGCCGTGGTTCTGGTTTCATGGAGCATGGTACTGGCCAAGAGAGTGATGAGGATATGTATCTACATGTAGCGTAAGTGTGGCATCCTTGCTAGTTTTCATGGCTAACTCGATCCAGCGGTCCTGATCCAAAGGAGGTCCAACACGCCAAGGAGCTCTGCGAAGACTTGCTTGCAAATGTTAGACAGCAATATGAGGATTTCAAAGCTCGACCACCGCAACAGCGTGGATACGGTGACAGAGGTCCAAGCACGGGATATGGCGGCCAGAGTGGATACGGTGATCGTCAAGGTCCAGACAGATCCAGCTCTTACGGCGGCGGCGGCGGCGGTGGCGGTGGCTATGGTGGTTACAACAACTCTTCAGCTCCTCACACTCCAGGAACCCCAAACCAGGCGGCACCTGGGGCGGCCAGTCCACCTCCTGGAGCAGATTACGCCGCTCAGTATGCCCAGTATTACGGAGGCCAAGACCCGTATGCAGCTTATGGCGGATACGCAGCGTGAGTACCTTCAGCTTCTTAGAACGACCAAGGCTAACATATCTGTAGATATGTGCAATACTACCAGCAGTACTACGCTGCAGCCCAAGCAGCGCAACAGCAATCTCCTCCACCTGGAGCTCCTGGTTCTGCACCTCCTCCCCCTCCCAGTGAGGCCCCCCCACCACCTCCCGGAGGCTCTGCTCCACCACCACCAGGTGCTCCTCCGGGAGCTAGTGGATACAATTCCGTAAGTGTCCATTTTTCGGCGGCAGCTCCACAAACTGACAATGGAGTAGGTTCCACCTCCCCCTGGCATGTGATCCGTTTCAAAGGCAAAAAGTCCGTTCTGGTAAACTTTTGCACAATGCGTCATTTTCTGCGATTATAAGGCTATTTGCGTTTTCGCGGATCAAAAGTTGCTAGATATTGGCGAGACTAGGTGTATGTATAGTAGTACTGATGTGAAGATCTACATAAATCAAATGATTACCTTTCATGTCCAATTCAAAATGACTCAATACTGTTTCGAGAGTCTTAAGGAGCATTCGCCGCTCATGTGCCCATACCTCGGCACTCACTCGTCAACTTCCCAGCTGGTTAATAGTTGAATTTTCCAAGATTTGATGTTCGTTTCCATTCAGTGCTACATCCACCATGACTCCAGCCAGCACGTCCACTCTCACCGAGGGGGCCAATCCCACTATCAAGCTCTTTAAAGTCGTCTCTTTCGAGAGCACCATCCCAGGCCGCATGATAAAGGTTTCAACGGAGTCTCGATGCTCCCTGGCGTGCTCCAAGAGTTCGTTTTCCACTTGCCCCTATCGGTACCAGTCAGTATATTCATCTACGATAACTTTATATATCATCGTCATCAGAACATACCCGGATCCTCCGGTAGTCCTGCATGAACCACAGCGCCTTTGTCTGGTCCCTCTCCGCCGCCGCGCCACTACAGTAAACGAAACGGAACTTCTTCTTCCCGCTGCTCTTCTCCAGAGCGAAATGCCGACTGAACGCCTCGACAGCAGCAATTGTATAGCCAACACTGACTCTCTGCGCCGTATCATTGTCCGGTATCCGCGCCTTACCTAAGGCCCTGTAGCGCCGTCAGCCAACCCGCCAGGTATCAAGCGCAGGGAAGCAATGCTACAGAGACAGTACCATATGCACGCCTCGGCGCCCTCGATGTCCTGCAGTACAGGTTCCGGATAGGACAGGAAGTCATCCACGATTGCGACTTTGAGCTTCGTATTGTGCGCGACTACGGAGGCTGGCAGAGCACGGCGCGAGAGCGCGATGATAGATGTGATGGATGGGTTCTGCAGGCATTGATCTAGGACTTCGCGACCGATAAAACCGGTCGAGCCTGTCAAGATGACTTTCATTTTTTAGGGGGCTTGTCTTCCTCGATTCGATACTCAGGTTACGGTGCTTGTAGAGCACATAGTAGAACGCCTCTTCCTCCTTTCTCTTTTTGGGGGAGATGCAATGGATGGCTTTTTATCAACTGCGCTGCTGGATGTGCGATGCGGAGTTTATACTGTAGTTGCGCGCGAGTCGGGGCAGAAAGCACTGCTTAAATCCGTATCCCTCGATCGGATCGACAGAGATGGGATTTAGTGTTCGCTGAAAACTTACTTACCGCGCCTACTGTCGTTACAGGGGAGTTTTCGGTGTCCGAAGATGCGTTGGGACACGGCGAAGAGGGTGCAGTGCTCCATATGTCTTACTTTGCTCTGTCTGAGTCGGAATCCGTGCAATGACAAGATATGTAGGCGAGTACCGATCGATGTCTATGGCTTTATTGTATTTCATGGCATCCTCCGACGTGATATATGATCGAGGCTCATGATACTCTAGATAATATCTTCATTCACATATCCTATGCCTCATAAACGCTCCCCACCCACATCATAATCGCTCTACGTCGTCCCAAATCAACCTTCTCCCCTCTTTAAACGCCTTCATTTCGCTCCACGCCTCCCCCTCCTCGCCTCCACACCATCAACACCGATCCCCCAATTTCCCGCCTTCTGTCCCCACCTGATCATCCCCCACGCATGGGTCCATCCAAACCTCGGCGGTGGGTATTCTCTTTCTTTCCACGGATTCTGCATCTCTTCGCTGATGATGCCCTGTTCCCTAGCTTCCAATTCTTTTCCTTGCATTCCAGCTAGCTGATCTAGCTCTACTGACGTGCCTAGATGGACATCGCTGTTCGTTTCTCTGCTTGGCCCTGGCAGTTCTGGCGTTGAGGCGCTCTGCTCCCATCTTCGTAGCTCCAAAGGTAATGGTCTCCACCATCCTTCCTCGGCCCTTGAATGCCATCGCGTGCCACACATCTCCCACAACCTGCTTCGTGCACGTTTGTACGCAAACCGCTCATCTTCACCAGTAAAACAGCTAGTATTTCCAAAATCAACCGTGCGGCCAATCTCATGACCTTTTCCAGGAAGGCCAAAATCCGAATCTTCATTAGGATCGTAGTTAGACTTTGAAGTGTCAGTGTAGGAGGAGATGCTGGGACGGAAGGGCGATGTTTGGACTTGGTAGATTTCGGAGAGTGTTTCGGGATAGACAGCATCGGCTGTGTCGTCCTCTAGGTTATTATTCAGAGCTGAACTGCCTAAGTTGTCATTCCCAGCCGGTTGGGATGTTTCCGGGAAAAAAAGGCTGTCGGGACCTGCATCAGCGCGAATTATGAGTTTACAACGTGCCTCGTAAAGGGCATCGAGGAGGGTGATCAAACGCCGAGCTTCGTTTTTCTGGATGAGTGTGAGAACCGGGACAGCATCGAGGACGATAGTATGGAAAGTAGATGCGATCGTGATGTAGTCTGCGGGACCCAAAGCACCTCCGCAAAGCTCGGGAAATGTCCATAATGCAACGCCGTCATGTTGATGAGGCACAGAGACTGTTCTACCGTAGACCAGTAGATTTGTAGGCCCCCACGGAACGGGACTTGGTGTTTCTGGTGGCATCGCAGTCTGGATGACGGCCTGCAACGTTTCGTCTGTATCTATTGACGATAACAAGTACTTTTTCGGCGCAGTTGCATTCGTGCCTTGGGAGCTTTCTTCTTTGACTTCTACGTGTGATTTCGATTGCTCCATGATCTGCGTGTATCCAAGTCCCAGATTCGAAGTCGACAGCTTTTCAAGTCCCGCAAAGCCATCAACCGTCTCCCCCCTTAACACTTCCACGTTTTCAGCGCTACCTCCCTGCTCTGCCTCCCTCCTCCTCCAATCCCTTCCACCTCCCATATCCCAAACCTCACACCTCGCTTTTAAAACCTCCAAAAACCCTGCAAACTCGCCATTGCCTGCGAAAATATCCCCTCTTCTGCGATTTACAGTCCCAGTTCCCAGCCAATTATTCAGCCCATCCCTTGGTGGCGCAGCAAATTCAACACCACTCGCCTTTGCCAATTCCTCGGGCATCCGATTCGAGCTCGCAATCAAGACTCCGCCCAGCTGAAAGAAGGTCGTGAGTAGATTACTTAAAATCTTACTCGCTGCTCTATCAGGCAATTGGAACTCGTCGAGAAACAAAATCGGCGACTTCTCAATCATGTCCTTCGCCAACCACAGCAGCGAATATTCTGACGAATGGCTTCCCAGTAATCGGGACTGTCTCAATGTCTCAAGTTGTGAGATTGTGTCTAACATGAATGTATTGAAGTGCCATCTCCTTTTCTTTTTGGTTGGCAAACTATCCGCCAGCAGATCGACCAGCATCGATTTTCCCGTCCCGACTTCACCGTGCAGAAGTAACCCCCGAGGCGAGTCTACATTCACCGCCGCATCGTTATTCGTCCGGACCTTCGTTAGAGCCCTGGTATCTCTCTGCCCCTTGCTCTCAAATAGTCTCGCAAACAACGGATTCCTCCTCAAAGGATGTCCCGGAACGGCCAGACCATCATTCTCTTCATCATTCTCAGATTTCTCATCCACAGCCTCAGTAATAGCTTTCAGCCTTGCAGCATATTCTGTTTGCGGGGAATAATCCTTGAGACGATGATAGAGCTTCTGCAGATGCAGCGCCAACCGGTGTTGAGCGGGATCAGAATCGATTTGTTTCGTTGCCAATAAAGCACGGTAGAGTACCAACGGATTGGTGATTGTTAGGCCTGTGGAAGACGAGCTTCTGAGAGGTAGCATAGGTAATATTGGGGAGTATATACAATTCGCATTTTGGTTATCATTTGGTGGGGTCGAGTCAACTCGTCATTGACAGTACAGGTGTTTGTTTGGTTTGCCCCGCCGCCCGGAGTGGGGTTTTTCAGCCTTGCGTATCGGGCCGGATTAGATGCGGCGAGGCTGAGGAGTGTAGACGCGTTTCGATTCAGCAAATCCCTTAAGAAAACCTACTTGTGGTATTGTGGATAGCTTTACTTTCGTAGATTTGTCTCCCATTCTCTATATTACCAATATCTAGTGCTCTGTTCACCATAACCGTGCATCTAGCAGACATCATATACGCACACTCTTAACATCTCCAACGCCACCTATAATGGCCTATTCAACGTCCTCCGAAATCCTCGTGCCTCTCAAGCTGGACAGAGAATACCAATTGTAACAGCCAGATTATTACCACGATCATCGCCCGTACCAAGGATCCAGCATATTCAGATGGTCAAGGCGTTGCTTCCGACCCTAGGTGGTATTCGATCACCGACCTCAAAACCAAGCAGAGTAATCATATCTACAAATACAGCACACAGCAATTCCTCTACCATACTCCAAGCTCATAATATCATGCAGACGTTGCGAATTGCCGTTCTGCTGATCAATTAGAGAATAAAGTTATAGAGTCCCTACGTAGTAAAGATAGTCAGCATAGTCAGCCAACTAGCATAAGCACACTGTACATGCCCTTCGAGAATCAAGATATGTCATATAGCCTGTGAAACTATGAACGAATCATGATATAATATTTTCAAGGTTCCCTTAATATTAGACCCGGTCACTTGATAGTTAGTACGTAAATTTATCATCCAGATTCCAAAAGAATAATTGAGCAAAAACGTCAAAAGATATCAGCAGTCTATTTTTTAATATTTTGTTATTTAAATAATTATTAATTACATCAAAGAAATGCATTTAAGCAGACAGATCATAGACAAGACCATACCCATAAAACTCCAAGTCGACAGTAGTAGATCAACCCATATCAACATCATATCACTCAAGTCGCGGCCCCGGGCTTGGGTTTCTCCCCAAAGACATCTTTAACAAATTCACCCCACAACTCCTTGAACACACTTAGCTCCTTCGCACTCGCACCATCAAATACCTTAGTCAATTCATCAAGATCGACTTCCAGCCCGGCATTATCGACAACCTCGGTCAGAGCCGCCGGCGCGACCTGTTCTGGATGATGGGCGACAATGGCAATCTCGGGTCTTGCTAGCGGCTCATCGAGACTCTCTAGAGCATGGGCTGAGCCGGCCGATCGATCCGGGCTGTAGTTGTCTGGGAGTAGAGGGACACGGAGTTTCGAGAAGGGATTGGTGGGAGGTTGAGTGATTTCGGGGAAGAAGACGAAGTCGATGGTCGAGGTGTCGCCCGAGGCTTGCTTGGGGGCTGATGTTCGGAAGCCTTGCATCAGAGGGCGTGGGCTATAGACGGACACTTTGTGCTCTGGCTCAGGACGGTGGGAACTGAAGGTGCTCTGAGAGCGAGTAAGGTCATGGGCAGTAAGCCGATCGGCAAGCTGGAACAAGATGTTAGACATTGACTAATCGATGACGGGGCCGAGTTACCTCTGCTTTACTGCCCGAGGCCTCGAGTTGCCGTTTGCTGCACTCTTCTTTAAGATCCAGCAGTCTACGTGATAGGTATGTGGCCCGACCAGCAGGAGAGCTGAGCAGACCCGATGGGCGAGCTGATTGGGCACTAGAACTGATGCTGCGTACTGCGTGGGTAAATTTGGTAACTGGAGGTGTAACTCTGGACATTTTGAGGCACAAGGGGACACGATATTGATGAGATAGCGAAGCTTGCACTGTACGATAGATGGATGGGAGATGGATTGGAAACAGTAGGAAGCTCTAGGAGGGTGTGTGGGTTATGTACTTTGTACTCGAGCGCTCCTACTGAGCCATGTCCATGTTCTGCCATGGTTCGGCCAGGGCAGGGAAGAGAGGGGTGCCATCAGGCTGCTTACGATTTGTTGAGTGAGCGGTGGCCGGAAGGAGGAGGGCGGTCAGTCATACGAGGTGATGGAGGATGGGAAGAAGAGGATGGGAAGAGGAGGGAGGAGGAGGCAGCACGGGCTGGGGCTGGCGGAGCTGCGCATGTGTTCGGTTCGGTGGCTCAACAAGCTTCGAGCTCCGCCGCAATACGGCCAGGAATCTTGGCCCGGGCTCCGCCGGCAGAGCGAGGAGGGAGGGAGGTCCCCTGCCAGCACGCTGTTGGCGAGCTTCCCGCAGCCGATAGCGCTCCTGCCCGCTGCCACAGGGCCTGTGCAGCGGATGTGCAGCGGATGTGCAGTGGGCGACACCCCCCGGCGACAGCTGCCAGCCTTAAGCTTTGTTGGTGCAGCACAGTGCCTCTACATACAGTACCTTCGCTATCTCTCCCCACCAAATCCCAGCACAGCAGCGGTGACGAACACAGTGAGAGAGAGGAGATACGAGAGCCTTCCAGTGCTGCTGTCCCGGCGCCTCCAATGCCACATATATCTTGTTGGCGGCGCTCCCTTATGCTTCGGTCATACTCAGCTAATACTGTGGTTGCTACAGATAGATATCTGCACTCGCCAGATCTCAATCAAAGACAACAGACACCCTCAGACGCCGGAAATTCAACTTGGAAGCAGCTGGATGTTACCGCCAGTGCCAGCGGACATTACTCATGATTCATTTGCTTGGTGCCGAGGCCGCAACCGTCGGCTGGAATTCGACATCTACGAGGCCCAGACATGTAATCAAAAATCAAAGGCAAAGGCGGCGATCAGATGGCACAATGGGACCGAGGAAGGATGAGCACTGCATACCCCAAAGTCCGGGTCCGGTATTGACTTTCTTATGCCCATCAACACGCGCTCTTGACAACTCCTTGCAACGTGGCAGATGTATTGGTCGAGGCGTGATCCGTCGCCTCCGGTACTATAAACTACACATAGAACATACATAACTCCAGATCACAACAATAGTGTATGGTCGATTCTCTTATATACAGTGCTAAGTTTCAAGGGTATCTCCATTTCAGCCCATGCGTTACAACGCATGTGCTCACAAACGAGCTAGCGCTCGGCATTCTATAGCAGAATGTGTGAATGTACAAATGCCATCCTGTGCAATCCGGAACTCCACGCCAATTGCGACCAATCTCAATCCTCCCCTACTCGGCACATGTCGCGTGCTAACAGGCTCGGTGATAACCTCGAGCGAAGACAGCAGAGTTGCGTAGTTTTGTCAGCGGGGCTGCACGTGTCAGCCACTCATGGTGAGTTCTCGCTGAACAGTTATCGCTATCATCGTTGGAGTTGTGACTCCAACGTCTCTTGTCCATCCGTAATGGGCTATTAGTCCGTCTTCCAGTGTCCGGTGAGACTTCCATCTACATCTTCCTTGCCAAGATATAGCTCCAACGCATACAGCGCCATTGTTGCCGACACATTAACCCATCTCCAGACATTGCCACCTGCATCACCTCCTTGGAGAGTCCACCATTGTCCCGTTTCGCCTTCGGCTGAAAGTGTCGAGAAGTGTTGCATTAATAGATTGGTATACACTGCTACTAAGATTGAAGGGCTGAACCAGCTGAGAAGACCCAGCAATTTTCCAGCTCCATCAGAATCCTCAAGACTGGGTTCTTGTGATAGAGCTCTCGCTCCAGACTCCCTTATAGCTGGGATGATTCGAGTCGCTGCGTAAAAGACTAAAATCCGATACGCGAGCGAGATGAGGACAGAGGGTGAAATGGTCTGAAATGCAGCATGGAGAAAGGTGAAACTTGAGTGAACTACTGATGGGAGAGTTGATAGAATATACATCAGAGTCGAGTAAGATGCCATGATGATGGGAGGAAGAGGTGGAAAATCAGGCTGTGCCGGCGCCGATGCTGCTGCTGCCTCTGGGGAAGGGAGATAGTCGGTGAATATCTGGTAGATGCATAATACAACATATGCGAAGAGTAATGAGCTCTCAACCGGGTTTCCTCTCCCACTCCCAATACCCCACGCGCAAAGGAATACAGCACATGTTATTGTAACACCGATCAGTGATGCATCGACATTGCCGATTTGAGGGAACTTTGTTACTCTCCATAAGAAGTAAACAGAGCTTGAAATAATCGAAGCGGACAGAACGAGTAGTCCAATCTGGAAGTTGTGAGCATTTACCAGTCCAGTTGAGTACAAAACATACCATCCACGAATCACTCCGACGTCTGTTTACCAACCATCTCGTAATCTGCCCAGCAGCCTGGATAACCAGAAGACTACAAAATCCTTCTGCCAACTGGAACAACGGCACGGAAAATGTCAATATCCTGTCCCATAGTCGAACAGTCAAGACATCCGCGAGACCTCCTGCTCCAAATATCCACTCCTTAACAGTTGTATGCTGTGCTCTCTTTCCACCAAAGGTTCTCGCGACCCAGTCTCCACTGTTGTCGGCATCAACAGCGAACCTGTTCAGACTCCAAATCAACAGGGCTGGCATCAAAACCCACTGCACCAAGCCGACGACGTGAACAAGGGTCCATCGGATACGCGACCCATCTGGCGTGGCCAGTTTCAGGCTCGAATAGAAGAAATAGAATGAAAACAATGACAGAGAGTATGCCAATCCACACTCTCTTCCCCCAACATCAAAAGCTATAGGTATCGACAGGATGATCGAGAGGAGGAAAACCGCAGAGGTAACGATCTTAAGGAACCACATCGGCGCGGTGGGCGCCGGAGCGTACGTTGGAACGCGCCCGGCTTGATGAGGAGGCCGTCTCTGGCCTGCTCTGGCGACTGTCAGCGTAGACAGAGAGCTGTCCTCTCGACGCGTGGAAGGATTTCAGGGCCGTTCGTGTTCGCGTTCGTGGTCGTGAGGCACTCGTTCGAGGTCGAGGAAAGATGCGGTGACTGGGGTGTCTTCAAATATTTTCCCGGCCAATCTCTTCTTATCAAGTGCAATCTCGGCGCAGGGGGGCCAAGCAGCGGACTCGGGAGGTGCAGTTCGTTGTTCGTGCTCGCACGAGGAAATGAAGCAAATCCGAGGGCCACGAAGCCGAGTGGTGATGCTATGTTTTTGCGGAAGAGACAGAGATGCGGCGTGGAAGCTGCCTAGTCCTGGACAGATCTCGTCATCCAATGCTGTCGCGTGCCCGCGTGAGGGTTCCTGGCAGGCCTGCAAGAGACACCGCTCGCCGGCCCAGGGGGTGGATGGTCGGATCGACGCTAGCAATTATCCTCGTCGTAGATGCTCGGCGTGGTGTAGAGCGTGTAGGGTCTGTAGAGCCTGTAGAGCCTGTTCCGTAGAGTCTGTAGGGTCTGTAGAGCCTGTCGAGCCTGTCGAGCCTGTCGAGCCTGTAGAGCCTGTAGAGCCTGTAGAGCCTGTTCTGTAGAGCCTGTAGAGCCTGTCGAGTTGCTTGCCAGAACGGACTCGTGGTGTTTCTGTAGAATATCCGCGCTTCTCGCTTCTCGCTTCTCGCTGCCGTGCGTCGGCCTGCTTGGCCCGGCTTTTGGAGTCGCGGTGAGCCCCGCTAACTGAGGTACAGTACGTGCTGAAACTGCGGTGAACAAACAGTGCTACAGCCTACTCGCTGCTCGCTACTCGCTGCTCGCTGGCATGCGACATGGCTGTGTGGAATCTGCGCGCGGGCGAACTTCGTCTCTCGCTAAGCCCTGGTGCCGGCGCTCAGCCCGTGGCTTTCTCAGGGTACCGGCTGACCACGCTAAGCTTTATCGCGCTGCAAAAGCATCGTAGGTGCTGTTGCCGCGGGCTGTGAAGGGCTTCATTGCAACCAGATCCTTTGATATATAAGATTTCTTGTATGCTCCGCAACATCGCCAAGATGGCAGAAACCGCAGCAAAGCGACTCAGGACAACTCCTGTCACCATTGGAACTCATAATGGCCACTTCCACGCCGACGAGGCCCTGGCAGTCTACATGCTGCGCCTGCTGCCAACCTATCAGTCTTCAGTCCTCGTCCGAACCCGCGATCCTGCTCTTCTCGAGACATGCCACACCGTTGTCGATGTTGGAGGGGAATATGATGCCACGAAAGACCGCTACGACCACCACCAGCGCACGTTCGACACTACCTTCCCAAACCGCCCCACCAAGCTCTCATCAGCCGGTCTGGTCTACAAGCACTTTGGAAAGGCGATCATTGCCCAGCATCTAGGTGTCCAGGAAGACGCAGAGACAGTCAATGTTCTATGGGAGAAAATATACGCGAACTTCGTCGAGGCCCTCGACGCTCATGACAATGGCATTTCAGTTTACGACCCAAAAGCCGTCTCCGCCGCGGGGCTTGAGAAGAGATTCGCAGACGGAGGATTCTCCCTTGGCGCTGTTGTGTCACGTCTAAACGCAAACTGGAATGATCCTGCACCTTCAGACCCAGTGGTAGCCCAAGCTGCCGAAGACGAGAGATTCCTGGCCGCCAGCGCAAGGATTGGAGAGGAATTTTCCAGAGATTTGGACTACTTCTCTAAGGCTTGGTTGCCTGCTAGAGAGATTGTACACAAGGCATATGCAAAACGCCTAGATTTCGATTCCAATGGCAGGATCTTGGTCTTCGAGGGCCAGTCAGTTCCATGGAAGGACCACCTGTACACACTCGAGTCGCAGGGTGGAGATGCAAAGGTTGTTTACGTGCTATACCCCGAGAAGCCAGCACCAGATGCGAAGTGGAGAATCCAGGCAGTTCCAGTCACCGCAGACTCGTTCGAAAGCCGGAAGCCATTACCCGAGAACTGGAGAGGCTTCAGAGATGAGAAGCTCGATGAGATTTCTGGCGTCAACGGAGGCGTCTTCGTCCATGCTGCTGGATTCATTGGCGGGAACAAGACGTTTGAAGGCGCGCTGGCTATGGCGAAGAAGGCACTCGATATCTAAGCAAGGAGAGGCATGGTGCATTCATAGGCGTTTGGATGGGAAAATAGCAGAAAGCCGAAATACACCTGGCTTGATTAAGTGAGGATGAGCCCTCAAGGTATATGTTACGAACATGAACTTTTCAGATATATATAGCGTGGGTTGACATAATCAATAAGATTAAGATTCCCTGGTATTTTACACCCAAATGATTTCTATTTCTATTTTGATTGGCATCACATCAGCCATGTAGTGAAACTATGCAACAGGCATGATGATGCATTGTAATCCTGACAGTCGAAGGAATATCTCGTCCGCTACGCCTGAAATGTCAACTGATGAACATCGCCGGTATTTTAGTCCCACCGTGCTACCAATGCTCAATAGTCATCTCCCCGACTTATGACCTCCTTGCAGTTCGGTCGAAGGACCAACGTCTGAGCCATGTTAGCTTCGATATACTCTACAAGATAGAGAAACACTTACATGTTCGAATTGTGCAGTGTAAGATCCTTTCTTATCAACCAATGGCGGATATGACTCTACAATACCTTGAGCTACCAAGTTGTTTAACTATGCTATATTAGTATGGCTTGAGATGAATGGTTTAGGTGACTAACACCCAAAAGATATTTGTCTTGGCCGAGACGATCAAGATATCTTCGGCAAAAAGGTAATGTTCCAAAACTTTTGGTGATAGTATTCAACAGAGACTTGGCGGATGATAACCTGAGTGCAATATTTGGTGCATCTGTTCTCTTGGCGTAGTGCGAACATTCCAGCTAGGATTCGTTAGCAAGCACAAGTGATGAAAAGCGGGATTTACTTACATCATCTCTGACATAGCCATTTCCAGTACTTCCAAATGTCTCGATAGCAAAAACCTCGCCTTCCTCCATCTTTGTCTGATCTCCACCTTTGACAATAGGTACACTCTTTCCTCCGTGGATCTCCCACTGTCCGATGTTGTGGCCGTTGAGATTTCGAATACACTTGACGGGGTGCGTTTGCCCCTTAATTTCAACTTCATAACTCTCCATGACTTCTTGAATTGCTGCACCAATATCACACATTCTCACGTCGATACCAGCCTCCTTCACACCCGTGTTGGTAGCTTCCTTGACAGCCTTCAGAAGATTGTCGTATACGGGGTCGAATGACATGGTGAAAGCACTATCGACGATCCTGCCATTGATATGTACACCGAAATCAACACACATGACATCTTCTTGCTTTAATATTGTCTTGTTTCCAGCATTCGGGCTATAATGGGCCGCAATTTCATTGATGTTGAGACCAGTTGGGAATGCAATACCTCCCTTGATGTTATCACCCTCCTCAAGGCCCGGATGCCCGGTCAAGGCTCTGACACTGTCTTCGATACCCTCGGCAATTTCCGTCAGGGACATGCCAGGCTTGATCCATCCTTGCGCCCATTGCCTGACTTCTCTGTGAACCTCTCCAGCTTGGCGGAAGTCGCTGAGAAAGTCGGCGTTCATACGATCTAGGTACCGCTTTTCCTCGTTCGTCGTACGATATAAGTTTTCGTCTCTGTACTCCTCTTCTTGACCTTTCGGATATTCTCCGCTCGGATAAAGGTTTGATAGAAGCACTCGAGGAGGAGACGTTTGTTTGGTAGCCTTTGCAGTGGCTGACTTCTTCTTTCTGGGCTTCCGCTTTCTCTTCTTCTTTGCTTCACCTGTTGCTGTTTCTGCTCCACCCTCGTTTTCTTCCTCGCCATCGTCAGAGTCCTCGGCTTCGGGGGTAGTGCCATTCGCCTGCTTGGCAATCGGAGCTGCTCTTTCATTCACTGCAGACCTATTAGTTAGACTTGTAACCATAGATTTGATAATGTAACTACACACCTTCTAGCTTCTTCAACGCCTCGGAGACTTGAGAAGCCATCATGAATAGGTAGAGCCAAGCTCTGTCGTTAAACTGCGTAACAGTTCTAAGGAAGTGGCAGCGTTTAAATATTGCACCGTTCGAAGCTTGTAATTAGTTGTTAATTTTTTAAATCTTGCGTCAAAATTGATTAGAACGGCGCCTTTTGTTTTACAATACACCCCACCCCGCCCAAAAACTCGTGCCTTCGTTATCTGATAGGCAATTTTACCCACTAGCGTCCGCGTCTAAAGTTCCCGATTTCGCATATCACCTATGTCATTGAATGTCTAGCAGCCTCCTAGTTTTCTTTAACTGTGATACTTTACATTGTAAAGCTGAGTATAACTGTCGTGATGAGGAATGCCATCACAATCGGCATTTCGCCATGCTGCCCTGTGGTTCCAGAGGCAATTCCACGTCAGCGCAATTCGACGAGCAGAAATCGCCAATCATTATGATACTCTCCAGGTGCTTCCGAACGCGACCGCAAAGGATATAAAAAAGTGAGAGACTCCCCTTTCTCCACAGGGATATTCTATTGAATCTTTAGGTCATTTTATGCTCTTTCAAAGACCCATCACCCCGACCGCAATCCAGATGATCCTGATTCCTCCGCTCGATTTGTCAGAATCTCGGAAGCCTATAACGTCCTTGGGACGCCAGAGAAACGTCTACGCTATGACAGAGATGTAATGAAGGATAGCCCAGGAGGCTCCCATAACCACCATCATTATCCCCATCATAGCTCATACCATTCTTCTGGCCCTGTAGGCGGCCGTCCGGCAAGTGGTTTGAGTAGAAGGAGAACTCAATTCAGAGGACCCCCACCGAGCTTTTATCGCAACGGAGCCTGGGGTACGCAAGGTGAAAAGCGGCAAGCTGCACAGGAGAATACAGCATCAGCAGGTTCTACGGCAGATGGATCTCATCATGGGAAATTTAATGGTGGAATGGGACCTGGACAGCGACCATTTGGATATAGCAATAGCGTACCACATTTTGACCACGAAGGGCATTTCCGTACACACACAAATCATGAAAGGAGAAGGCAGAGGAGAATGTCACAGGATAAAATACCAATTGGACCAAGCAGAGGAATATTGGCAAATTTTGTTCTCGTAGGAGGACTGATCTCACTAGGGATTTTCATACCATCATTCCTCTTCGAACATTCCGCTAGGCAGAGTAAAACCGATAGATAGGTATTGGTAGTATATGAGCGAAAGGATTACTTTGTCGTCGTACGTCTCATTTATTGACTATAAAAGTCGCTCTACTATAACGTACACGTCAACCTCCTATGCGGAAATCTGATCAATTACAAGGCCACCGCTGCAAATCTGCTCTTCAGTCTTCTAAATCATATTATGAAATCACATCATGATGAGTTTATGCGTCGAAGATGAAGCTTGCGCCAATCTGCCAAAGGTTAGAAATTTCCAATGATTCTTTATGAATTTACGTACCTTGTGTGCAGCCTGGTCAAGCTTCTGGGTATCGAATGATGCACCTAGACCGAGAGTGACACCAGGGCGGAGGAGAACAGTGTAAGCAAGAGCAGCTACACCACGGTCGTTGATCTTGGCCTATTCTGATGTTAATAATAATTTAAATCATATTATGTAAATAGACTTGCCTTAGCGTATGAGACCGGGTCAAGTCTGTACTTGCTAGCAACCTCAAGTCCAACGTTGTTACCGCTCTTAGAATCCCAAACAGCCTTTGCACCAGCCTCGACTTGAGAGTTGACCTTGTGATAGTAGGAAGCTGAGAAAATGCTCAAGTTGTTGCCAGCAATGATTGAGGCAGTGTATTGAGGTTGAGCATAGCCAATTCCTAGGGAGTATCTGGTTATGGCAGCTTTCTGCACATCGTAACCAGCCTCAGCGCCGGCTAAGAAACCGTCATGACCAATAACCGCATCAAGGTTGGCAGTTGGGCCTTTCAGAAGATCGAAGAAAGCTCTGGTGTGGAAGTTTGGCTGTTGGAAGTGCAAGTTGACCTTTGCACCCTTTGCTTGTGTGCCAGGAAGGAAGGTGGCCAAAAGCTCGGCTTTGAGGCCTTGCGCGATGTTATCGGTAAGCTCAATCTTGGACTCAAGAGCATTTGCCGTGTTCCAGACCTGTGTAACTTGGAGGCCTGCGCGCCGATAGAACATTAGTAATTGTGCTTTGCCAGGTTGGATGAGAATCAAGTAGTCGAGAAAATTTGATTTCTGGAAGCTTCCAGCTCTTAATGACAACTTCTGAAAATATCTACCGGATGGCTTGTCGGTGTACTTGGCTTCCAACTAGGAGAGGATAAAGAATTAGCTAAAGTTATAGGGTAATGAGGTGGGTTGAAAACTTACAGCACCGGCTGTGTGAGATTCGTGGGTGCTCTTGCCATTCACCTTGAAGGCGACGCCATTGGCAGTGGTAGACTTGACCTCGAGGGTCGCGGCACTCTGGTGGTAGAAGTCCTTGTTCAACAGCTAAATGGAACAGTTAGTTCTATTATGTTGGGAGCCGGTAGGCCGTGGGTCTACTGTTAGATTGGCTCACGTCGTTGGACAGCTTTGAGATGTCGCTGAAAGCTGGGATAGCCATATTTGCAGTATTGGGCGATGACGAGGGAATAAAGGATTCGTTTGATAGGATCTAGAAAGAATTTTAGAGTGGATAGCTGTGACAATGAGCAGATGGTGTCAACAACAAAAGGGAACTTATAGGTACTACCGGTACGAGAAGTTGCCGGCTTCTACCGAAATCACGTGTATAGTGATTGGCGACCAGACAACATCACTAGTTCCACCAAGATTTAGCCTACATCAATATGCACTTAGCCTTGAAATAATGCTATAAAGTATGATGAAGTCGAGATGCTGTCCGTCACTTGTCGCTGCACTATAGGTAGCTACCGTAGCTGGCAGGTTGGCAAGTGAAAAGCATACCGGAATTTTCGGCCAAAAACTGGTGGGATTTAATTTCTTATGCCGATAATTTATTAACACAGAGAACATTTATGACAGCAATAGAGAAATAGAATGCTTTTATATCTCATTTCTTCGTTCACATTTTGATTCCTTGGCATCACTGCATTTAAATTCTGGTATATTGATGCTTGCTTTTTTGCATGCAAGGAATGTTTGTAAAGCCTCCATTGAACGCCTAAGTTCAGTTAACCTGTTGAATCAACACTGTATAGAGAACTTCTAACGACGTAGGGATTACCAACCCAGCAACACAAAAATGAACAAACTAGCAGCTTATTTCTCTTCATCATATTTTGCAAGATGCGTTGCAATAGCTCTCCCACTTGGGTCAGTTTGTTTTGACCACGTTGGTGTCCATCGCATAACGGTCTCTGCGCAATAAGGTGGGAAGTGCTCGTCGAATAATGTTCGATACCAGTATGCTTCCTTTGTATCAGGGATATCAGTGCCCCATTCTGGCTTAGGGTTTTTCATCATCTCATCTGTAACATGCAACTCTGCATTGTCCTTAAGAGCATCAATCCACCCGTAGCCTACCCCGTCACTGAACTGCTCCTTTTGTCTCCATAGAATGTTATCTGGAAGATATGGCTCAGCGGTTGGGTCGTCTGAGGTATCGAATGCTTTTCTTAGGATCCATTTTTCGAGTCGGTCCTTGGTGATCATCTTCTCCTTTGGATCGATGTTCATTGAGACCTCTAAGAACTACAGTTTGTGTCAGAAAGAAATAAATGATGATATTTAACAAGCCTACCTCTTTGTCCAAGAATGGAACACGAGCCTCCACTCCCCAAGCGGCCGTCGACTTGTTGGCTCTTAAGCAATCTGAAAGATGAAGATTTTTTACTCGGCGAACAGTCTCTTCGTGGAAAGCTTTCTTGTCTGGTGCTGCGTGGAAGTAAAGATATCCTCCAAAAATCTCATCGCTTCCCTCTCCGCTCAGAACCATCTTAACACCCATAGCCTTGATTTTCCTGGATAATAGGTACATTGGAGTTGAAGCACGAATGGTGGTCACATCGTATGATTCAAGGTGGTAAATAACATCAGACAAGGCATTGAGACCATCTTCGATGGTGAAAGTCATGTCGTGATGCTTTGTTCCCAAGAACTTGGCAACTTCCTTCGCAGCTTTGGTGTCTGGTGCATCTGGTAAACCGATGGAAAATGAGTTAAGTTGAGGAAGATATGTGAGGGTGGAGAGCGTGTCGTCAGAGTCAATACCGACAAGTCCTTCCCCGGCATCCTCATTGACAGGACCATTGCGAGCTTTGAGGTTCTGGTCTACAACTGCCTTCAGTCGAAGGGTCTCACGCTGGGCAATGGAAGCAACTAAGCTGGAGTCAAGTCCACCAGAAAGAAGCACTCCATAAGGTACTTCGGCCATCAACCGCTTCCGTACTGATTTCTCAAAGGTTTCACGCAGTAACTTCAAGTCGAGAGGAGTGTCTGGGACCTTGGAGCCGTCCCACCATGACGGCTGGAAATATCTCGTTGTCTTATTCGTCTTCGAGTCAAAGACATGTCCTGGAGGAAAGGAGATGATCTTGTCACAGACTGGATGTAGGCATTTTAGTTCTGACGCAAAGTAGACAGCCCCTGGGGTCTTGCTGGACCATCCCTGGTAGAAACTTGTGATACCAATAGGGTCTCGCGCAGCAATCGTTCGGTCCAGATTTTTATCGTACAGAACGAACGAGAACATGCCATCAAGATATTTCGGCGCATCAATATCATACTCCATATACTATGCAACAGTTAGTAAATAAATCTCAGCTATTTATGCATTTTTTCCAACTGACCAAGGGTATTATGACCTCGCAATCGGAGTGTGTCTTGAAATGGTATGGGTGTTTTAGACCCTTTCTAATTACTCGGTGGTTATAGATCTCCCCATTGACGGCCAGAGCAAGAGTCTCATCCTTGTTGGTAAGGGGTTGGGCTCCGCTTTCTATAATCCATGAGCCTAGAGCTAGGAGGAGTTGTGAATCTATAGTATAGCTTACCGACACCGACGATGCTCAAGCGCTCATGAGCAAGAACTGAGAGGGTCAGTAAATCTGCGATAAATTGCATAAGGTATAGAAACCTACTGGTGTTGTTTGCAGTGAAGTTGCCACCTTTGAATGAGAGTCAGTATCATGAATTTCGGCTTCCAGTTGCTGTGACTCACTCCAATCTGGTCCACGATGGCGCACTCTGAAACACAGTCAATGGCTTGCAAATTTCTTGGAGAATATATAGACCTACTGCTTAGCCATCCGCAAAGCGGTGGGCTTGAACTTCACCACATCAGGGTGGCTATTAACAATCATCAGTCAGCGCTGGGAGGGCAACTTAAAGGGACAAAAAAGCCACTGCAGGATGCGCGGAAGGTTATAATAATTCGACAGACTCACCAATGGCACGCAAAGATTCCGCACATCTTGAAGATTTCCAACAGATGTTCCGTTCGAATCTCTAGAGTACAGAGTTTTGTGGTCTTGAGGTTGTTGAAAACAAGGCGTTGCCAAAATTCAAAAAGTCAAGTTCGGGAGGCCAAGGCCCCGCCAAACTATTTCGCCGGTGCGTTATCGGACCAATCCGGCGCGGAACAATGTCAGAGCAGTTACTCGCCCGAACAGGAATACAGTCACACAGCCAACTGCTATTTACGCCTCTCCTCTGCTACATCATGGGTCCAACGCAAACGTTCTTCCTGGCCATCCCGAGATTTATGGAGCGAATCTATGACTCACCCAGTGTCCGGGCAGGCCGGTAGTATAACAAGATGAACTGAGGCACGCGACTCGACTAGGCAACGTGGGGTCAAGATTCCACAAAGATAAGGACAAAAGCTTGAGTTGGGAAGATGCATTCTTAAATATCTTCATGCCTAGTAAAATTTTAGGCCGTTTATGCGCTTTATCAAATGCCCACAGCTTTCCTAGCAGAAGCCCACGCAACGCCTATGATACGCCATGCCGCTCGAAACCTCTGCGTGCCATCAATCCAAAACATTCGGTCAAGGAGCTGGGTTCTCCTTGACAATCCTCTTGACCTTGCTCTCATAAGCAGCTCTATCCTTCTTAAATAGGTTGTATGCCTCCGCTTGTGCTGGAGAGTCTGGGTTGGGATCATCAAGTAGGTCTTGAACACCAAGAAGGATCTGCTTGATGGTAATCGCTGGCTTCCAACCCTCTTCCTCATTCAAAATCGACAAGCAAACTGTGCCTGATGGATAGACGTTTGGGTGGAAAAGAGGCGGGACGAATTTGCCTGATTGATTAGCTTCTTTCTAAATGCAGATTATTGTAAAATACTTACACTTCGGTGGTTTTGTTGGGTATTCTGTGCCGAGAAAGTTAGTCAGGTCCCATCTGTGCAAATTTCATGAAATCTCACCATCAGGGAATATGACGCTCAACTTAAACAGCCCTCCTTCCCAGAGTGTCTTGTCCTTGCCTGGTATTCCGCACTCCCAGTTCTTCAAATCCAGTACACCTTGTCCATTCCGTTGGGGCTTTGCGTAGAAGCCGAATGGGTGATCACGACGCCATTGCTTCCTGGATTAAAACATGTTAGTATATATTGATAGAGACGTGAAGAGAGGGCGACCAACCTTTCCTCTTGCAAACGGTTCTGACAGAGCGCCATCCTGAATGCTACCTTGACTCTTGTGATATGTCTGAGGTGTGGATGAAAATCGGGCGAGGCTGAGAAAGGCGACAGTCGATCGCAGTGGCGTGAGAGAGCGATTTGTAAGGCGAATCAGCGATTAATGAGGCTACGGAAGAGCGCAAGTAATAAGGTAATCGCTCTGCTTATTCAAAGTTGGGTAGAGTGTTAGCAGTCACTAACAGGTGTTTGCGACGCAAGGGCAGATTATTTCTGGAAGACAAAGTTCAGAGCGGAAAGACTCCACCACCTCAGGAAGCGAGCCGGGGAAAGACGATTTCAGCCTCGGTGACATATGTGCTTGTTTCATTTGTACCGTCTACGCATGCAGAATTTCGAGATACAAACGCAAGATATCCTCCCGAGAAGCATTAATGTTCATATAGAATATTGCAGATGCTGTCCAACCACTTGGACCAATAATAACCGGGATCTTTCTAGTTACCAACCCCGCGCCTAAACATATTAATCTCGCAGCAGTAAGCCGACGAGCGAGGGCAAACATGACCACGGAGACAAAGGCCGGAAACGTAGACGATCCCGCCCAAGCCTCTACGAAGGCAGCAGATATAGAAGTCAAAATAGTCCATACTCCAAAGATAAATAGTCCTGCTCCTGTCGAGGATGCGCCAGACCCAGATGAAGATGATCTAGATGACTTGGATGGCAAGTGTTGCTGATATCCTCTTATTTAACCACTTCTGACATTTATCTATAGATATGCTAGATGAGTTCTCGGTGACCAATATTAATAAAAAGGAGGAAGCTCCAGCAAGCTCCGGACCTGGCAGACCTGCTGCCGCAGCTACAGACGATGTGCTAGGCGATGGAATCGTAGACGATGACTTTGCAAAACAGCTACAAGCAGGAATGGCTGATCTTTTAGGGGAGCTCAATACATCTGTATGAACTTGTCTAGAACTCTATGAATTCTACTAATATTTTCTAGCCAGAGATGCAGGCACAGTTCGAGAATATGATGAAAGAGCTCGGTGGTTCCAATGTGCTAGGAAATACGCCAGCATTGGCATCAGGGTCTACAGATGAAAATTCACAGCCAGCAACAACATCTAGTACAGCCGCCCCCCCTGCTGTAGGTGAGGAGTCATTTCAAGAGACCATTAAGAAGGCTATGGACCGAATGCAAGCCTCGGGACAGCAAGCTACAGCAGCTGCAGCTGCAGATGCAGATGACACAGATGATATCATCGCGGAGTTAATGAAACAGATGCAATCTGGTGCCATGGATGGAGAAGGGAGCGAAGAAGATTTCTCAAAAATGCTTCTAGGTATGATGGAGCAATTGACAAACAAGGAGATATTATATGAGCCAATGAAAGAGCTAGACGACAAGTTTCCGGAATGGATGACAAAGAACAAGGACATAGTGGCCAAAGATGACTGGAAGAGATATGAAGAGCAACAGGCAATCGTGTCGGAAATAGTTGCAAAGTTTGAGCAGAAGACATATACCGACTCGAATGTTGCAGATAGAGAGTACATTGTGGAAAGAATGCAAAAGGTAAGTGCCCCGTCGCTGAGCAAAAAAAAAAAAAACATGCTGACAGAGTGTAGATGCAAGCAGCGGGCTCACCCCCACCAGATCTTGTTGGTGATATGGCAGCAGCACAGGAAGCCTTTGGCGCCCCAGACGAAGGTTGCCCACAGCAGTAATCTATCATATGAATATCTAATTATATTTAGATGCCGAAAATTTGCGATTGCCTTGTAAAAATTAAAGCTCAAGTCTTGACAGCCCAATTAACCATTTATCACCACCATCAAGTTACGAGCAGAATTCCTCTCAAGGTCTTAACTTCTTAAGTTTATTGGCTTGGATAGTGCCATGGAAAGTCTAATACACTATTAGTCTTTCTCTAACACTAAACACACGTAGATCTACTATGACTACGTTTAGAACATACGTAAACTAACCACTAAGCTATGCTTAGACTTATCAAGTTAAGCACTACAGAGGACGCAGTAGCCAATCCCATCACCTCTCGATTTCATTAGCTTATATGCTTTTATACTATGTGCCAAATTTATCTAGATGACAACACGAGTGCCGGCGGCGGATTAGTCAATTACAGCACAGCTGTGTTGTGATAGCGTACAATGAAATAGCTGGTTTATACCTTGGATATAGATTTAAAGAGACTATACTGCGGACTTCACGAGGTTTAATACGCAGTGTGCTATCTCAGTCATCTAGTCGAGGCGCTGTGGTAATTTGAATATATAATCTGACTTGAACTGCAAGATAGTAGGAGGGATTCGCCTTGTAGATGTATTTGTTTCATATAATATAATCCAGCACATCTATCATTAATCATGTCCCACCCTAAACTCCATCCCGTACCCATACCAACACCAGACCGTACTGTACCGTACATTAGTCCTGAAGTGCCCCGTACATACACCAGTGACGCCTATTCATGTATCCAGAAGAATTTCCCAGTCTTAGCTAATATCCATCATCTCTACGTATGCCTTCTCTGGTTGGCCTGGCGGATGAGACTTTAGGTCAGACATACTTTCGTCTTCAATTACGTCCATGAATAGGTGATCGTACTCCTCATCGTCGCTTCCGTAGAGCGTTTCTATTTCTTGACGGTAATCTGGAAGATCTGCATTACCATCTCTTTCCATCATTAACAGTAATGCTTCTATCTCTGCATCTTCTTGTTGAGCGACCTCATCTGCCATTTCCTCGTCTAGATACGATTTAGTAAGTTATAAAGCATCAGTCCCAGAATACTGCTGACCCTGAGTATTGCTACTACTTGACGGTACCCATTCCTCCTCAAATTCCTCAATATATTCCTCTTCTTGCGTCTCTGGCACATGTGAAGCATCCCGCGCCTGTCGTTCCGCACGCCGCTTTTGTTCCGCGATCCATATAGTTCTCATCATCTGCATATTCAAGATCAGCTTGAATTTAGCATTAGTATACGCTGACGGCATACCTCATCATCTCCACCTCTTGCCTCCCACCGTCGGTCCTCCGAACCCTCTCTAACCTTTCTTAAGAATAGCTTCCTCCTCGTTTCAATCCCATTATCACTTTTGTGAATCAATGGATTCTTTTTTATCGTCCTTTTCGAATGATGTTCCTCTTTCCGCTTACTAGTAGGCGTCGGAGACGACATGGGGACGGGGTGAGGCTTCAAAATGTTCCCATCGCGGGGTGAGAGAGGCGACGTACGGAGGGGTGAAGAAGACAGTGGCGAAGATACGGACGGGACGTAATTAAAAGGCTGATGCGATGAAGGTGCCAGAGGAGGGAGTGTATTAAACATCATTGCTGGCCGTTAGAGTGTTACGGCTTTCAGCAGTTGTTTTCATCGGACATGGTAAACGCGATGTCAAGGCGACAGGCGCGTATAGTGCATGCGCCACGCTAGGCTGAATAGCAGGGATAATCATAATCTTCACATATTGCTCAGAATCGAGGGGTTATGTTTGACTTTCAGCGACTGTTTCTGATATATCAATTTTGGCAGATTTACGTATAGGAGCACTGCATTCATTCAAAATAAAGATCAAGCCACTCTGCTTGACAAAGAATGGGAATAGGGTTATGGTCTACGGATTTTTTGGTAGTCGGTAATTGAAGAAGCATTTAGCTTGGGTACTGCTAAAGAACATGTTGAAGTAATGTTGACAGGCCTTGGGTAGGCGTGATAAAACTGTTTTTGACAGATATTCTGTTCATATCGGGCTGTCATAGTCATGGGTGGAGTTGTGGGAACTGTAGACTTTACGTAAAGCTGTAAGCGGTGCCGGTGCACAAGTCTCTGATCACCCAAGTTCAGATCGGGCGCTTTATATAGAAGACAGAGCTGTGATATTTCCTCACCATATCAGCAGAATTGGCATCCCTTGAAATTTGTACCGAGAGGAAATATCTGGTTCAACTGCGCCCTAGGCCTCATGTTCTGACATAAATCAATCCTCTCCAAAATCTGAACGCCTCGAGTATCCTGATAGTCACAGTCTCCAAAGTGCTGTTCGGAATCTGCTGCATCGAAAAAAAAACTCATCCACATTGTGCACCGCAGAGTGACTTCTTGAAACAATCTTGGTAAATCCAAAGCGAAACGCGCTGATCAACATATAGTAAACCTATATTAGTATTCAGAGACACCATAGCACAATATGAAGCATCATTTGGACATGCAATCATCAGATTTCATGAAAGCCTCTTCATTCTATTGAAGTAGCTCGTCCAGCCAGAGTGCACCGAGATGAAAGACCTAGGCCATGTAATTGAAGTACAGAGAAATATTCGGAAATCGCTTAGTCGAAAAGACCGAAGCCCATATCCTCGTCCGACTCTTCCTTCTCTGCAAATAGTGTCAGCATGAGTTGATCCTTGGGAAATCAGAGGTTCCTTACCCTCCTCAGCCTTCTCCTCGGCCTTCTCCTCAGCAGCAGCTGCTGCACCACCTGAAACAGCTGCACCGCCTGGTGCGGCGGCAGCAGCACCGCCTGAACCAACGTTCAATAACAGGTTCTTGACATCCTTGCCCTCGAGAGCCTGCAACCAATATCAGTCAATGTTCAATTCCTGTAGCTTCTTCCCTGTTGTGCGCACCTTTGCGAAAAGGGATGTCCAGATGGGCTCGACTTCATGAACCTTGGCGGCTGAAATTAGGGCCTGTAGCTTCTCGGCCTTTTCAATTTATTAGCATTTGCAACTTATAAACGCACTTCCTGAATGCTCAGGGAGGGTATAATCCATACAGTGATATCAACACCATCATCGGCGAGGATAAGCGCCGCGTAAGAGGTAGCAAGCTCGGCGTTCGACATTTTGAGGATCTTATTGAGTGTTGTTAGATATTGTCAGGTTGAAATGGTTTATGGGCGATGCATGGTACTCACTGACAGAAGATTATCGTGTCGTGTTGTTGATCTTGCGTATGTCTAGAATTCTCGCGCGACTTGGAAACGTTGAAACTGTGTGAGCCCTACTTCATTAGCGTCTAACGACGTAAAAATTCGGCTAAAGTTGAGAACCGCTTTGGTGCCTGAGGTCTACGTCGTTCATATTTCAGGCATCAAGACCTTAAGCTCACGTGATCATCTTATCGAGTTCGCCTATGACGATCCCGCTTACCCTGGCGGAGATACCTGGACCCCGCTCGCTCATGAGATATTGTAGCAGCGCATAATTCGGGCACTCTTTGACCACAACAACTCAAAGCTTTAGGTCTTTCTTACGCTACTTACATACTTGCTATATACACCTCTGCCTGCTGCTCTCCTGCGAACCCGATAAAGATGGCAGATACTCCTAAATCGCAAGTCCCACTGGATCCGCGGGAACAGCCGATCCTGGATCAGTTGATGTCGATTCAAACTGATTTGACTCTACTCAAGCAAGACCGGTCTACATACGTCAAGTCATCTGTTGTGATGCCATTATACGAAAAGGTGATTGAGCAGGTCAAGAGACTAAACGAAATTCGTAGTAATCATCCACTAGAGAACAGAGGTAGGTTATTAAACCTGTGCGCCGAGTGTTGAGAAAAGCTAATACAAGATTTCATTAGTCGATCGAGTGCTAGACTGTTGTTTTCAACTCCTATCTCTATTTTTTATGACCATTGGAAGGAACAACGAAGCCCCCGCTGCATACGCTCTGACTTCGACAATACAGAGACTTTTGGACCATCTTACAGAGTCAAACCTTTACTCCGCGAAGGACCTTAACCATATCGCCCATACTATAGAAAACCTGGGTGATATAGTCCATTCTGCCGAAGGCTCATACTCTTCAAAACTTGTCAATCTACTAGCGAATCGCCTGACTGCTTGCCGAGAATCGTGCCAGAACCTGCAGCAACAGCTGGAACGGCTAGATCCGGGACTGGCAGAAACACACGAGAAGCTTATCTCAATCTTACGGAATATATCTTTAGCCAATACGAAATCCAAGGTGAGCGAGGTCAACAGTGCTAAGCACATCTTGGGCATTGCCTTGTTGTACGTTGCTGACAGCTCAATTCCAGTTCCCAACTACAGAGGTTAAGAAGTACCAACAGCAACTAAAGGAGATAGACACTAGACGAGCAAATGGCCATTGGGTCAATGAAAAGGGGGAGTTTCTGGCCGGAAATCAAGAGTTGTCTGAACTTCTCAAACGAATTATAGAATGGTCGGAAGTTGTCCTAGAACGGTTAGTTGAACATATGAATCATATACTGCCACATGCTAATATTAAATAGAAAGGGTGTGATGCCAAAGGCTTTTACACCGACATATGATGTCTTAGTCGATATTCGAAATCAGCTCGAAAAGCTCTCTTTAACTCAGGCTTGGTCGTTACGAGAGACTGATCTGTATGATTTCCAACGACAATTGGATCGTATAGATGAGTCTCGGGTCGCAGGTAATTTCCATGACAAGGATGGAAATCCAGCCGAAATCTATGTCCAACGGGTAAGGCTGACACCGCTCATGCTTAAATTATGCTGACTCGATAGACCCTACTATATCTCATTCGCCGGAGCTATGGTTATATCTACTATCTGATGGTTTCATCTGAGCCAGTGTCCGAAGCCCTACAACCAGTTTATAATCAATTACAGACACTGAGGCGATGCTTGATTGAAGTTAAGAACTCTGGCGGAGTAAGCTCACCACGGGAGCTTTATCCTTACAGCATGAAAGTAAGATATCTATTTCAGCTTGTTTCCAACAGTTCTAACCCCTTCCAGCTCAATTCAATAGACAATATGCGAGTTGATGGAAAGTTTATGGTTGGCGGGGAAATTCCTGAAGGCCAAGGAAGTGTTAACGACCTGCTGGCAGAGTGTTTCGAACTCAACTATGAGCTTCGTGTGGCTGCTGAAACTGAGGGTGATGAGTGAATATATTTTCAGCAGGCTTACAACGGGCGTTTGGGCGGAACAGGCTATAAAGGAGTTGGAGAATATGCTCTCTGGGCGGCCATGTGCTATAAATTTATGTCGGCGAGGCTGCTACCTGGAATGTGTGACAGAAGTCCTAAAATGTACGATTTAATAGCTTTTGCAAATTTATACTCTTCCGTCCGATTATTAGGATGTGCATTGGCCAATTGAATCTTATGACCGATGGTAAGCAGGGCTGCCAAAGTGACTATAATGAATGGTGTCCTTGTCCGGCATTAGTACTTTGAGAAGTCCACGAGAAATCTGATGATAGCAAGAAAGACACCGATAAGCACTATAATTACGGGGCAGACCAGTAGACACATAAGGGATCTACACTTGAATGATTTGCATGATTGCTCTCAAAACAGCCTCTACTGCACGTGTCTCATTCTCTCTACCGGTTGAACAAAACTCTCCTATAGAAACAATCTACAGAGCTTGGGTGCTTGGACTTTGTCATTGAAGGTGGTCAGAGATATCTGACGGTTGATTCCAATCTAAAATCCGATAACCGACCCCGCGCGGACCAACCGCACTCCTATATTTCCTTAATCCATCATCCTCTCGATCTCTCCTAATGACCACAACAACACTCCTAAGATTGTCTTGCAAGCCTCTTTGCCAAAGTCTCAAGTCATTATCTCAGTCCTCTGTCAGGAAAATGTCCTCTGCAGACCCTCAAAAACTCGACTGGCTCGTCATCCTTCCTGACAATGCTGGCGTGCTAGATAAGCGGATGACGGTGAGGCCGTATGTTCCCTGTGTGCCATGCCAAATCTTATCGAACATATGATTTTACCAAGCTTGAAGCTCAAGAATTCACAGTGATCATCTCAAGAACCTGACGCCGAAAGTAGAGTCTGGATTCTGGAAATTTGGTGGCAAGTCTATTCACGTGTTTTGCTCCCACTTCCCTCTCGCTATGCTCAGCTAGTCGATGCAAAATAAACCCCCTGACAAAACATCAGGCGCAATGCTCTCTGTGCCTCCAGTTGAAGGATCCTCCTTGAAGATCATAGGCAGCGCCATGATGGCGCATGCGGCGACGAGAGAGGAGGTGATGGAGCAGTTGAAAAAGGATGTTTATGCCAGGGACGTTTGGGATCTTGAGAAGGTGTGTCTCGGTTCAATAGCTTTATATTTCTTATATATATCCTGTGCTGCAAAGCATTGGATGATAACTGACCACGACGTATTTATAGATTCAGATAATCCCGGTATAACTTACTATAGAGGAGTCGAAAGTTGATACTAATTTCTAACAGTTCAAGACTGCATTCCGGAATCCTTAGAGAGCAAAGAACATGTCTTCAGGCCAGGCCCATTTATAATAGGCATTGGTCAACTTGGGTTAGTCAATATGGTAGAGCTGTTGTAAAAGATGGGCAGATTAATCTTCGATTAAGTCTTATAAAACGTATCACACTTAAAACCTGGTCTCATAATATATTTGCTGGAAAAGGCCGCCTGCTATGACGTCTTGGTATTGAACCACTCTAAAATCAGGCAGGATACAACCCATCCTTGAAGAACTGATGCTATCCATAGACGTATCTATGTGCCAAAGAAACCCCGCTCGTGATCCTGTTCGACGCCAGATACCTTATCAACGATTGTGAAGGGTTTTATTCGTAAACTTCGTAAATGCAGTGCCTTAAGCAAAATGCAACCAACACCGGATGCGGACCAGGCACTTCATGTCCGTATACCAAATCAATCAGAGTAGTGTAAAATAACACTCCATACGTACTCCATCTCAATAGTTCCTGTTCGTGAGCTTCCTCGATATGTCTACCAAGGACCAACTCGAACGGGCAAGTTCGTACCGTAGGTGCCGGAGAAGAGTTGATTTCTGATAGAGTTCGGATCGCCTGTTTCCATGCTTGGGCCTCCACCAATCCATCCTAAGTTTGAGCCCAGAGCGTTGACCGCCACCTGCATCCTACCACCAGATTCCTCATGGTGCTTCGTAAGCTTTTGGTCCCATTCACCGTTATGCAGTTGAAAACCCCCGCCTTTCTTCGATGCTTCACTGATCACTACAGCCCAAGCTCGCGAGATCTCATCGTATGAGTTGTCTTTGTGGTGTCGATGTGACGAGCTCTCCCAATCTGGTAACTGATGAATGACTTTCGTGACTCCATCAAGGAACGCAAGTGATGTTGTAACTTGAGTTTCGTTGGGTGGTAGGTAGTGAGGAACAAAGTCGGTAATGGAGTCGATTAAAGCTGTTAATGCACTCCTTACTCTATTGTATGCGTAGTCCGATCCGTTATTGCCCCCAAAAGGGAATGCAGATCTTAACTTATCTTGATATTGGTCAAGGACATCAAGAGCTGATGCAACAGAGGGTCGTGGCGCTGATGTGACGACTTCGGATCCAATTTCTGGGTGTCGTTCACAGATGGATTGAAGTACTGAACGTAGTGACTGGGCATCGAGGGTTTCGAGTAGTCGTGGAAGGGCGAGAGGACGGCCAGTAACTTCGTTGCCTCTCACCTTTTTTGTTGGACGCGCGAGCATTCGAGCAGCTATGGCAGGGGAGGCAAGAGGGGAGACAGACATGCTATCGTCACCAGCATCTTGGGAACCCGACCGACCCAGGTCGGTGTCGTCGTCTGCCTTACGTTTCCGACCGCTCATCGTGGGAGAAAAGGGGCTAGCTATTCCATGGCAGTGAGTATCAGTATGCGGCGAGGAAAATTAACCTTCAAGATATCACCTACTTGGCGTGGTGGGAGAGTGTCGGGCGGCGTTATGGTGATGAGGGTAGAAGGTGGGATGTTGTGACAGCAAAGTGTTCATGATCGCTGGAAGTGTCACCAGGCTCAATGACTGAGGCCTCTGCCTATGATCCTGGTGCTTTGGAAAGGCCGAGAATGTTTGAGGTGGAAAGAGTTGGTATGAAAGAGATTAATCGGTGAGGAATTATCGAGTTCGACAGAGGGTCCTCGACAGAGGGTCCTCAACAGCAGTCGGCAAGGAACCGAGACAACGCTATCCGTACGAGGCACAAAGGCGATACATACTGAATCATAGTACCTACAGCAGGGACGGACCAACGAGAAAAAAAAAATTCAAAACTGGAATTTCAGAAACAGCGAACGTGTCACTTATTATAAGACATGCTTTTGATTTAATGTAGCTTCAATAAGTCTATGGATGCATTCTATTGGGAAAACAATTAAGTTTAAGGCTTAATTATTCTACCGCCATGTTAGACTGTATCGCTAGAATCTCGAATTTACCCGAATGAGACAGCCATCCATGAACTTCTTCCCTCGCAGGCGAAGAAAATGAAAGTAGGTGCTCGAATCGTCGAAAAGTGTATCCTCTTTTTGTACCCATCACGCTCATAGCCTCGCTGCTCCTTCAATAGGAGAGCCATCTGCATGCGGAGATTGATCAACTATCATTAAAAGGGGTTTCTACCATGCGGCTTTCCTTTCAACGGGGTTCGCACTTTTGCTAGGCTTTCTTGCAAACGACGGCTAACATCGTCCTGAATATCGGTAACGGTGTTTTTTTTGACAAATGATAGCGGCGGTCTTCCAGTGCTTGGATGTGGTGCAGGATTGTATCCCATCGGCTTGAAAGGGCTGTTCTTGGACGTGCAATTCGATGGAACTGAAGATGATTCGCTCGTGCTGCTCGCAAATCTTGAAGACATTAGACCCTTTCCCTTAGGAATATGCTGGCGGGTGGGAGATGCAACCCCAGCCTCAGGATGAGTGGCAGGAACACTGTACTTGGCATCAAAGATGCTTGGACCTGGTTCACTAATTGATGCTCCAAACGGGGATGGCTTTGCCATATCAACATCATTGATTGAAAGCCCTGGTGACTTGGCTAACGGCATCTCAATTCGCATACTCTGCTCATCTGAGTTATCCCCTTCACGGGCAGTCGTAAAAGAATCCGACGTTGAGCTCGAATCTGTACTAAGTCTCGGACAATGTCCTGAGGACATTACTCGTCGCTCGAAACTGGTAGGATACTGACCAGGCATAGTTCTTACCGTAGAACTTGGATACGATGGCTTTAGAGTCTCCATTGAAGCCTTAGAGTTTTGGCTGCCGAAGCTGTCGCTTCTTCCCAGAGTTTTGCAATTACGATCGGTAGGACCGAATCCTTTGATCTCCTGAACAGCTGGAAATAGTCGGCGGGCGATAGTCTCGACTTCCTCACCATCGGTGCTACTTGAGTGATGGAGAATGTTAGATTTCCTCACACGCACATCATCTGAAGGTGGCGGCATGCTTCCAGCTCCGAAGACAGCCTCAGGACCTTCAGCTGTACTGTTGACCAGCTTTTGCTTGTCTACCACATTCCCTAAAGGACCGACATTCGCATCTTGCACACCTGCTAATTCGGCAGAAACATGTCCACTTCTCTCGATAGCTGTAGACAAGACAACCTCCTCCCGAAAAGTTAGCTGTTTTGAGACGCCCAATCGCAAGTTATCAACATTGGGACCAGCTTTCGTCTTCGGGCTAGGACTCGAGGTTGGCTGAGGTTTGGTGTTGTCTGCGAATCTTGAGCCTGAAAGACCCACTATCGTGGGAAGCGATTTTGGAATATCCTTCTTAACGACAGGCTGAACATCTGGCCTTGAAGATAGAGTAGGGTTTGACAACTCACACTGCTTGGGTTTTGATGATAGCCCATCCGCGTACTTTGAGCCTGCTAGCCCTTTGCTAATTGGGACCTGATTGGGCTTTTTAGAAAGTAGCGGTGCTATCTGACCAGTCTGGCTTCCAGGATCACTGCTGATTACAGTTTCATACGCCGTTGGATCGGCCATTCTGTTGTTATGCTCACATTTCTTTGGAGGAGCAACAACTGCAGAAGTTTCCCAAATATTGATGCGATCATTGCTTGGTATATGGTCTTGGTTGACAGTAGGAGGCCCTGATTTACCAGACTTGATAGCCTTTTCTGGTTTTGATCTCTTCTCAATACCTGCGACAATTGGGAGTCCAAGACGTGTGGTATTCATGATTCTTCCAGATGTTGGGGTCTGCACAGCCTTATCATTCAGCGGTGTCATTACTAGAGTTGTAAGGTGACTACTGTTAAGAGTCGAGCTCGTATGCTTCCCAGCAGCAGGCAGCCATTCGTCAAGCAACAGTTGCTTTGTCACAGTTCGAGCTTCGCTCTTCAATTGCATTAGCTCATCGATTGTATACATGATGCGACTATCATTTGGCGTTTTCGAGTGTGTATTGACTGACGGAGTGGATATGGGCGCCGGTTTGCTCGAATTTGTCGTGATACCAGCCTGAGAGTCAATAATTTTTGGCGTGGGGCTATCCTGGATTTGAGCCCTGTCTAGCATCTTCATACTGAGGCCTTTAACAAATGAACCTGCCATCTCTTTAGGGAATGCTTGGAAGGTCTCGGACTTCTTGTTCAGAAAATTTCCCACCACGTCCTTGGCTGCGTCTGCATAACGGGATGTTGCCAGACCACGACCAAAGGCATGTTGGTTCTGTGTCAAGATTGGGGCAGTCAGCTTTTGTGCATCTTTTGGATAATCTGGAGTTTTGGAGAAATCGAGTACGGCAAGCTGATCGTCGACTCCAGACACAAGTGGGTTCAATAGCTCCCCTTCAGCAGATGGGCTAGATTTTGCTATCCATGTGGATAGTTGGCCCTCGAAAGGTCCGTATGCGTTGATAGCCTCAAGCGTAGCGTCTACTGCTCCGTCGTCCATCAAGCTTAGTAGATCTTGGGCGAATCTGGACAACGACTTCGCAGGAATGTGATCAGGTTCGTCAAAGCAGATGAGCTTTTCATTCTCTTCGAGAGATGCTAGATCAGCCATGTACTTGTTGCCAATGTAATTACTAGTTGCTGGGCGATTCGACTGGTCATGGACAGGTGCTCCAGACAGTGCCCAGAGCAAGTTTCCTTCTGTGGGCATGGTGGAGCTTTTCGTTGAAGTGCCCAACAATGCGATATTTGGGAATTCAAATGACGGTGTTGCCTTGTAACGGTCGATAATGTCAGCAAAACTCTTTGCGTAATACGGTAACCGTGGTGTCAGTGTCCATCTCATAATTTGTCCTGCCATATTTGGAGCATCAAATCCAACAAACTTCGATGCAGAAGTATATCGGAAATTGTGCGAAAGGGGATGTTGCAGGAAGATCTCATCGGCAATTTGAATCACCACGATTATGGATGTCTTTCCGTTGGGGACTGTACTCACAACGCTGGCTGTTCCTTGGCCGAGGTACTCATTGTTATGATCCGTCGTATCTCTCACCTCTACCTTGGCGTCCATGTGGTAAAGATCATCGCATGCAGGAATGGTAAGTATGGCCTGCTTAGGAGCCGGTTGAGATGACTGAAAAGTATGAGTACTTGAGATACGAGTTGAGGTTTCATAGGGTTGTCCTACCTTAGATGGTTTGTTGACGGATGGTGACTTGGCATGCATGATGATGTTCCTGTCTAGACCACTTGGCCCCGTTCCTACTATATCGCTCGAGACTGTCTTGAGGATAGCATTGTTGACTTGGACGCTCGAACCCCCGGACTCCTTCCCAGTAGCTTCACTGGAATCGTTCTTATGGACAACCTTGTTGTCCCAACTATTCTCAAGGAAAGTTTCCGGACTTGACAGTTGAAACTTTTTACTAGACTGCCTATACCGATTCGGTGAACGTTGATTAGGGAGACCACTTCCTTGGTTGCTTGCTATTGGGAGATCAGTAACTGATCGAGTGTCTTCGAACGAGAGGGTTGGCTTTGGTGCCGGAACAATGACAGGATGCCTCGCAAAATCAGTGGGTGCACTACGAGCAGCACTTCTGACATGACCTTGAGGTGATCCAGCTCCTCGTCTTCGCAAGCGTTTGAGGACATCCTCAACTTGGGAAACACCACCTCGTACCGCACGAGATGTCCGGCGTCCTTGGTGAACGGGAGTATCATTACCGCTTGATCTATAATAGAACCCACGTTAGAAGGAAGCTCGATAAAAGAAAAGTATAGAAGCAATACCTCAAAGTCATATGACTATTTCCTCTCGATTGTGCGCCACCACGACCACCTTGATAGGAGTAGCCACCGTTTCCTACAGCATTTGCGAGTCTAGCTCTGAGTCCAGCACGATGAGACTGACCCGAGTCCAGGCTGTCGAGTGCAAGCTCTGCTTCGGGAACATCATCAAATTTGACACCTGGACACGAAATATATTAGCCCACGGTCACCCTCCCTAAATGGAAGATATTATACCTCTCCAAAGTTCAATTAGATTTGAACGCTGCTGGACAATCTTGAACTCTTCACTATGAGGATCATTTGCCTTCCTATTTCTATTGAGCATATCAAGATCAGGTTGGTCACTAGGGCGCGGCCCTATAGGTAGGGCATCGATTCTAGCATTGCCAAGTTCCTCCTGTATGTCAGAGTGTTAGCAGTCCATTGTTGGGCTTGATCGTGTTTTCACAACAACATGCTAGCCGATGAAAGAGCAATATAAGAGTCTTCATACCATCATAGCAGCTCGAATATTAGCCACTTGTTCGGCCGACCAGTTCATGTCAGTTGGGGCAGTGCCCTGGTCCCCATCACTTAGAGTCCCCATGGCAAGCAAGATCTTTTCAAGTTACTTGATAAGGGTACTTTGAGGTGATATCAGCGCGATGTATCGAGGCGCTGGTGATGGGAATCTATATCAGACCTTGTCAGCTATCTCATCTCATATTTCTGAAAAGAACAGAGCTCTAATTCAGGGAATAGACTAGTACTCGCTGTTTGGATGATAATATCTCGTAGTGATATAATCCTTAGAGGACAGGACATATAAGCAAGATCTTGATACGATATCATATTGACAGAATATATTGTCAAGGGGGTTAATGCTGACAGTGATATTGAGGAAGTGAATATCGAGTAGGATAATGATGAAGGAAATAGTAGTGATATTGAGTCTGACAGTACAGTTGAAGTTGACAGTGCTGTTAAGGAAGTTGACGGTGGTATGATAGTATTGATAGGAGAAGATACTGAAAGGAGTAGATATTCAATGTACATACTGTAGAGTATTCCTTTTTAACTGAAAGGATTTCGAAAGCTGGAAGGTTGGAATAAACGCAGAAGCTGAGCAACTTGAGGTAAAAAGATCGGAAAGAGAAACTAAGAGGAAGGGGAAGGAGAGGTTAGGTAGAGAACGAACGCAGGCTGGAGTTGCCTAAAGAGGCATCAGGCCAAAATATACATAGCCGTGTAACAACGAACTACGTAAGCATTAAAGAGACTGTTCGCTGAAGTTTTAAGCAAGCTGTAGTTATCCTTATGAATGCCACAATTATTATCTCCTCTAGAGCTTTTACTTCCATCGACAGACTCCTTTGGGTATGTAGGAGAGACCTTATAGCAACAGAATGTTAGAAAAGCTTGTACAATATAAGTAGCCAGGCACTGGGTCTCCTTGATACCTATTATATTACCCCTTAAATTCAATAGGAAGCTGGATCGAACAAGGAAATTTCAAAGTGTTCTCTATAATTGCGTAATAGACAGTATAACAGCATTCTAGAAAGGTTGTTGAAGCGGAAACCTTAGCCCGAAGTAATATCCTATCGATTGCGAAGGGCAAAACAGTTCTTAAACAAAGGCATAATTATTATCGCCATACAGCATTTACTTATACATTAGAAAATAATGAACTGATATATGCCTTGTTCCGACATCCATACTTGTGGGGTTGTATTTCTGAAGACAAAGGTACAACGCAGATAGACCTCGGAGGGCAGAGAAAAATCGATTCTCATGTAACAGTAGTTTGCACAGAGAGACAAGAACAAAGGCTGTTTTGATAGATACACTTACAAATACGCCAATTGCCATTTCGGAGCAGAAGCGTTCTTTGTTTCCCTTCTGTCCAAAGACCAGAGGCGTCCGTGTTGTCTTGATGCAGTATGACGTACTGCATTCGAGGTTACTAATTTCATAGCGTTATCTGATATGATGCTACAGATCCATCGTTGTGCTTTTCTTTTACCTACGACAACTTAAGGCGTACCTGGAGGTATACTGCGTATACCAGCTGGCGGCCGTCTTTTATCTGGAGGTTGGCTGCAGTCCTTTGCATCGTCTTCAAATAGACCAGATGTCTACGCTTTGCTTCACCTGTGCATGCCACTGCAGGCCTCCGACTGTTGTCCGATGTGGCATTATTACCGCCGATACTCATTTTAATACTCATCATGCCTTTAGGCGTGCCGAATTAGATATGCCAAAGCCATTCTGCTTTCTCTCATTACGGTCATCCAATTCAGCATTGGCGTGACGTGATACTAGGCACGTGATGGGGGGATTAACATTGACCCGTCAAAATAGTGACATGCTGCTTGGGCCAATCGGGTGGAGCCGAAAGTAATTGACCAAAAATATTCCAAAGCCTAATCGTGACTGACCGTCTTATGGCCGAGATCGCTGTCGCAAGCTACAACTTTTTGCAATTGTAAACACACAGTTGTAGCAAGCCCTCAACATGGTGGCGGGCGCACTTCTACGATGTCGCGGATCTGCGGCGAGGGTATGTGCTTGTGGAAATGCGATAGGTTATTCCTTACTGACTCATCAATCTAGAAGAGTTTACATCCCGCGGATCTCCTCAGAACTCGATTCACGCGCGCCCTTGCCACAGTCAACCCCAATATCTCTTCCTATAAGCCAGACATCGAGTCGCGGACGCCTCCCTATCCAAAACTCCTAAAAAGGCTTGCAGATGTACGGAGGGTACTCGGCGCAGATCGATCCCTAACACTTGCCGAAAAAATCCTGTATTCCCACCTCGACAACCCCGAAGAAGCATTGCTATCAGGCACAGACAGTGGCCTCAACATCCGTGGCAATGCGACTCTCAAACTTAAGCCAGACCGGGTGGCAATGCAAGATGCATCTGCTCAAATGGCACTCCTACAATTTATGACCTGCAACCTTCCTTCGACTTCAGTTCCAGCCAGCATCCACTGCGATCATATGATTGTTGGCCAACGTGGAGCTGACGTTGATTTACCAGAGTCGATCAAAGGCAATAAGGAAGTTTTTGACTTTTTAGAATCGGCTGCGAAGAAATATGGTATTGAATTCTGGCCTCCCGGAGCTGGTATTATTCACCAGACCGTGTTAGAGAATTATTCTGCACCGGGATTAATGATGCTCGGAACGGACAGCCACACGCCTAATGCAGGGGGCTTGGGAGCTATTGCTATCGGGGTAGGTGGTGCAGATGCTGTTGATGCCTTAGTCGATTTCCCTTGGGAATTAAAAGCACCTCGAGTTCTAGGTGTGCGACTTGAAGGCGAATTGAGCGGCTGGGCCTCTCCAAAAGATGTTATCATGCATCTTGCTGGGAGACTTAGTGTCAGAGGTGGAACTGGGTTTATTATTGAATACCACGGACCTGGTGTCGACTCGCTGAGCGCTACTGGTATGGCGACAATTTGCAACATGGGAGCAGAGGTCGGCGCAACGACTTCGCTGTTCCCATTCTCGCCAAGCATGGTTCCATACCTTCAGTCAACACATCGTGGATCTATTGCCCAGGAAGCCGCGGCCATTGCTTCATCACCTTCGCTACACAACCTCCTACGGGCAGATCAAGGGGCGAAGTATGATGAGCTTATTACCATCGATCTCTCTACCATCGAGCCACATGTTAACGGTCCATTTACCCCTGACCTATCGACTCCTCTATCAGCCTTTGCTAAGGCTGTGAAGACAAACAAATGGCCCGAGACGGTCTCAGCTGGTCTTATCGGCAGTTGCACAAATAGTTCATATGAAGATATGACCCGTGCTGAAGATCTTGTCAAGCAAGCTTCCGCCGCTGGCCTTAAGCCTGCGATTAACTTCTTTATTACTCCTGGAAGTGAGCAAATCCGAGCAACTCTCGACAGGGACGAAACTCTAGCAACATTTTCAGAAGCCGGTGGAATTGTCCTCGCCAACGCATGTGGGCCTTGCATCGGGCAATGGAAGCGTACAGATGGTGTCTCCAAAGGCGAAGCCAACGCAATATTCACATCCTACAACCGTAACTTCCGCGGCCGCAATGATGGCAACCCGGATACTATGAACTTCCTCGCCTCCCCTGAAATCGTCACCGCGATGTCCTATGCTGGAAGCACAACCTTCAACCCTCTCACCGACAGCATCCCTACCCCCTCCGGCGAACCCTTCCGCTTCTCTCCTCCCCAAGGTTCATCCCTCCCTATCCGTGGCTTCGAAGGAGGAAACCCCGACTTCTTCCCCTCTTCCGCCGCTCCCAACCCTGATACCCCTGTTGTCGTCTCCCCCACTTCTGACCGTCTCGCGCTCCTTGAACCCTTTGCGCCCTTCCCATCCAGCGATCTCAAATTCCTCCGCGTCCTCTATAAAGTCACCGGGAAATGCACAACCGACACCATCTCCGCCGCCGGCCCGTGGCTGAAATACAAGGGTCATCTTCCTAACATCAGCGCCAACACTCTCATTGGCGCCATCAACGCCGCAACCGGCGAGACAAACGTCGCTTACGATGTCGATGGCTCGACATCTGGTATCCCGGAACTTGCTGGGAAGTGGAAAGATCAAGGTCTCGAATGGCTTGTTGTCGCTGAGCACAATTACGGCGAAGGCTCAGCACGAGAGCACGCCGCATTACAGCCCCGCTATCTTGGCGGACGTGTCATCCTTGCAAAGAGTTTCGCGCGAATCCACGAGACGAATCTGAAGAAACAGGGAGTGGTACCGTTAACTTTTGTCGACGAGGCAGACTATGACAGAATCGATGCGTGTGATGAAGTCAGCACGCTAGGGCTGTATGATATGTTGAAGAATGGTGGAAAGGGGCAAGTGGAATTGTTCGTTAAAAAGAGGAACGGAGAAGAGTTCGTTGTCAAGACAAAACATACACTGAGTGAGGACCAGTGCGGATTCGTTTTAGCAGGTAGTGCATTAAATTTGCTGGCTAAGATGAAGAAGCCATAAGGGCGTTTTGTCGGAAAATCAAATGGGATATGCATAGATCATCAAATCTTGCATTGTACATAGGCGTTTCACAAAAAGAAATAAAAATAAGGAGTAAGTTTTAGGTATATAATATTTGTATTCGTTAATCGTGAGTCGTGATTTAGTATCACTGCGCCTATCATATGCTCTGTAGCAAGTGCTCCTACAAATCGAAGTTCCCTGTTCATGAATCATGGCCTACCCATTCTCTAGCTTGAACCCTAAAGCTTATCGTACTCATAATTCATATCCATACGGTATATCACTCCTTAATCATTAACCTTCAGAGCAATTCTCGCCTTGGTTCGTTTCTCATGCCTAAATCCATTCAACGAAACATCAGTCATTACCAACTCTCCATTAACAACCATTGGTTCCATCGCCTCCTTTGACAGGTTGAACAGCTGGGTACATGGATCACCAAATCCATCCTCATCATCAGATTGATTTTTCTTCTCTCTGTTCTGGTTCGGATGCCAGCCCTTAGCTTTTCTTTCGCGAATCATTTCCTTTGATAGAAGTACTCCCATTTGGCCTTTCTTGCCACCCCGGGCTTGGATTTCTTCCTGTTTTTTCTTGGCCCATGCTTCATCGTTCTCTTTCGGCCAAGCTTTGTGAGGATCAATATGGCCCCACGCCATGTTCTCTGCTTCTGCATAAGATATGACGTGCTCTGGTGGTGGGGCCGAGGTTGTGAAGAGAAATGCATTGAGTGTAGTCTCATCATATGCCTCTGCTTGTTGGAGACGTCTTGCCTCGAAGGCATTGGACGATGGAGTGGAGACGCGAGCTGAGGATGAAGATCTCTCTGATTCACTGTCCGCATCATCTCCACTGGAGGCTGATGGAGGAATAACTTTGGAATGTGCGCGAAGCCTTCTTGGTAGAGAACGGTGCTTAGAAAGACTTCCAATGTTGACATCCTCTGAATGGACTGAGGCCATCGGAGAACCGGAGATTACTGGGGAATAATAACCATGTCTTCGGGTTTCGTATCGAGGCGATTCTTCCTCGCTGTCACTGATCGATACCAATTTAGTACACCGCCGTTGAGAAGGCTTTGGATCCTTGCCACTGGTGATATTCACGCCATCGTCCTCAAATTCGGAATCTTGAGTGCCGAAGATGCCATCTAGGTCCGGCCTTGGTTATCTGTCAGTGTCCTGCCACTAGTAGGCAGTGGAAGTAATGAACTGGTGAGAAACTTACATATCATCGTCATCAGAGTCGGCGGTCTGTACCACAGGCCTAATAGTTGCAATGCTTGCAGCCCGAAATGTTCGAGACATACGATCCATGTCTTTTTCGCTTGGGGTATTTCTTTTCTCGTCTCTTGGATTGTCTATATAGAGTTGCACAGGGGATTGTGCTTGGGAGCCCATTTGAGGATACTTACTCCCATTTGACGTAATTTTCGATCTTTCTGGATTCAAAACCGAGACATTTTGGAGAGAATTAAGATGTGACTGGATAGGTAAACTTTGATCCACCGAGCAATTTAGGTTGTGACTTATGGTCTTGGGGGATGTCTCCATGTTATTGGCCCTATCAAGAAGATTAATATACTGAGCAAGTACAGTTCGCCGCCGAAGTTAGCAGGAGATACGCACATTATTGTGTCATCCTCAAGCCCCTCAAAATCCGGCAACGAAATGCTAACCTCACGTGGCTGCTGCACTGGGAGGGTTTCAGAAGCATCATGATTAAATGCACTGGACTCGATCGCACTACCGACAGCATCGCTGATTCTCCCGAAAAAGGGCCTAGAAATATGCCCCGTCCAGCTGCCATGCATGTCTTTTGAGGCTACCTCAAAGTAACTGGGTTTTGATGTTGCCTCCCTCTGTCCGATAGTTGAATCCGCCGATGAGCTGCGTTTTCGTTTCCTTGTAGGGGATATGTCAAGTGATCTCTGTGTAGCTCTCTGCGTATACTTGGAGTCCTTGGGACTTATCAGGGATTCCTGATCCTCCGATAAGCTATCATGACATCTGACAGCATTACTAATAGAGACTGGAGAGCGTCCAGTGACATATACCTCACTGCCATTGCGTGATAAAGTTGAAATCCTCTCGGTGCGAACTTGAGGATTGGTTATGCTTTTCCACATTTGCTTCGCTATAAACTTCTTGGGCCGGGCTTTTAAAGCATTAAACTCTGCAGATTTAGCGGTTGCATCGGCAAATCTTGCCGCCCTCACGCAGGTCGGGCAAAGAGGTTTCGATCCGGACATTCGGCCAATAAACGACTTCTTGCACTGTGTACATTTGTTCGATAGCGTGATCGATCGGGCCGGCTTGGCGGGATCTTTGCTGGGAAGTCCATTGATAGGAGATGGCATTATAGTATTTGTTGAGGTTACTGACTGCTCTCTTGTAGAGACAGGGGTTGCCATCTTTCCTCTCTTAATGCATCTAGCACACCACCGGTTACTAGACCTTGTCAGCGTCACCGAAGGCAATCTGGCAAAATGGACGGTCTAGTTAGGAGTGACAGGATAACTTGACAGGCGGTCTTTGTTACATTGTTTTATTGGTTGTAGATATTGAAGATACAGTATAATTAGTAACACGAAACTTGAAGCATGCGTAACTTGAGATTTTGACAAAACACGAAGAGATGCTCGGTTCAAGAATGAGAACCGAGGACGCCAATGAATAGCTCGCCCAAAGGACTCACCTAAGATTTGTGTCCTTATCTTCAATGATTGGAGTGACACAGTCGATATGATATTGCCTCCAACAGCCCATACATTGCACTAATGGCATTATCATAGGCTCTTCGCCAGTGCAGCAAACAAAGCATCGAGGATTTTTTGTACTGAAGGTAAAGCTGTACTTTCCAAAAGCATATATTGTACGGGGTCTGTCCTGCATTTTGTCGGTTAGCGTAGAAATGAGAGGAACTGAAGTAGATGAGTTTTAAAGGTGATGTCTCAAGATCTTTTCAGTTTCAGATGGTCGACAGTTGCAACTTCAGCGGCTTCACATCTAATTTCCAGGCTCGAATAGTTACTTCCGCTTTCGCACTTTAGGGCTGCAGCGTCTGATGGCAACGTAAATATCGGTCTCCCACTATCCACCACAGCCTTTGGCACCAGGTCGTTGGGCAACGAAGACAAGGAGCTCCGGAAAGCGGTGCTGTCCAAAGACATACATGTATCCCATGACTTCACTATAAATCCTCACCAACTTTTGCGAGAATAGTCTTGCCTGAAACAAGGGACGTGCCAGACGCCTACAGTTCCCGGAATGCAAAGCATCTTCAGTGCTGCTACCGAGATGCTGCGTTCAGAGGAAACCAGAAGAAGTTTGAGTGCATTCTGACCTTTTACCAGATATTTCATCATAGACAATGACAATAAGAAAGCTCTTAGATACATACTTTAGGCGGGTCAAGGCTATTGTCTATGAAGACGACACTGCCCGGCATGGATCATGCTTCTAGGATAGGGTCAAATCGACGGGGGTTGATCGTGCTTCATTAGAAGCGGCTGAGGAAGTTCTGCTTCTGTTTGCTGGGCAAGTTGTGAAGGTAACCTTGCACATGCTGTGCTATTAGGCGCCCATTGTCATCAGGAAACGGCCCTCGAACAAATATGAAGCCTGAGTTGTATTATGACTGTAAAATCGCAGATTAATGGGAACAGGATATTGCAACTTAGCCGCCTCAAAGCCTTTTGACGTTCATCCTACGAGAAGTTTGATCACTGCCCGGACCGTGCGAGGCACATAGGTACCGGAGCTAACCATAAATAATGTAATGTCATTCTTGACCGCCTTCTCCGCCCAAGGACACAGAGATATACTGCAGTACTTCAGCATTTTGCTTGAGTACGGCTATTGGCTTTGCGCTGTAGAATTGCAATGGATTTTTTGAAGTCTGCAGTCGCATCTGCCATCTCTAAAGGTCCTCCATTTCCTTACAACTTTGGCGATAGGGTTGATGTAGATCAATCAATCTGGGCACTGTTTAATGGCACAACACGGGTATGCCATGCACCCGCCTACGCGCATTTACCATGCTGACGCAGAATGTAGAATGACGGTTCAAATTGCAGCATTTTTTCCTTCGATGTAAATGCTGGCAAGTCGGGCCTCCCTTTAGCCAGAAATGCTGTTAAGAAACTACGAACATTACGACACCCTGGCGTAATCAAAGTGTTGGACACGGTCGAGGTACGCATCAAGGGTCTAATATGTGAAGAACGATGACTGATTATTTGGCCCAGACGGAATCTTATATCTATATCGCAACGGAGCGCGTTGTTCCGTTAAGATGGCATATCAGGAGGAAGAGTTTGAGCCCAGAAACGCTGAAGTGGGGTCTTTTTAGTATCGCAGTATGTTGGCTAACAGTTACCATTAATATTATGCTAAGGCCTTTGTAGCAAACGGTGAAATTTATCAACGACGAAGCCTCATCAGTTCATGGTAGTCTAAAGGCTGGGACAATCTATACCAGCGAGAGTGGCGAATGGAAGCTTGGGGGGTTCGAAGTTCTTAGCAGCATAAAGGATGATGAAGCTATCATATACGTATGCGAATCTTTTCACGATAAGGTGGAATAGGCTGGGGAACTGATGAATTCTTTAGAACTTTGGAAGCCTTGTTCCAGATTCCGGTCGATATACCCCCCCTGAATTAGCACATTCCGGTTGGGACGCAATCAAACGCAATCCGCTATCTGCGACCGATGCCTACAATTTTGGCATATTGATATTTGAAGTATTTAATGGTGATTTCATGGGATCAGATCAAGCCGGGCAAACGAAGGGCATACCTCCAAGTATGCACGCCAGTTATAAACGATTGGTAAATGCAAATCCTAAAGCTCGGATCAGTGTTGGTAGCTTCTTGGAGCAGGGCCGACGAAGTGGTGGCTTTTTCGAGACTCCTCTCATTAAACTTACGGAAGGTGTGGATAATCTAGGGGTGAAGTCGCCAGAAGAACGAGAGGAATTATTGATGTACGCACTTTCGCAACCCCTACCCAGAGTTAATACTGACCTCTCAAAACAGTGGGCTTGAGCAGCTTTCAGATGATTTCCCAGAAGACTATTTCAAAATGAAGATTCTCCCTGAGTTATTGAAGTCCGTTGAGTTTGGCGGAGGAGGGCCTCAGGTATTTACGGTTGTTATGAAGATTGCAACCAAACTTAACGATGAGGACTTTGAAGCAAAAATCGTCCCTGTTGTAGTCCGACTTTTTAGCTGCCCGGATAGAGCCATTCGGGTATGCTTGCTAGATCATTTAGCTCTAATGATAGATCGTCTATCACAGAAAGTGGTCAACGACAAGATCTTCCCTCAAATGGTAAGCAGGTTTCTGACTCTAGCATCCTTATGAGTATTGACCTGGAATTAGGTGACTGGCTTTACAGATATTGCCCCAGTGGTACGAGAACAGACAGTTAAGGCTGTACTGACTATCATCAACAAGCTGTCTGACCGAAATATCAATGGGGAACTCTTGAAATATCTTGCCAAAACGTCCAATGACGAGCAGCCAGGGATTCGGACAAATACAACGATATGTCTTGGAAAAATATCTAGAAACCTCGGCGTAGGCTCAAGATCAAAAGTATTGGTTGCGGCCTTTTCCCGTTCTCTGCGAGACCCTTTCGTTCATGCCCGAAATGCAGCATTAATGGCATTTGCAGCAACAGCAGATTGCTTCAGTGAAGATGATTGCGCCAATCGGATTTTACCAGCCGTATGCCCCATACTTATTGATAAAGAGAAGATAGTTCGAGATCAAGCCAACAAGACTCTCGATGTTTATTTACAACGAGTTCGAAAATCCGCTGCATCCATGGCAGAGACTGCCCTCCCTCCTCCGACCACAGCCACCACATCAACAGCGAATACGCCACGCATGAGCACTCCACAACCAAGTGAAGCATCTTCTTGGACTGGATGGGCAATCTCATCATTCACCAATAAAGTCTCTGCAGCAGTGGGGGAAATCGAATCAAATGCAAATACATCCAATGGCCATCCTCCATCTCTCGACACTCGCTCCGCTTCCACACCAGGACTCGGAATTGCACTAAATACCACCCACCGTGGCACCACTACCGCGTCTGCATCAGCTCTCCATCGCCAGGCCATCTCCTCACCGTCTATTCCCTCAGCCCGCACTTCCACTTCGTCAAATGCACCCGACTATTTCCAAAGCGCACCAGTCCTAGCAGATGACGACCTAGACGCCTGGGGCGACATGGAAGATGACGCTTTTGTTGACGCCCCATCAGATCAATTCATCACCACCAAGGCATCCAAACCAAAACAGAACGCCGCAAACCCCTTTGATGACAATGGTGAGCCTGACTTTGCCGGCTGGCTCGCTGCACAAGCAAAAAAGAAGCCGGCAGGAAAAGCGTTACCCAAGGGTCTTGCTAAGCATACTGGTGCAGCAGCGAATGGGCGACCTAGTGCAGCGGGCAGGACGGCTACAACTGGTAGTATTGGTGGAACAGGGGCTAATAAGGCAGCTGCCACTGCTACGAAACCAGTTATTGCTAAGAAGATTGATACAAGGCCAAAGCCTACTGGCGATGATGATGGGTGGGGTGATGGATGGTAATATGGGCCTTGTAGGATTAATTTACCAGTCGTCAAGGGCATGGCATGGCGTTTAGGATACCACCAGAGCTAGATTAGAATATTGAAGACTTCATGAGAAAATGGTTGGTTTCTTAGCTAATGTGCATGGCCTTGCATATCCTTGTGCTATGCACTGAACTCCTACATATTCCGCCGTTTCTTATCTCAATTACCATATATTATAAAATAAGAAGTTGAAACCGGTCCTTGACTTCGGGCATGATCCCGCAACGCCCTGTTGGGCTGGAAGACGGTGTGTTTCCATCTGAACGAAACCCGCCGTTACACCAAGCTATAGCCGTGCTGAAACGCCAGTACGTACAATGTGAGAGTAACCGTAAATGAAGGCAAGACCCTAGAATTTCACTACCGTGCCTCAGAGTAATCATTGAGAGCTACACAAACAGCACCACGATGATGGCCATTGTATTGTCGAATAACCTGTTCACTGTGCAATTCCCACAGCCTTGCGTAATGATCAGAGCAAGCCGTAACAAGGTATGCAGAGTCCGCACTAAAGGCACAATCCCAAACCCAGCGCTGATGGCCGGTCAATGTGCTCTCAAGTTTGAATGGGACAGTCTTTGCAGCCTCATCTTCGCCAGCGGGGACCAACTTGTCGAGATCTTTGACTTCCCATATCTTGGCTGTGTGGTCAGCGCTGCAAGTTGCGAGATGCTTGACGTCAGGCGAGAGTAGAACCCGGGTAATACATTGGGGGTGAGCTTTGAAGTGGGTGATTGGTACTAGAGTGGTCTTCTCGCGATATTGAACTAAGTGCCAGACAAATACATTGCCCTGAATATATTGTCAGCGTCTGCTGTTATGCTAATTGCACACAGCATTGAGAGACTACTTACTACTATGTTACCGGCACAGAGAGTTGATCCATCACTGGCGACTGTGACGCTCGAGACCGATACGTCCTCTTCCGGAATCAACTGGTGTGAGCAGTTATTCTCGGCCAAGTCCCAGATCCTGACACTTCCACCTCGGTCACAACTGATGATCTCGCCTTGGTTGGGGTGAATAACCACATCATTGACTGGGCAACCATGGCTATAACTACGCTGGATCGTTCCGCTCCGAGTCTCCCAGATCTTTACAGTACCGTCCTCGGAACTAGTAACCATCCATTTTCCTTCGCAATGGAAGGCAACACCGGTGATGTTGTTCGTGTGACCTTCGAAAGTCAAGAGAGGGTTGGGGTTGGTAGACTTGATATCATAAAGCTTAACGCTATGATGGCCAGCTGCCGCAAGGAAGCGCTTGTCAGGGGAGATGCAAAGTCGGTTGACTTGTGAGTCGGGGTGCTGAATGGTTCGAGAGCATATGCCGGAGAGAGCCTCCCAAAATCTGCCGGTGCACTGTCAGAAAAGACGAGGCAACAGCGTGCTGTGGCAAAGGCAGAGTTATCACTGACCTGATAGTATGGTCGTAACCAGCTGTTGCGAGTACAACCACTTTGTCAGCATAGCTCGCCATGGTTACAGCGCTGGGGAGCAGGCAGGAGATGTGAACACAGAGCGCAAGGTTTGAATACTAACCGGTACATAATATCACAGACATCGTATCCCCACCTCTGTCGACTCCGTTACTACAATAACAATTCTTGAGCGAAGTCCATTGTCCAAATCAAAAACACTCGGGGCAATACGATGTAAAGCTAGAAGTTGCGCAAGGCGGTGCCCCTCCGCATGTTGTCCGAGCTTGTTGCCGGGATATAACCACCGCTCTCCAAGCGAGCCAATGCTGTTCTCATCGTCGGAAGTGTCCGTTGTCCCGTAGTGCCCGAGCCACACACAGGAAATAAACTTCGACCGACGCTTGTCCCAAACAATCCTAGAGCTGTACTTCACTCTTCAGCTGAAGGTCGGCAGAAAGAGCCTCAACTTTCCCAACTCCATCAATTTCTACAGAAGTCCTGGCCCAGGACTTCTGTGTCAGGAGTAGGTGTCTTTTAATTATCGTTAAGATTGGCCAAAAGGCGATAGCAGTGTGCTCGGTCAGACACTTTTATGTCCTGATCAGCGCCTTCACACAACTGCTATTCTTCTGCGGTGCGCCCTGTTGCGTGCAACTTGAGCCCAAGATCGGGGTGTAGAAAAGGAAGATGGAGCGCGTTACTGGTGTCCCAAACACTGCGTCCACCATCCTACCCTCCAGTAAGTTGCCAGGCCAAGAAGAAGGTATTTATGCTTCTTCTACCTATGCAGACAGCAGCTGTATCTTCCCAAAGACAGATCAAGGGCTTACACATTCCCCCAAGATTCAGTCAGGAGAGACGTGGCAACTTGATCCAAGTTGGTACATGTCTGATGATGATTATACGGATACCCTGAGACAGCTTCCTAGCTCTGAAGGTGAGGCGAGTGAAACGGAGTCTCCCTCAAGTACTCTCTCCATCTACGAACCCAGTCGTGGAATTAGCGAAAATCCGGCCAAAAGAAGGAGACTCACCTCACCATTGCTTCAAGAGGGGACAATCGATGAACAACATAGTTTCTCTAACCCATGCCTACCTCATGGCCTTTCCCAAAAGTCAAAGTCTATTCCTAGTATCTCACCAGTAAGTTATTTCAAATCGAGCTGCTTAGGAAGCTGCTGAGTCTCTTGACAGCTAGTGTTGAGTCGTTCTCAATCAACCGCCGTACATGAAAGATCGTTTGCTGACCCATTTGGTGCGGCCGTCATTTGTGACCCCAAAACTCCTGTAACGTCATCTCCTAAAGCCAAAGCTAGTTCAAAAAAGGTTGTCTGCTCGGATTGCAGATTGGCTGGTCCAATCGTCGGTGGCCATTATAATGGCCACATTGACACTGACGATGGGTACAGCGGGGATTGCAGTATAAATGATGGAGACAGTTATCATAGTGATGATAATCATTCCGTCCTCAACCCGTCACCCCTTCCATACTCTAACCTAGATCCGGATATTCCAATAGCATCTATTGAAAGATATGATGAAGAACTTGGAGTATTAAGGCCTGTGCAGCGTGCTGGAATCGGATTTCGAGGGACGGGGTTTAAACGGATGAATCGTAAAAACACTGCGGCATATGGTGTTGAAAATGGTCTTTTTATTGGACCCAGCCGCACGGCCAACCCAGCCGCTTCCTCGATCAAAAATGATTCGACGGTAAGTTTTACACCCAAAATTCCCTCCCAATAAATTTAGAGCACAATTTCTCACGCCTCACTTTCAGTCCATCAACCCAACTCACCCCGAAGGAAGCTTTCCACGCTCGACACTAATTCAACTCTTCAACGCTATCAAGTCTGGCTCTGTTAAGCACGAAGTTCCAAAACAGCTTAAGAATTCGTTTGACGCGTTGCTGACCAAGGTCCGAACGGACGATAACTTTCAGAAGTCCATAGTTGCATACTGTGCAGCAGTCATAGGTAATCCAATCCTTTAATCATATTATTGTCAATCACTTACTTTCGGGCTTTATAGGAGATGAGAAGGACCTCTTTGAAGCTGATAGCACCCCTAGTGTGACTTGTTTCAAAGACGTATCTTTGGAACGGCTTGGTCAAGAATACAAAAATCTCAAGTCAAGATACCAGATATCCCGGGAAAAGCAGAATCGGTATTTGCGGGAGCGCAATTACTACAAGGGAATCGCAACTTCCGTTCCTTCCTTTAACCTAGCCAGAATAGTTCAAATGGACGGCTCTAGCGGGGGTTTGAGCGGGTGGGTTTGCACCTTGGGAGATTGTGGGATTGTAAACATGTTTCAGCACCAGGTTCAACGAGTTGGTGAACTGCCCCGATGGGCTGATGTCACAGTGTGCAAAGCCTGCGGTACAGCAGCGACGCCATGTTCAACTGAGCGCACATTAGTTGGCTCGTACGAATTAACAAACGCCGAGACAAAGACTATCACGTGGATGTATACCAATTCCTCATCGTTCAACTCTAAAGATGTTAGCACTACGTTATCTACTTCGGCGCATCAACAGACTCCTGCTAAGAGACGAATGGGGTCCTCCCAAGCTTCCGAAAAGGCAGAAAATGCCATTGGAACCCCTCCAAAGCGCCAGCGAAGGGCTGGAGCTCCCCTTCAGACCACTCCGAGTTCCAGTGGCATTAGGACACCGAATAGTTTAGCCAATGACCTTATGACTCCTAAGCAGCGAGCATCGGCTGACAAAAGGAATGAGAGTAGACGGAGTAAGCGTGCGAAGCAAAGAGAGACAAGGGAAATTGAACTGGAAAAGGAAGCTTCGGCAGCTATGGCGCGCAATGCCCATCCCAAGGAACCTACAACCTCTGGGGCAGAGCAACTTAAATTTATCAACACCACATGCCAGCCTACGAATGGCAATGCCCAGAGTTCTGGGATGCCTAGACAGCCGCAAACTTCTAAGCCAGCGCCCAAAGAAAGTGGAATTGCCACGGGTACGCAAACAAGTACTACTTATAAATCCCCATATGGTCCACCAATATCACATTCTCACAACCAGCCACAACTCCTCAGGGGCTCTATGCCCGTATCTCACCAAATACCCATCACCTCTATCCGTTCATCTCCAGTACAGTCTGGATTTGGCTTTAATCAGCCTGTTGTTTCACAGGAAAACGTCCAGGCCCATCAGTGGCAACAAACACCTATTCCGCAGCAATATCCTTTCAGCCATAATACTAGTCACGGTGCCTTTATAGACCCGGACTTTTTGCTCTTCTCTAGCTTCAAGGATTACCTAACAGCCATTCGGGCACAGACTCAAGCTACCTCCAATCCTTATGGCACAAGTCTTCCAACACAGCCCCATATACCCAATGTTGATTTCAATCAGCAGCTTCAGGCTTTCCAAATCCAAATGAACGCGCAGCGCCTACCCGCCGTGCAGGTCTTCAATGATCCTTTTCAGCAACAAGCCATAGCCACATTCAATCCTTCTCAGCCTCGAGAACCACGAGAGTTGTATCCGGAAGAGGATGTGTCTTTTGATCAATTTGATATGGTTAGCTACGAGAATAACAACCAGGATCAGCCTAGCTCTGTCCCTCAAGATTTGGCTCATAACATTCAGCAGGATAACTATGTCGAATGTAACTATTCCGGTGCTGTACAGTCCAGTCCAGCACACCAGTCGTCTGCCGAGACGTTTCATCGACCAAATGCATCTAAACCTAGTTACCCAGACTTGGTGCAGCCTATCATGATGTCTCCAGCAAACACCAGTGTAACTCAACAATCTGCTAAGGCTACGGGTTTCCCTACACAAGATTATCAGTCTCCTCCTTACCTAGACAATTATGATACATTTGAGCAAGAATCAGTGAGGGAACCTCGTTATCACACTGAGCAGGCAGATCTTGATTACATCATTCGACGGGCCCATGATGAAGACAGGGACATGACCGCCGAATCTCGAGCCCATGGCGATTTTACTTTGGACCCATTCACTTGGGACAATGGACACAATATGAACTCGACCATTTTTAAATCAGAAGAGTCCGATCAGATGACTCCATTCAGTGGTCCAGCAGTTCAGACTACACCAGTCACCGCTCTTACTGGCACGTTCGCCGATACATCGATGTCAAGTAACCAATCAGCCTCTTTCGCAAACTTAGAATCAACACAGCAAACTCACAACGTGAATGTTGCCTCATCTTCTGGCGATGATGATCACGTTGCAACTGTTTTCACTGTCCCACACGGTACGCTAGGTGCAAACAATCAAAACAAGAACATTGTATTGAATCGCGGTACTCTGGCCCGATCTATGTACACGACTACAAAAGCCGGATCGTTAAATCTTCCATTTCTTTCGGTAGCTAGTTTTACAGCTATACCTGAGGTCGATTCTCAGCCAATTCCTTCAGTAGAATCTGCCCTCATAACTCAATCCGAATTGGCGATTTCTACCCAACCTATCTTTAAAGGATCACCAACTAAATCAGAGCCTGTACCTGTTTCCCAATGCTCCAGGAAGAAAGCCTCAACAAACGGAAAGACTGCGGTGACCTCGGGCAATCGCCTTGCAGGCTCCGCTGCTCAGCGTCAGAAAGCTCTAAATAGAAAGCAGAGTGAAAAGATAGAGGGGCAACGTACTATAAACCTACGGAGAACTAATGCTACATTGGCACACCAGATTGGTGGCCCTCGAAAGGCCTGGGAACAAATAGCAGAAGTGCCGCAGCCGCCTGTCAAAGAGATCTTGCAGATAGAGAGTGATGGGAGTGATGACAGTGATGAGGATGAAGAGGAGGATGAGGAAGGGGGTAGTGAGGGTAACGGTGGGGATAATAGGTTATTGGAAGAGATGGTAGCTGCGTTTGAGGAGCCAGAAGAGGGTGGCGATGGTGATGATAGGTTATTGGAAGAGATGATTGCCGCGTTTGAGGAGCCAGAAGAGATGGCGGAACAAGCAGTGAATGTTCATCTTGTCGGAGCGGCAACCAATGAATGACACCTCTTAAGGATCAGTACGGCATTAATTCTTGTTTTTAATTTTATGCCTTTATGTCTTTATGCCTCCTCTAGGAATCTTAAAACATAAGCATGTTCCTGTTTTCATTATAGATAGTTAGAGTATATAATAAAGACTAAGCAATACGAACCAATCCTTGCAGTTCCGGTGATATGGTCCAGTCAATCTCGTCAGTTCATCCATACAGACTCTCCTACAATTAGTCCACACGAGAAAGTAATAATATAATATTATAGATTATTTAATAGGTACCTGTTAAAACCTAACTAGTCAGCGGTGAATAAAAAGTTTTAAATTTTGACTTTAGAATTATTTATAATGACTATTTTATCATCTCAGGGTTTGTTTTAGAGATATATCACTATCTTCTAGGCTCCTTATAAGTATAATATACTATTACTATACTATGTACAGCCTATTCTACAGTTAAATACTATCTTATCCATGAGCAGTTCTTTTGCACTAATAATATCTTTAAATGCACTGTTAGAAACTCTGGATGTATATTGCGATTTAATGACCTTGTCAGTGTTTTGTTTATCGTTGAAATCATACAAGCAATCTCATTATTACTTTCTATCAGCACAAAATAGTCTCTTAGGTATTGTTAATATAAACATCCTAAGGTACCAAGTATACTAAAGCATGTAAAGGAATTATATGTTATGTAAGTAAACATAACTATTATTAACATAACAAGCTACACAATAATATTTTACAAGTCTAGCTTTGCTTTGAATTAGATAGTATTGATTTTTAAGAACTCTACCTAGCTATACGTTTGTTCAGCGCTACTTCAACGTGACCAACTCCTCGGCACTGGTAGGATGAATGGCAACACAGCTATCAAAGTCCTTCTTCGTCGCACCCATCTTGATGGCGACGCCAAAACCCTGCAAGATCTCTCCGCTCCCAAGACCCAAGATGTGGAGACCGACGACCTTCTCTTCCGGACCGGCGGTTATAAGCTTATACTTCGTGGGTCCCTTGTCGCCGGGCTCCATCATGGAGTAGTACATGGCGACGAACGACGTCTGGTAGATCTTGATGTTCTCTTTGCCGTATTTCTTGATGGCTTCGGGCTCGGTGAGGCCGATGCTGCCGATCTCGGGATGTGCAAAGACGACGGAGGGGATGTCGTTGTAGTCGAGCTTGGATGTCTTGAATTGCTCACCACCGAAAAGACGATCGCCGAGTTTGCGGCCGGCGGCGATGGCGACAGGAGTGAGTTCTACTTTGCCGACAACATCACCTAGCGAGTAGATGTTCTCTACTGTGGTGTTCTGGTACTCGTCTGCAATGATTTGTCCTTTTCCATCTTGTTTCACGCCAGCTGCCTCGAGGCCTAGACCCTCAACCTCTGGAGCACGTCCGATAGCCCAAATGAGGGTCTCCACGTCTTCAAGCGCACCTTTTCCAGTTGAATCTTCGTAGTGTACGGTGAGCTTTCCGGTCGTCGCGTCCTTTTCTACCTTACTCTGGCTTGATCTCTTGTGGATGATGATACCTTGTCGCTCATACTCGGCTACAATAGTATCTTGTACCATGGGATCGAAGGATCGGAGAAATGTATCATACCGGATGAAAAGATGGGTTTCGCTACCTAAAGCATTGAGCATCCCTGCGAATTCAACGGCGATATAGCCAGCTCCAACTATGGCAACCTTCTTTGGTTGTTTCTCGAGGTCAAAGAAGCCATCGCTATTGATGCCATGTTCGGAACCTGGGATACCTCTAGGAGCGGCAGGATGCCCTCCAACAGCGAGGAGTATTTTCTTCGCGCGAACGGTAGTCTTGGTTCCATCGTCCAACTTTATCTCAGCCTCATTCTTGCCGGTGAGGGTTGCTCGACCATGGATATACTGGACCTTGTCATTGCTTAAATTATTCTCATATATGCCATTGAGACGCTTCACATAGGCATCACGCTTGTGCTTGAAGCTTGCCCAGTCGAATGGTGATTTTTGCTCAACAGAGAAGCCGTATGCTTTTGCTTCGCGTATGCTCTCGGCGAGCGTCGCAGCGTTCCAGGTGATCTTCTTTGGCACACATCTACAGCACACACGGTTAGCAGAGAAACCTTCCGAAGCCTTGCATGATACTGACCCAACGTTGACACAGGTTCCTCCTAGGCGCTTGCTCTCAACAGCAATGGTCTTTACGCCATATGCTCCACTTGCTCTGCGTGCACATGCCAGACCACCGCTGCCGCCACCAATGACTAGGAAGTCAACCTCGTGTGTTACCGGCGCCATGTTGAAGTTTGATGTTGAGAGCTGTCGTGATAGTGAAGCAAGCCTTGAATTCGCCAATTTGGAAGCTGTGAGCGGAGCTGGGCGGGTGAAGAGGAGACTGAAAGCTTTCATGGGAAAGCGAGAAAGGCTTGGGGGAAAGATTTGGGTGGAATATGGAAAAGAGGTAACTTGATGGGGTGACGTGCTTCTGGGGAGATGTTTGCTACTCGACTGCACTGTGACGGCCGTCCTTTGAATCCGACTTGTGCTAGCTCTAGGTCCGGTGAACTCTGCTTACCAACGTCATTTTGAAAATGCAGGCACGGCAAGATCCAGACGGCGATCGCCTCTTGTATGTCTCGAGTTATTTTGATTATTTACTATGGTTATTGCACGTATTACTATCAAACACGTTACTAGAGGAGGCAAACTGGCAGCACGATGCAGAGTTGCAACATCTACGCATTTCAAATCACCATGTCATCCCAATGATGCCGAGGCTCTCGTTGATTAATCAGGGCATGGCGCGAGAAAATGCACTCGGACCGTACAAACGCCATCATTGCAGGGGTCTAGATTAGATTGCTTACCTAACTCAGCAACACGCTCGGCTACTTGGCCGTGGACCACCTGGACCGTGATGAGTCCGCGACGCGTCAGGCTCGGCTATTCTGGTCGAGGATAGCTAAACGCTGGGCATACAACAACATGCATGGCACTCAAGATTCACCCTTCGTTGAAACTGACGCAGCTCAAGAAACTGGCTTTTCAATGTGGGATTTCCTCCTCAGGCACGAAAGCTGTCCTCGCTCGGCGCCTCGCCGAGGAAATCGTCCCTAGAAAGGATCATGGCTCTAAAACTGGCCCGGTCAAAATCCTAAGCATTGACATGGGAATTCGAAATCTAGCATATTGTATCCTGGAGATTCCTTCGAAGCCTGTACCGAAATCGGCTTCGGCCCTTCCCTCAGTGACAGCATGGCGGCGCATTGCTGTCTCGTCAGCCCCGAAAGTACTCCCTGTATCAGACCTAGATATCTCCACCCCTCTCTCTAAAGAGGCATTTGACCCTCCCACTCTCTCTACTGCAGCATACAACCTCCTCCGGCACACTCTGCTTCCGCACAACCCAACGCATGTTCTCATTGAGCGGCAACGCTTCCGCTCCATGGGCAGTCCTCGCATCCTCGAGTGGACAGTGCGTGTGAACATGTTCGAGAGCATACTCTACGCAATTCTCCATACGCTTAATGCCGAGAAGATATGGACTGGGACGGTGATACCAATCGCGCCTGGTAAAGTCGGCCCCTTTTGGATACCACCAGTCCCTGAAGTAGAGCCAACTGTGGACATTTCAGATGGAACTAAAGGGACGAACCCAAATGCTGCGCAGAATCTCCGCAGGAACAAGATTCGGAATACAAAGAACGTAAAGCTGCTCAACAAGGGTGCGAAAATTGATCTGGTTGAGTCTTGGCTGGAGATGAACCAAATGTTTACCCTGGGCTCTCCCGAGGTGAAGGCAACGGCCGAAGCATACTCGGAGAGATGGCATCGTTTACCGGGCCACAAGAAGACCAAGCCAGTTATAAAACTTCAGAAGGGCGATCAAGCAGAAGAGATGGGAAAACTCGATGATCTTGCCGACAGTTTACTACAAGGCATGGCTTGGATACAATGGGAGCAAAACAAGAGAATGATCCTCCAGAAAGGAGTAGATGTACTAGAAGGCAGCTAGACAACCAAACGTATAATGCTAAACCCTGTACGTGAAAGTAATGGGTTTTATCTATAATTTCCTGACTTTTGACAATCAATATAAGTAGCGTAAGAAAAGCACAAGAGTTCAACCTCTTTTAGTAAAACTGATTCAAGACCCATTTGGCACCAACATATACCCATCCGACCATGCCAGAAGCAATAGACGATATTTACTGAGAATCTATGTAAGCGCCAAAACCCGCAACCATTTCTGTTGCGAAATCGAGCCAAACAAGGAACTAAATTCGAGGATCTATAAGAAGGCGACGAGAACTGATCCAAAACCCACCACAGCTGCGAAAGTGCAGCTTGATATCCTAGAGGCCGAGCCCAGTTGTGAACTTGTTCCTGTGGGTGATGCCGAAGATTGAGTGGCCGATGGGGAGACAATTACGTCAGAGCTACTAGCGCTACTTATCGAAACGGCGGTACTTCTTGAGATGGCTGCGTCTGTTGCTGATAATTGATGAACTTGTGATCCATGAGCCTGTGATTCGACAAAAAGTCCACTATAGTACGTATTGACTTGCGAGGCCATAGCTGATGAAGAACGATACTAAGATCTTTGCAGAGTGAGTTGACGTACTGGAACCCGCACTTGAGCTTGTAGAACTAGCTGTGGCTGCGCTTCCTGTGGCACTGGTAAATATTAGTAATGTTGCTATTGTGTGGTACGGCTTCATGGAGCATGAAAGGATTGCTCCGAGGACGTGGAATCAGTGCAATTGTGCCATTGAAAGACACGCATGAACTTAAAATTATAGCTAATAGAGCTAGAACCTGTCCATGACCATAGATCGGCTAGAAGAAAGAAGAAAGGACGGAAGGGCGATATAAGATGAAATGATTGTGAGATGAACTGTTCGCTACTAACGTTGAAGAAGACCCATCAGAGGCTGATCCAGACGAGTCAGATGAACCAGAAGTAGCCTTTGCAGAAGTCGTGGAATCTGTGGTACTAACAGAGCTAGAGCCAGTCTTCGAGGTAGAGGGAGCAGAAGATGTGAGAGCTGAGTATTCTTGTCAGCGACAGTGCTGGGTAGAATTGCTACCATCCAGAGTAGAACGTACAGATTGTGACACCCTTTGCTAGACAGGTAGAAGAATAAATATCTATGACGGATGAAGCAGCAGTATTGCCGCCACACTTTTCTGTAATATTGCCAGCGAGTTGGTTTTGGCCGGTGCCACAGAGCGCTGCCAGGTCAGCTGGGTTTGGCTGCACTCTTTGAAGTATTAGCATAACTCTAAGGCTACCATAGCTTGCGACATTTTCATACAGAAGAGCGGCTAGCAAGCAGGCTGGAGGAGTAGCAGCAGCCGCAAACCGAACCAGCAGTGCGACGGCCGAAAAAATCAAGGTTGAAGAGCAGTACATGGTGTTGATTGTGAACGTGAGACAGGCGACCGTGGTTTTGGATGTGTATTCAAAAACTCGTAGTTGTAGAATAAGCGTGTTTGTTTTATCTAAGGAGCGTCGGAGAGAATAATCTCAAAGAAAAATATGTGGGAGAATGATTGACAGTGAGTGAATTAATGGCGATGTAGAGAGGAGAGTACAAAGAGGCCCCCTTCCCCGGACGCGACTCCATGCAGACCGGGGCTTGGGCACAATCTTAAGTTATGCATAACAAACACACTACCCCCTTCTGGAATGTCAACCCCAGGCCTGAGGCAGTCATCCGATGCTCCAAAGCAGTCGTCAACGCGTTAATAGATGGGTTATAGCTGGCAAAGGGCGGCATATATATAGTTTGATCAAATAACTTGGTTGAATCTTCTTGAAAGTTGACTATAGCCATTCATATCACGCTACAGGAAACCATTTCCCATGTTCAATATTTTCAATATTGCAACGTAGTACGAGCAAATGCTACGAGGCTATCTTCAAATTAGAATGGCTAATTAAGCAATCAAACACAAGTAGGGAAAAAATAATAATTTGGAGGCCATTTTGAATGGCCAAGAACCACATCAGCCTGTTTAAGGAAATTCCGAGAATTCGCTTTTACAGATACCATCTCACCGTCGTAAAAAGAGTCCATTGCTTGCGAAGTCTAAATCTTCTAGTAACCATTCATTGTCATTCTTTGAGAGCTTCTGCTCAATTCTCGGTCAGCTGCTGGGCTGATTGGTCTGCTACCAGCATGTCCTGCTCCTGCAGCGCTGCTCTCCTTCAATGCCAACAGTTGCTTCGCACGGAAGGTCTCGTAGTGGATTTGGGATGTCGTCTCAATGAGGTCTTGCAAGTGGGTACGAGTGAGGAAGTTGCGAAGATAAACGAATTCGCAATGGTTCTCGTCTTCGACGTTGATGACCCCCCAGCGGTTTTGACGACCTCGGACTTGCTTGCCTCCAACAATAATTGACTTTTCTGATCCAACTACAGCGAATGGGATGATGTTCTATATTTGTTAGTAATGATTGTACAGGACAGCCGTATATCCACAAACCTTGATCTGAGCATTCAATGCACGCTCCTCCTCGTCAAGCTCATCATTGTCATATGGGTACATCTTCAAGTTGTGAAAGGCAAACTCCTCCTTTATTCTCTCCTTGAATTCACTTCGTTCCTCTAAAGTCAAAGAGTCGGATTTTGCAATGACTGGAACAACATTAACAACGTCTGAGAGCTTCTTAAGCACTACAATATCGATTGGCTTCAGTGCGTGACCGGATGGTTGGATGAAGAACAAGCAGCAGTGGATACGCGTATCTTGGATGTATCGCTCTCTTTGTGCAGTGAGTTCTTTTCGGAGGTATGCGGAGTGTTGGTCCTTGATGTACTTAACGATAGGATCCCAGCACCTGTCGTTGTTGACCTGATCACCATATCCAGGGGTATCGACAATGTTCAATCGCAGACGTACACCGTTCTCCTCGATGATGTGTGAAACAGTTTGAATTTCAGTCGTAGAACGTACTGGTTCATCCGGAGTAAGACGTCCCTTGGAATCAATCAGGTGAGATGCGAAGATAGTGTTTATGAGGGTGGACTTTCCAAGTCCGGTTTGACCTAAAGAATATACCGTCATTAGTTTCGCGCCTGTCTAGCATCCCATTTGCATATGATCAGTGACAAACTTACCAACACAGATGACATTGAACTGGAAACCACGCTTCAGGAGCTTTCGCTCAATTTGCGACGTGATGCTGTCGAAACCAACGTGGCTTCGGGGAAAGACAGATTGTTGAGCATTGTTCCTCTCCTGCATTGTGGCCATTTTTACGGCAGGTGTCTCAGTAAAGCTGCAGGCGTCTGAATCACTGCTGGCGTTATCAGAAGAGCGAAGTCGTGAAATATATGCAGCAGGTTGTAGACGTGAGATCGAAGGGGTTCGTGCCTTCTCCACGTATGTCGCCAAAAAGTCGGTACGCGACAATAGGGGCAGGTTCGGCTATGCCAAATACGGAAAAGCATTATTTCGGAGAAATCCATACTCCGGCCCGTAGACATCACGAAATCCTCAAGCGTTGTGGTAACGACGTGGTATTTAGAGCTCCATTTCCCTAGTCTTACACTATATCATCAATTCAAAGAGCCGTCTCAAGTCCTTTGAAATGGCTGCCGTACATGCCACTACTTCCTCGATTCTCTCCTCCTTCCTCCCCCGATTCGCTGCCGTAACAGCATCCACCACATCCAAGTCAACAACGGTGTTCTCGAGGCAGCTTTCTCACCCACTTCTACCTTCCATATCCTTTGCGATCCCATCAGCAATACACCTCAATGTACCAGGACTGCTAGGCGATATCTGGGACTCGGTCTTAAGAGCTGTGCCGAAGAAAAAGACCTCATACATGAAGAAGAGAAGTCGGTTTATGGCAGGAAAGGCACTAAAGGACGTCACGGCCCTCAATCGATGCTCTGCGTGCGGCCATGTTAAAAGGGCACATTTATTATGTCCATACTGTGTTAAGGGTAAGCTAGCTTGGCCCATTGGCATATGACATGATATGCATTCAGAAGCTGACTACGATATTTTGATCAGAGATTCAAAACATGTTTAAAGGGAAAATCCAGAAAGCTACTGCAGATACACCTACGGATAATTAGCAGTTTTGGGAGATGAGTATGGCATGAGATAAGGTCCTAGCGTGGCATCACATCTGGCGTTGGGAAGAACTGTAGAATCAATTATGGTCTATTAAACAAACATTGTGACAATAGTGTACAAAATATACAAAATATACAAAACAAAACTTACTTTGACTTTAATGACATTCAATTATGTGTTTACTAGCATGTCTCAAAATAACGTTAAATACATATTCGCGTTTACCAATTTTCTATCTTTGTCAACCCCACCAAGATATTTAGAAGCGTGGCGGAACCCTAACCATCTCACTCTGCTCAAGAAGACTTTATAACTCTCATATGTGTTGTCAAAAAAATGGTATGTGCCTGCAATATACTCTACCAGCATATGCGCTATGCTGACATGCTCAAAGTCGAAGCAATACCTCACGACACACACAATCGATGATGGTACGTTGCCAGCCTACTCTCTATTGCACACTTTCCTAACATGTCCAGCGCATATCACCGATATATTTTCCATCGCCGTAACCCCGACTCAAATCCTTTCTGCATCCGGAGCGTCCTCCATAAAAGTTCACTCGACAATAGACCCCTCCATCCCTCTTGTTCAAACCCTGTCGTCGGCGCACACGCTAGGCTGTCACCACATTGTAACCTCTCGAAACGGGCGAAAAGCCGTCACTGCAGGATTCGGCGGCGAAGTCAAAGTCTGGACCATCTCTGAGTCGTCGGAATGGACCGAAGAGGGCCAAGTCGAAGATGGCAATAAGGCAGGCGAGATCTGGGCTATTGCGCTCAGCGAAGATGGGCAGTTCCTAGCCAGCACAACTATTGACGGCAGGATAAACGTGTGGGATTTAGTTGCCGGAAGAAAGAAGATTAGAGAGTATGAGACGAAGGGAAGTTTCGGATTGTGTGTCGATATGAGCCCTGACGGGCGTTTTACGGCAAGTGGCCATGAAAATGGAGGGGTTTACGTGTTCAACAATGACACTGGAAGAATGCTATATTCGCTACCTGGTAGGCTTTCCTTCAATGATTCTATGAGTAAATATTCGGCTGATACTGTATGATCAGGTCTTGTGAAAGCAGTGCGGACAGTGTCCTTCTCTCCAGCCGGAACCCGATTGGCGGCGGCTGGTGAATCAAGAGTGATTGCACTATACGATGTTCAACATGGTGAGCAGGTTGCAAATCTGACAGGACATTCTGCGTGGATATTTTCAGTAGATTGGAGTGATACTGGCGAGTATCTGCTTAGCGGAGCATTCGATGGGAAAGCTAAGGTGTGGTCTATAGATCAGAGGACATGTGTAGCGACGCATAGTGAAACGGATAAGACGATATGGTGCGTGAAATGGCTGCCAAAGACTGGGAGGAGTGAAGGATTTGCTACCGCTGGGGCAAATCGGAGTATTTCATTCTATAGAGAAGCTACCGGAAGCTGAACTAGGTGCAAAAATATACCGGAATAGCCCAAAGACCCTGTGCATATAGACCAGTAAGTGTTTCACACACGCAAAAGGTCATATGGTTATATTTGTATATATAGCTTCGTCAAAATATGCCATACGTCTATTCATAGCCCCGTGATAGGCGATGTGCACATGCCCATTTTCTTGTACAAGTCCAAGTCTTAGGCCTCAATTAATGTCCGAAACATGCCTGTCACAAAGTCCAATTCATCTTCACGCCCTTTCCATTTGACTCTGATTTCTTGCCAAATCTCCATTGTCCTGTCTTTGCCTGAGCATTTCATGAACGCCTTTAAAGCCCAAATGATCATCCATTTCCCAATATAGAGATTTTGATTATCCCCACTATCAATGGCTTGGATGTAAGCTTGCCAAACACTCTCAAGTCGTGCATCTGTCCAGTGCGAATAGCGGACGCCTCCATGCACCGAAAAGGCTTTGAAAAGGGCGAGAAAGATCGAACCATGACGAGGTACATTGTACCATCGCATTTCGTCCAGCAGCTTGGCGGTTTTCTGAAGCTCGCCGGCATGAACTGCAAAATGTTGTATGAGAATCCGATAGGTGTGCACATCTGGGGCAACAATGGAACTTCTCCGAAACTTCTCTAATAGGACTGGTTTGTCTCTGGCTACATCGGCCATCTTGATAAGTGCGTTGTTGACCTCTCGCCGTGTGCTATAATCCCTTGACGGTAGAGGGGAATTAATCTTCTGACTGTGGAGTATTTTCATCCTCTCATACACATGCTCTGCTGCTTGTGGCTCATGAGCTCGAATAAGTGATGATATCATACAGTTCAGTACAACTGTATCCACAATTTCGCCTGCCTCAACAAGCGTTTTGTAGGCGGATCTCACACCGTCCCCGTCTCCTTTAAGACCGTAATAGTGCATCACGCTAACATGATGGAATCTATTAAATGCCAAGCCTCGATTTTGCATCTCTTTATATATCATTTCACCGAGGTGGAATTTACCAGCTTTGGTAGCCATGTCGAATAAAATGTTAAAAGTAGCTGAGTTACCGCGAACGCCAGTCACATGCTCCATTTCTTTAAACATTCTCAGTCCCGCTTCGACCTCGACTTCTGTTGTTTTTGCCACATAGCGTCCAGCGAAGGACGTTGCCATGTTCCATTCGGCAACGGATAGAGGAGTGGCTGTAACCTTCATATCGTCGATGACTGATAAGTACCTAAGCATTGAATGCTCATCCTTTCGCTCAACTACACCCAGGTTACGGAGCAGCCTATGGCGGGTCTTAGCTCTTAAGTACGATACACGAGGTGCAGGCAGCGCTCTGTAGAGCCTATATGAATCTTCAGGATCATGATTCATATCTATCAGAGCCTGCTCAAGCTTCCTAAGAGTTATCCTTGCCTCACCCTCCGTAGACATTGTGTGCTCGAGAGGTGGCCATTCGGAGTCTTCGGTTTTATCTGAAACCATGAGATGTGGACCAGGAGAATCTTGATAAGGGTCGAGAGGTCCGGTGAGAGAATGGTAAGGACTTAACGAAACGTCGTCATATTGATCGACGAGTGCTAGAAGCTCCTTTCGGCGTCGAAGGTCTTCAACACTGGATTCGAGAATTATTGTGTGTTGATACCGTCGGGTTGTAGGTACACAAGTTGCATTATGCCCGATTGGTGAGATATGAGGTCTTGCTCGGGGCGAGAAAAGGTATTGAGAGCTCCGAGAGGCATGTTCTTGACATCGTCCAGCATAGACAAGTGCTCCAATGAACCACGTGTTGAACTCTGTTTCATTGTGATTCGGTTGTCCTGGCTCTGCACGCCACAATGTTTGTCGTACATGACGACGGCGCTGGTGGTTCTGCTCTAGAGAATTAAAGGAAGCCGATAGCTGACGAGTTGCTATCTTTTGAATAACAGAGCCGGTCGTCGACTTGTCAACTCTGCAGAAGAAGGACATGGACCGTCAAACATGATGTCACTCTGGTCACTGATGCTTCAGACTCATTGCTATCCTGATCCAAGTCGAGGTGGTAAAATCTTGTCAATATGCGCCTCCTAAGACTTGTTCCCCAGCTTAAAGTAATTTAGTGTCAGCCTAGGTTTGATATCCGGGGCGCGGGATTTGCCGTCGAGAAGCATACCGGCCTACCCTCATCGTAAATTTGGCCGCTCCATCGATGACACTCGTGACTTTCCAATGACCCATCTCCTAACAATCTATCCGTAATTACACCATCCTCAGTGTGTAGTATGACAAGCTGACTGGTATATTAGCAGTCGGTGGCAATATTAGAAAATCGGGATGGGTCGGTACAATTTCAAGCCAGCGCGAGTCTATCAGACGGCCACGCAAATTCTAGAGACAGCCCAATCTCAAAGAGTACGGGTTCAGCCTCCACCATGGTATACAACTATCGGATCAATACCACCAGGAGAAATCCTGACAAGGACGCAACCTGTTCAACACCGAGATGTGCCTCAAAAGAGACGAACTAAGAAGCCCAGTAAGATGTTCAAACCACAGCCAATTACCTACGAAGAAGACAAGTTACGGAACAACTTCTATGGTGACCACCCTTGGGAGCTCGCGCGGCCTAGGATAATTCTGGAACAAGATGGTAAAGATGGGCAGAAGTGCGATTGGGGTAGAATTCAACAGCCAGGCAGGCAGTTGAATGGAGAGAGGTATGGAAATGGCATTATGTGATGTGATGATGAGCTGACAACTATGACAGTGTCGTTCAACGCCAGCTATGGCTTCTACATAATGTTCCCGGTATGACCTCCGCTAAGGCATATGATCAGGCGCGACAGGAGTTCTACGCCATACGGCACGAAGAGGAAGTTGAGAGAAGAGTTGCCAAGGAAGAGGCTCTGTCTACAGGCGCATATTTTGGCAAGTCAGTACTAGATATCGGTATGGAACTCGAGGACAAAGCATACGAGTCATGGAAGGAGTGGGCTACCAGTGAGGTTGCTGTTATTGAGCAACAGAAGAATGCCCTATACACAGGCTTGGACACTGCAAGTGAAGATGATTCGAGCAGCAGCCTGAGCCTCGACCCAGTTGTGGCTGAGCTTGAGTCAACGATCACACCGCCATGAAGGGTATGGTGATAAAAGCTGTGTTACTAAGGATATGTGACCCGGGCATTGTACATTATGTATGGGATATTAGAACATATATCGGGAAAGCATTTGATGAACTTTTCTGCTCCCATTAAACTTTCTATCCATTCATGTCTCTTCATAGCATTGGGAGTTTGTGAAAGCTGACTGACTATAACGTGTTGGGAGAAAATTATTCGCATTACTAAATCAATAAAAATGAAGGAGCCATTATACACAAAAACTCCTGCTATTACATATAAGGTTTCTTCATATAAGTCCTTTGAACTTTTGTGGGAGATATCTTAATTAACAACATATGATGAGGCTGAGAAACTCCAGAATCGCATTTCCCCTTGTGCCTTGCAGGAGGGGTGGTCGCTTAAGCGGCTGAGCCGCTGCTAGGCTAGATGTTCAGGGCAGCCACCTCATCAGATTCAGGATGCCTGAATGCTATTCAAAGGAATAGACACAGAGAACACGACCTCCACGCATTCCCTACAAATTGGTTTCAAAACGCCAATGTGTGCTGATTATATGATTTTTACAACAAAGGACCGCACACGAGGAAAGACGATAGTCGCTTCCGACTCTCGGTCCTTCGCGCGCTTTTGGCCGACCTCGAACAAGGAGTTTTGAGCTTTGAAACTTGTACGCCAAATCGTATCACCAGTATAGCAGGTGGGCGCAGAAGGGGATACGAATTGCACAATGGAACGACCCTCAGGACCGCTAGGTACGGCTACTCAGTCTACGGGTAGGCCGATGATTGAAGGGTCCGCTCCTAGTCGAGCAGTACTGTCCAGCGCTGTCCGCAAGATCCCCAGCGCCTCTTTACCGCAGATACCTCCAAACTTCTCCATATCGAACCAGTTACCTCTTTCAGCCGCTCAGGTTGTTGCCCTCGCCCGAGATGCTATGAAGAATGCCCTCGAGGAAAACCAGACGAAGGCGGCAGAGGCAAGCGGCGTGAGCAATGAGCTGAAGCCAGGGGTAACGATTGATCTAAGCCACAAGAATATCCAGCGGTTCCCCGACGAGGTCATAGATATTATCAAGACCGAATTAGAAAGGTGGGCGATACTTGTAAATCAAGCCGGAACTCCCCAACTAACACCGGCTACATAGGTTGGCATTGTCCCACAACCAGATCTCGACATTTCCGTTGAGGTTTTCTGAATGTACATCGCTGCGGTATCTTAACGTTCGCAACAATGTTATCCGCGAATTCCCCCTATGTGTTCGTGTTCGCAACTCCTTGATGGACACCAAGCATACTGATTCGTCTGCAGATATGCCAATTGACGGGACTAGAAATACTAGATTTAGGTCGCAATAAGCTTCGGATACTGCCAGCAGAATTGGCCAAGCTCACCTCGTTGAAAGTGTTGTCTGTTCAGAAAAACCGCATTGAAGATTTGCCGTTATTTATAGCAGAAATGTCTTCGCTCCAGGTTCTGAAGCTTGATGGGAACCCTATACGATTCCCACCGAAAGAAATTTTGCAGCCGCAGGCGGCAAGCCCCCCTAATGGTGGGTTCCCGAAAGAGAGTGAATCCGACGACCTCACTGTGACTGCACAGATCAAGCGATTCTTGAAACAAAAGGCCATATTGGATCGTTCAGAGACCGAGTCTGGTGGAGAAGAGTCAAGTGAAGGAACTGAAACGCCGCGTCCACTCAAACGTGTTATGAGTGGAAGGTTTCCTATCAAGGTCAATGGCACAGACGTACCTGACTTGCGCTCTCCAGCGTTACCACGAGTACCCCCAATCCCATCACGCTCCCATTATCGAGGCTTATCGCAGCAGAATGCCGCGCTACGCCGTCCAGGTGTAGCGCCTCTGTCAATAGGCAAAGGTAATGAGAGACTACGTAGTAATAGTGAGAGCTTATTACAAGCCTCGCGACCAGATCGAACAGACCGATCACGACGAATGGGCATTGTATCGAAAAAGGCAACTGACCTGGAAACAGTTGCTGAGACAAAATTCAATCGATACAGTCACTTTCGTGGCCTAAGTCATGGTTCAGCGATGGGAGTAGGAATCAATGGAACCAATGGCACGAATAATACAAGAAGTCCTGCAAGCCCGGCTGATAGCACAGCTTCGAAGGCGACATACGTTCGACGACTGTCGAGTCTTCCAGAACGAAAGCGTGAATCATTATCACCAGATCCCGTGATTGAGGGAGCTAAAGGAATACTTTTTTCTCTGTGGCAAATTCATCCCTTGATTCAAAGTCTAATGGGTCTCGCTCGAGACGGTTCAAACAAACGGACAAGTCTAGAAAGAGTCTTCTATAATGCAACAACACAGGTTGAGGAATTAGACCGTGATCTCCAGGCATTTGATACCTACTCAGAGGAGGATGAGGAAATGAGCCCTCGTTCGAACGAAAATGTCCACCGAGCTTGTGTTACATGCGTCTCAGCATATACTCACGTGTGCGCGCTATTGTCAAGGAACGTCGAGACGTTGCTAAACAATGGTGATCCAAGGTATATCCGTACCCTCCTACTCTATGTATACGGTAGCCTTGTCGAGGTTCGGAATGCGGGTGCAAGCCTATTTGCCCCAAAACAGAATGAGAGAGCGAGGCTTCCAAATGTACTGGAAAACACCATAAGACCTCGGCCGAGAGATAAATCAATCACGCCTACTCGAGAAAGACCAGGACCTAGCTCGAGGGCTCGAAGTGCTACTGTGGTGCAGCACAGCACTTTGCGCGTAACGACAGATAATCGATCGCCTTATATTAACGGCTCAGGCCGATCGGCCACAATGACTAGCGCTACGCCGCGGTCAGGAGAATCATTTGCGTCATCCAGCACATCTGGCGGCAGAGTAAATGTCGACTTCACCGATGAAGATCGCTTATTTGAACGTATCTTCCTTGGCTTACAGCAGTCGTCTGACATGGCTATCAGGACACTGCCAGCTGTAAATGCGCATTTTGTTGCCGCCATGAAAATAAGCATTCAACAAGGCAATCATGATCAGCTCAAACATTACTGGCAACTATTGAGCCAGAAGTGTTCTATCGCATTGCAGACCGCAGACTCGCTTAAAGCCCGACTCTCTCTTATTAAGCTCAAGGAGCCAGGAATCAGGGTTCAGAGTGCCTTCTGGGAGCTCTGCAATACATTTATGAGCGCTTACTATAACTTGGTAGTTAAAGTAAAAGAGGTCAAAACTATGACATGTCTTCTTTCGAATGACGTCATCGGAATCCTTCGTCCGCTCCAGAAAGCCATCAGGGAGACTAGCCAGCTGATTCAGGCATCGCCATGGTCATTTTTAGCGGGGCCTGGTCAAGGCAATGGGAGCTCAAGTGGTGGGCCTTACAATATACAGTCACCAGCTTCGCAAGTACCTTTGCCCATGACCCCTGCCAGTGCGGCCCTTGGCCCGGCAGTTCAAGCAACTGTACCATCAACCCCCCAAAGTGCCACCTGGGGGCATACTATGTTCTCTGGGAATGTCTTTGAACGTGCTGATGCTCTATTGTCAATGACAAGTAGCGCTGCTGCGTCGCGAGCAGGCACAATGACTTCCGGGCTGGGTTCATCAGATGGAACAATTACTCCGGCATCAATGCTGAGCCCTGCAAACTCTATGAATGCACGTTATAACGGTAATGGAAAGGTTGTGTTCTAGAGAGGTATATATTGCTTTGTTATTACTCCCTCCTAACCATGTATGTAGGATTGTTTGAGTCCTAAGTGTGGGAACCGGCTATAGGATGGAGAATATGGCGTCGGAGGCTTGTTGCATTTTCATGGGGCGTTAATTAATGCTCGGGGATTAAATGTAGAATAGCCTGGTGGTCACTCACATACCAATTATTTCAAGATAGCTGTAGTTGGTAACCTTGAATTGCTCTCTCGTATTTTACTTGCGGCGATATGGCTCCTCTCCATTGGATACAATTGAGACCATGCTCAATCCTATTTCTCTACAAAGTCCAAGTTATGCGGCATAGTTGATAGCATGTTTTGAGATTATCTTAGGAGGCTGCCTCTCAATAAGTTTGGGGTATTGAAGTATTCTTGTAGTTTGTTATAGAAGGAACACCAATTCAATGGTTCTAGGCGCCCTTCTGCATACAGAAGTTTCTAGTTCGCAGACGCCCGAAGGAAGTCGCCCTCTCATGTATCACTATTACCGTTTTATTATTTAACCGGAAGGCATTTCATCAACCAGGATCATTTGCCCGCTCCAGAGCCTCAACGCTGGATAGTATTTTAGCACCACCCGATAGCCATGGTACGCCTGAGCCAGAAGGAAACAACTCGGGAGGAATGGAGACCAGTTTAAATCATATTCCGGCACAACAACAGAATCTTAACGGCTTACATCCTATTCCTGATTCTAAGGTACAAGCCACCCCCCTTAGTTTTTCCATCAGCCGGTTACCTAGACCCCCGACCAAGACTTCTCATCGCTCGCTGATCTCGGACACAATAAGATCTAGACAGCCCAGTGCTGTCTCTACGCAGACAGCGGAGAGGCCAGGACAGGCTTCGTTTAAAACGAAAACGTAAGTTCGCTCTTTTAAGGGACGGATATAGATTACTAACTTGTCTTGCTAGCTCTACCTCTCGATACTAGAACAAAATCTCTCGCCAAATACGGAGGTTCATTAACGAATCTGCAGACTACGACTTTACAGAGCTTAGTTCATTGAGCTCTTGTTCTAGCCCTTGGTCTCTAGAAGATCATCTGCAGCAGAAGGTATTCGACGAGCGTTATAGTAGTAGCCCATAGCAGGGTTTGTAGCTGCCGATAGATACCGACCGAAGGAGAGGGAGACGACGGTGGCTACCCATATCTGGCGTCCGCACGGTGGTTTCGTTTGCTGTATCTGTGGCGTTAATCCTCAGATCAATCCTGATTCGTGCTACAGATACTAGGTGGGTCCTTTCATGCGATTGCTGCTTTCGGCTGCTGTTGGTTTGTGGAAGTTGCGCTTGTGTGTTGCGGTATATGAGCCTGTCCACTTCTAAGTACATAGCACGCTCAATTTTGTAAGCCAAGTAAAGAATAGCAAGAATACATGCTTAAAAAGGTAAAATAAGTGAATTGATTTGTCTTGATTCATGTGGCCAGATGTGTGGCCTTCTGGTATAAAGCTGCTTGTGCTTCTTAACACTTATCCTCAAACACATCACCACACCCACTGAGCAGCCGCGTATTGAATAGTATCTAGTCATATTGCATTAGGTAAAGTTATTGCTAGTAAATCCTCTCTTATGCTCTCCTATATATATATAGACTCACTACCATCCGATCTTATATAAACGTCCGTGCGCCACGTCTCTGAGAGCACTTCCTAATGTACTGTACACCCCCTGGGTATGAATATTTGCCTTGCTTGCTTGCAGGCGCTACGCACAACGGAAAGGAAAATCAAAGTTTTCGCGCGGGACGCCTTGCTTGCTTGAACGATGTACTTGATTGATACGATTGACTTGGAAACACAAAGGAAAGAAGCGCTCGCTTGGTTGCTCCGAAATCTTATGTGGAAGCAATTAATGTTTTTGAATTCGATCTAATTCAAAGGTATGCATTATGCACAAGATACGAATGGGGAGAGTTTGGGGGGTTCAATTTAATTTTGTCCGGTGTTTGGAGAGAAGATATGAGGTAGTTATAGGAGGGTGATCTCTTCATGTCTGGGTCGGGATACTCTCGGATTGGGAATCTCTCCTTTCTGGCGTTGGACGACTAGTGCTCTTAGCTTTGAGGTCCATGCCGCCTGAAAACCCTTTAATGGCTTCTGTTTCAGGTTGGCTTGCTATCGCGCCTGATTTCTCAGTTTGTGGTTTTGCGTCGGGATTTACGAGATATGCTAGCGGTGCCCAAACGCGCCAATGTAGGATGCCAATGTGAGCGATTTGCTTTGCGAGATCTTCAAGCTGTCCTCTTGAAGAAAATGAGGGTTTAGACGTTTGGGATAACGGTGAGCGGGAGCTCGAGATTGACGTGTTGGTGGCAACTTCGAAAAGTTGTGTAGAAGTCAGTGATGTGTAGCGTGCTATGAGTCCATCAAGGAGAGGGGAGAAAATGGAGAGGATATGAGCTTCGGCTGCAGAGAAAAGGACGGAGGAAGGATTGCTGAGGTGTGAATGAAGACTGGCTTCGAAGGACTGGAGGGCGCCGAGTCCGACAGATGTGGAACGAAGAATTTGCAGAGCGATAGCAGACGATGATTTCCAGCGGCCTTCTGGGGGTGTGTCATCGAGGATGGCGAGGATGGACCGGCGAAGAGTTGATTCTGATGAATTATGATTGTATAGTGGTGGCGGAGAGCCCATAGATGGAGTTGACGCAGTCGATGACAAAGCTGTTGTCCAGGAGATGAGAGGTGAGTGACTTGTAGATTCAATCTCTCCATCCTCGGCTTCTGGTACCCATACTGTTGGGCCAAATGCTGTTCTGACGAACCGACCCGCGTCCTTTGCGAGGTTACTATTCTTAACCCTTCTTTCGAAGTCCGGAAGTGAAGGTATGGTTGGGGACGATAAAGTTCTGGAAGCTGCTGGAGAGCTGGAACCTTGTGATGGTGTCTCCGAAGAAGATGATGACGGCGTTGAACTAGTCACCGTGTGCGATATATACGAGGCGTTGCACTCGACGTGAAGACTCCGAAAGAGGCGAATACAAAGTTCCAAATTTACGGCATCGAGAATATCGGATCGTACTTTGGCCATCCTCTCGTCATCGAACATGAAGGTGTCGGGAAGCGTGCTGATCACTCTAGATGGTGAAAGCAAATTCACAAAGCCCTTAAAGAATATTGACATATCTCCTGGGTAACCAGAGGAATCACCATCGACATGACATCCTGCAGCTTGAAACCAGGCGTGTGCACCGTCGACATTGATTTTCCCAAGTGCTATTTTCTTCAGAAAAAATGTTTGTTCAAACTCAACCGTGTCTTGAATGAGCAGTGGCCGGAGACAGCGTATTTGGTGATTAGCTACATCCTGTTAATCCCGTTAGCTTCCAGCTCATTTCTAAGCCTCAAGAGCGTACCAATTTCATTGCCTCTAGAACACCAAGTAATGTTTGAAGGCCTTGTACCAATAAACAAACATCTCTGTTGCGATTACCTAGGGTCAACTGGTTGACCATTTCATCCACCCATTCGTCCCGCATTGGTGCACAGTGCGATTTAAGAGTATTTGACAGCCATAGAGCCAGAGCTTCTAGATCCCCAACACCTTTGCAAAACTGTTGCATCAGCAATGCCACATTCAAGATCTCTTCAACAGCAGAACGGTCTTCAGGAGGAACTAAGGTTGCTAGAATCTCGCCAATGGCCCTTAGAGCTGCCGGTAAACACCATTCTCTACCTGCTCGCTCAAGATCGAATGCATCCCGGTCCATCATAAAAGCTTCTAGTTGCATTGTTAGGCAACTCCAGAACTCCGCTGCCCTTTGACTCTTTCGCCGGCCCTTCTCTCCATCAAGATTTGGCCGAAAATGTAAATCGGGATCGAAATTGACATCGTGTCGTAATTTAGGATTAAAAATAATTCTTGGGACATCGAGTTCACTAAGCGTAGCTTTGGTGACTGGAGGTTCCAGAGAGGAGGTCCCAGAGGTACTGGCAGTCTTCTTCCCGCCATCTACTGCCCCAGAAGGGCTTGGTCGCTGGGAGCAGAAGGATCGAGTTGATGCGAGAAGTTCATGAGTCGGTTGCATGCCATAATGGCTACCTCGCATTGGAAGACTCTGTGTTTCCTTGGCCCGTTGAGGGCTTGCATTGCCATCTGCTTTCTCTAAATGAGACCCTGGTCCTGCATTCTTTGAACCAATCTCCCTCTGATCTTGATCTGAGTTGGCGCTGGTGCGTTCTTCAGAAGCAATGCTATTACCTCGAGCCCTACCCCCCGCGCCTGATTGAGGCATCATGTACTTCCAGTCTGGAGTGTGTTTCCTTTTGAACCGATAAGATATGGTATGGCGTTAATACCACAAATTTGGGCGGGAAATGGGTGTTGTTCTCGGATTGAAGGTCATAGAAACGAAGTTACCTGAAGCCAGCTGAGGTCAGCATGCATTCCTGCAAACAACATGAGATTCATGATGTTAACGACTTAGGATCTCGTATGTTCCGCGCGGAACGATGCAGCGGATACTTACACGAGGTGTCGAGACCATTCGAGGAGCAGACTTTGGGAAATGCCCCAAAGTGTGTTTGTGCATATGTGGGTTCGCGAGGAACTTACCGTCGACCTCAGAGGTTTCAATTCGTATGCATATACACAAAACGTTTTGACAGGGGACATAAAGCCGAGACTTATAATTCCTGTAAAAGCCAGACTCGGAGGGGTAGAAGACGACCAAATTGCACAATGACGAGAGATATTTTTCAAGAGAAATAAAGAAATGGTCGAATAAGCAGCCTGAATAGCCGGCGAGGGAAGCAAGCATGCGAAACCGAGCCTTTCAATCAGTTATGTCTTCTGAAAAGGAACGGCATAAGAGTAGGACGCGAAGATGAATGCCGGTAGGAATGGAAACACTACAGTATTATTGCAGTACGGATACAGGGAGAGCTGTTGTTAGTGCTCAATCCCATAATAACAAAGTTGCGCCACAGCTTATCTCATGCAACACAGGCCACCATAGGCCAAGCAAGGCGAAAGTGCCGTAATTATGAAAACGTTTATTTCTTACCAAAATGTTTCCGTGCCTCGATTTCATACGAGAAAGTTAGCCAGCATATACGGAGTAAAGCCGGCGATCTAAGATGCGCATGCGTGCCGGAATTCACGAATTGGAATCAGTTCCCGTCTCTCCAGCAGAGGACTAAGTCGCCTTAGAAAGTGAGTGGAAGCGGGTTGATTACGGGCCCGTAGGCTCTTCGTGGCCATTACTACCATACGCTGGAGTGACCCGGGCGGCGGACAGGTACTGCGTATTGGAGTGTATGTGGAGATCAGGAATGCCTGTCCTGCTGCACAAACGCAAGCATAGACATACTCGCTACCGAATAAGATGCTAGCGGTCCCATCGTTGGGGGTGTTGAGGCATGTTTGCTTTTTCTGGGAGGCTCGTTGAGTGTGGCAGTGCGTGATAGCGGAAATAAGGTGAGGCGTGTCCAAATGCTATAAAGTCGGAAGGATATCCTAGGACAGACTTCGAGAGACTTCTCTTTCCTCGCGCGCCCTATTGCTACTCAACGTCATCTGGCCACTATTGAGAGCCTGATTGCCCACTGAAGGTTCTCAAGCATCGCCCTGTTGGGACGGCATACTGCCCATGAACGAGTGATCAACGGCTTCTCCATGCGAGAGGAAGTTTGGTCTGCAGCGACCCTTTGATGCACTGGGCATGAGACTCGTACGAGTACCCCGAGGCCGGGAACGAGTTGGCTGGCTATGCCTTGAATTGGACGGCCGTGCAACGAGCATTGTCGCAGGGCATGGCACGAGCACCGTCGTGAGACAAAATCGTTGACGAGGATTGGGGATTTGCAATGTCCGAGAAGACGTTGCATCGGTCACTCACTCATCAGCCATCGCTGCCGCCGGCACAGAAGAGCTGGGGCTTGGAGGCATGTACGAGTACATACATGCGAAGATGTCAAGATGGTGCCACCGCGTGTATTGTGTATTGTGTATTGTGTATTGTGTATAGCAAACACGCCTGGCAGACACAGCTCGGAACCAGAGACATGCCTATGCTACCTCGAACGGCGAGCCTTCTGCTGGGTTAGAGAGCAACGGCATCTCAGAATGCTGTCCAGTGCAAGGATTGCTGACTGCCCACGGAGTGCGAATCCAAAGTATTCGTACCACTATCGGCATTTGATTTTGTGATGAACTTTATTGTGAGACAGGCAATCTCCTCTCTTCCAGGAGTAGAGCGCCAACGCCAAATAGTGAGGCGAACGAGATTGTCTGCTAAACTCACCCATTTAGCACCGATGGACGCTGATAAAGGAAGGTTTCACGCTAGGCCCGTTAGCTAACATGGGGCCACGTGATTATCATGCACCTGTATCTCATTATCACCCTGCAGGTTGCGACACCGCATCTGCGGAGCGGCCGGACTTTGCCCAGGTGGACAATCTATGTCAGCCTCACTCTCAGGTGCCTGTACAGTGGATACGCGGCACATCAAGCAGCAGCCCCCTGTTCACGGCTTCTGCATTATGATAGCCATCTTGATAAAAGTCTAGATCTGAGAAGATCTGATCTGTCCGCGTAGATTTTTTCAATCTGGAACGTTACTTGCAAAGATAACGTCGGCATATGGTATACAACGTCCAGGCAGCTGGAGTCCCATATAAGACTCTACTGGGATAATATTTAGCCCCGTAAGGATATTCTACCCAATCTGGCCTGTCCGGGCGATCACTCGCTATAGATATTTTTGCATCGGAACTGTCTAGATGGTTTGGTTTATCTGAGCTATTTAAGTAGTATTATTATATCGTCGTTATGAAGCGGAAACGATCAGAGGCGCACGCAGCACACCTCATAAACGATCCACTACGATGGCTACATGATCGATCGACACAGTTAGCTTTGAGCTAAGCCTCTCATCAGAACTCGGGTTACAATTCCCCTTTTCGCCCTTGAGACAGCTCTTCATTGATGCTTCACAACCCTCTGCCTTAGGAAGTCCAATGCCGCTCTGGGTTTATCCTGTGGCATACGATGCCCCGCCCCATCAAAAAGATAATAGCTCAATCCTCTTTCTGTGCCCATGGTGCCCGCCTTGTTTCCCTTTCCATCATACCAGTTCCTTTCTGGCTTGTGCTGGAACCCTTGCTTGCCGCCCCAGGTCATGTTCTGGATTGCAAGCTCCTGCCCGAGAGGAATGATGATGTAATCGAGAGACCCAGCCCAGATGTTGACTTCGATGCTCGCGCCTAAAAGAGATGGCAGGATGAAGTATGCGGGTGGAACGGAACGCTTCTCGTGCGAAGAAAGATCGAAGCTTAGATCGCTGTTACACGACTGGAAAAAAATTGAGTTGGGAGCATGGATCGCTGTTTTGACGGCGGGGAGGTTGAGGTATGCTTGGTAAGCGGCATCTGAGTAGAGGGGGTTATCGCACTTGACATCAATGTTGTATGGATTGAAGCAGCGGTCTGTCGCACCGGCCAGCCAATTGAAAGCCGAGTCATACGTAGCACAGCTCCCATAGCAGCTATCAGGATCAGTGCCGTTGATGATGTATGATAGTTGAGCGGGCGTGTGAGTGCCATTCGTGAAATCGCAAATATTCGAATCATACCCAGGAGGTGCTGAACGGGGCCAAAGCCTCTGAATACTAGGTTTCGACACTGAATGTGAAGGCTCATGACGAAACTTGAGTTTGTAGTTGCTATTCTCCGGGTTACCAGGAATTAGAATCTTGCCTGCAGGTGGATATCTGATTTGGGAGAGGACGGCATTGAATCCACAGTCTTGGTCAGCCTTTTCGAGAACGGCTAAAATGTCTACAGGCATGTTTGTACCGTAGTCCTGAGCATGATTCTTAATAAAAGTAGTAGCAACCACGTCAGTGAGGGCAGCGCCATTACCCCAAGCTGCATCGCCCAGTCCGATGGACGTGATACTGAACCCTAAGGTGTGCTTTTGTTGCTGAATTGCTTCCGCGATGTATGGAATAAATACGCCAGCGTAGCTCTCACCCATCAAATGAATTTTCTTAGATTTCAGTAGAGGGAATGCTTTGAAAAAGGAGTCTAGCCACTTGACGAAGGCTGCAGTATTCTGAGTATTGTCAGTCGCCAGTGGATCACCACATGAAAATCCAGTTCCCACAGGTTGGTCGACATAGAGAACATTTGCCACCTTAGTCCACGAGTATGGATTAGGCTTCGGTTTGCTTGAGTCACCGGGGAAATAAATGGGACCATGCTCCTTAAAAAGACCTTCTGAAGTCAGCTATGAAGCGTATAAGCGCTGGAATAGGGCAATCTTAGACCTAGGAGGGAGCTACACGCAGGCCCACCTTGAAACCAAATGATCAAATCATCTTTGCCAGCTCTATACTCAGCCTCCCAGAGCCAGAAGAAGAGTGTGTCATTGCCATATCCATTACCAATGGGGAGCTCGCCAGCCCATGAGTTGGGAAGGCTAAAATTAACCTGAGGCAGATTCGAGACCGCGTATTCTATGACAGTAGTTAGCAATACTCAATGAGTCTTTTAAACCAAAGACTTACGTGAAATATTGGAACCGGAAGACGCATAATTAGATAATTGCGGTATCGCATGGATACAACGTAAGAGAAGAGCATTAATTGCTAAGGTGCTTTTCCACTTCATGATGACCACAAATGCTCCGTTGATTGTTTCAAATGTTGAGATATGGGAATGTGGTCAATAAAATAATAGAAGTGCCGTAGAGTATTTAGAGACATTCCAAAATTCTTCGATGGAAGGCCAAAGCATTGATATAGAGGACTGGATTCGAGTCGTGGAATGTGATCATCATCTTAGGCTAAAGAATAATCGTAACTAGTTCATATTGTTCTACCAAGACACTGAGACAGAGAACAATATGAAGCCAAAGAAACGCCATGATGCCAAGAAACCTTCGTATTATTTCCTATTTCTCAAATGACACTATTACCTGTTCCAGACGGAGCTAAATAATGTGAAGAAAGAAAAGCTGACACTTACAGATGGTGGGAAATAGAACTCCTGCCGACCGATGTCCTTCTGCCAGTGACTAGCATGTAATGAATCCGCCTTTCAACATGTGTCTAATTAGCACAGCCAGTGCTCATGACACTATCTTGCCACTAGACACGTCCATGTAGCATTCATGTAGCATAAGGTTTCGCAAAATGTTCCAGTATAGCAAAGTTCATTGATTTATATCGCCTTTCCGTCATGTGATAGAACAAAAATTTTATCTTCGAGAAACTTACGAGCAAATGGTATATAATTGTGAGCTTTCAGCTAACCTGTTCCGAATAACACCTTTGACCTTTGCCATTTAGCTTTCCGTGAGAATGGCTGCTTTAGTAAAGACTGGCATCCCTCCTTCACCACTATCTTCGTTGTAGAACACGACTACTAGTCTTCTTCATAATCTCTATAATAGTCTTTATGGTATCCTCTGCGGTTATAACTCTGTCGTCTGACCTATAGTTGATGGTATGTGGCCATGTCCCTCTGGCGGCTGATGCCTAGCTCGCCGGCGACATTGACATATCCTCCTTGATTTCTCTGTCCCATCTTGCTGATCCTCTTTATGCTACCCTCATCGCCGTTCCAAACTTGGCGACAATATACACACTTCACTGTGCCTGGTTTACTTGCAGCCCACTGTTCGAAACACTGTCGGTGAACATTGTTACCACAAGCAGCCCTGCACCAAATAATGTTTTCGCCTGCTTCAAACTCCATGATGCAGATAGGGCAGTCACCCTCAACAGGCTTACGATTATCTGCGTTAGACGTATATGTAGACGACACATCTAAGGACTGTGGTGTAGCTGGAGCTAGAGAAAGCATCGTGGTCAGTTCGGTGGACAAGAAGGCCAGTTGGTAGGCTAAGTTCTCCGGTACTTTCAGGACATTGACAAGAACCTAATACACCACTTCATGTCAGTACAATCAACATTGCTGGATTAATAACGGTGGGAGAACAACTTGCATATATGATATGTTTGCATTGGTTGCCTTTGCCTGCATCTGGACAGGTGCAGCTAGGTTGCTTGCTGATAGTGATTTGGTAGACGTTGCCGGTTGTTCCAGCGATGTCAAAGACTTCCTCGCAGCAGCGTGCTCTATCGCTGCCCAACTTACGCTCACGGCCTATGAGAAACATACGTTGGCTCTGCGCTCGCTCTAGACGCTCCAGGTAGGACTGTGGTGCAGTCTGACGAAAGACTCTGAGACGTTTCTCTTCTTGTTGCGTTTTTGGTGCCTTTCTTTTAGTCTTTTTACCAATATAACCGGAAAGCACAGTATTAGAGGCCGCTGCTGCATGTTCTTCGTTCTCGTCATCTTCATATGCCTCGATCTTTCTTTTGACTAGCTTGGGATTATTTGCATTGGTCGTTCCATCAAGGACATTGACTTCAGCAGTGAAAACGGTTGAATTCTCGCTTCCTTTTTGGGCAGATTGTGTTACTCCTCGAGTCCTAGCTAAGAGCGTCGATGATCTAGAGGCCATTGTGACCTTGACAATTAAAGCCACTTGATTGTGGACTAAGAGGGAGAGCCACAGTCAGAGTTTGTCGGCCAGCTACTAGGGAATTGCGTTGAAGAGTCAAGGCTTATATAATAGGCTTATTGAATGGTTGAAAGCGACCCTCAAAATTTGTAGCGAAAGACAAGTGCTGACATCTTTTGAACTGGCGTCGGTGCTGGATTCGGCAACTTCGAAACACCGAGAAGTTGACGGGGAAATCACGAGATAGTTGCAGGATCACGTGAATTGTATATGAAGTCATTTCTCTTGTTTCAGTTTAATCATTATTGTGAAGCACCTTATAAATCATCACTTAACTCATCTTTGAAATCTAGGCCGTTAGATTTGAAGATGGGCAGAAAGCGGAGTGTTCAATTATTGAGCTACAGCCAAGAAGGGCAACTATCAAAGACCTCCAAATGTCATGTATTTTAGGCTTCCCTCATCGCTTTAACGAATTGTTCCTTTGTTAACAACGAACCCCTCCAATGCAGCTACAATATGTTAGTAAAAACAATTCAGTCTGGCCTTTAATATTGAGAATACTCACAAATAGCAGCCCACAACCTATTCTCTGCCTCAAGGAACACTAAACTCCGTGGGCTGTAGAAAACTTCATCAGCAACCTCTTCCGGATGCCTAGGCAAGCAGTGCATGAATTTCCATCCCTCCTTTGCGCCTCCACGCTTGGCAAGCTCGTTGGTGATCTGATAACCAGCAAATGCCTTCAACCTTTTTGCAGACTCCTCTTCCTGCCCCATTGACACCCATGTATCAGTGACAAGAATGTCGGCATCTCGAATAGCTTCTTCGGGCACATTGGTCTCGGTTAGTTTACCAGGTGACGAAACGCCAGCTGCTGAAGATGTTATAATATCTCGCATCCATGATGGAATGGTGTAACCTTTCGGTGATGCTACTGAGATATTGACACCGAGCTTAATAGCACCAATTGCAAGGTCAAATAGAACGTTATTTGAATCACCAATCCAGGCAACTTTCAAGCCTTCAAGACCGAGGCTTCTGATTGAGTTCTGCGACGACGAGGCAGGAAAGTTCTCGTGGATTGTGAGAAAGTCGGCAATGGTCTGTAGAGGGTGATAGTCGTTTGAAAGGGCATTTATGACAGGAACGGAGGAGTGCTTTGCGAGCTCTGCAACTTCTGAATGATCACCGACACGGGCTACCATGCATGAAGTCATGGATGAGATGACTACTGAGCTATCATAAACTGATTCGTTGACCTGGAGTTGTTAACTTGTATACTACTGTAACTAATAGGAGATGTACTGACTCCTAGCTGTATATCGTTCTTGCTCAAGAACATAGCATGTCCTCCCATGGTTGTGACGGCTGCTTCTGTGGAAATTCTTGTCCTCGTACTCCTCTTGTTAAACATCATGGCAACTGTCTTTCCGCTCAGGGCACCGAAGAGGTTCTTTGGTACAGAACCCGATTTTATAGTTTGCTTATGTGATTGTGCATTGCGAACCAGAGTTACTAGCTCAGCTTGTGAAAGGTCTGCAATAGACAGAAAATGACGAGGGCCAGATGGAGAAGTACTGGGAGTCGCAGGGCTCGAATATGCTCTCAATTGGGGTTTTAACAGGGACCTCAGTGCAGTCCTCGCGGGACAAAGCGTTCTGCCAGACATCTAGATGGCCAGTCCTGTGACTCAGATCAATTGTATTGTGAGTTGGTTGAAGTGCGCTGGTTAGGTTGTGAGAAAGCTGGGCTTTAATCTGAGATATAAAAGAGAATGCAAAGCTTCTTCAAAGCAGCACACTCGTGGTTGAGAAGCACAATAAATGGTTAATCGTCCTCTGAAATTTTTGTTTTTAAGACTCATGCATGTCACTCGCAGGACTTAACTCGCTAACCCCCAGGTTTCGCGGTGATAGCCTATCTCGCTACGAGTTATCGCGCACTATGCCTACTAAAGTAATACTCGATTGCACCTTGATGCGGCCATACAGTACAAAAGGGTCGAAGGATGAAGGGTGTGTCATATCATATCACATATTATATATTATATAGCTTAGATAGGTTGGCAAAGAAGGTATATCATCTAGCAGGTAAGAATATATATTTCTAAATTAAATAGAGTGTATACGTAGTTAATTGATTGGAATTGGTCCAAATGTTTTCATCAGGGACAGTGTAGTACGAATGCGCTAAGCCTCGCAGCCCCGTTGTTCCTGCGTGGCGGCCTTGGCTTCTGGATTCAGTCATCCACGTCGTCGTCTCGTCAGCAGCATCAATTGCCACAAGAAACGATAAGAAGGTCTCTTCGCTGGACGATGAGCATACAGAGTCCTTTACTTTGAATAGTACCACTATATAAAGCGGCGATGGCATCCAATCCATCGTCACCTCTGTCGGGAGCCTCGAGCCCCCGCCATGACGGACAACCCAAATCACAACTATCGCATGAGCGTCATGAGTCAGAGGAAACAACACCGTTATTATCGCACGTCAGTGATACTCCCGGCTATGGTGGTGAAGAGGTGGAACGGGTACCATCACCAGCAGCGACATCCCTACGGTTGCTCCAGGGTGGCCGGACAAGCAAGAAGTCATCCCAAGGTCGCCAGAGATGGCCCACGGTCGTAGCCGTGTCAGCACTGGCCGTGCTCACTATAGCTATTATCGGGGGTGCCTTCTTTGCGCCTGCCATGGTCGAAGAGTATGCAAAACAGTCAGCAGTGATCGAACCAACAAATCTCTCGATAGATTCTTTCACGCCCACTGGCGTTCGAGCGAGAATACAAGCAAATTTCAAGATGGATGCGTCTAGAGTCCAGAATGATGCTGTACGAAATATCGGCAGATTAGGAACTTGGCTGGCACGGGAGGTTGAAAGCAAAGAGTCTAAGGTACAGGTGTATCTACCGGAATATGATAATCTCCTCCTCGGCAGTGCCCAGATTCCAAGGATCGTGGTCAACATTCGAAATGGTCTCATTACACCCATCGATTTCTTAACAGATCTAGAAGCTGGCGATATGGATGGTGTCAGACGCATAGCAAATGATTGGCTAGAGGGAAGATTGGGGAAATTGAGGGTGCAGGGAAAGGCTAACGTGGAGTTGAAGTCGGGCATAATTCCCCTTGGTATTCAGAGCGTGTCTAAGTCGCTCGTTTTTGAAGGTCAATCTCTATAACACGCCTTTGCTTCATTTTATTTTGGGGATAAGTTTCTTATCTGAGCTAATGGCTGATGAACTCTACCAGGTCATGATATTCCTTCAATACCCGAATATAATATAACTCGACTCAACTTCCGAGAAGTTCAGCTTCCATCAAGCCGTCGCGGTATGGCTGCCGACGTTACACTCTCTGTCGTAAACGGCTACCCAATCAACCTTACAATACCTCCTCTTGATTTTGATATTCTCGTACCCAACTGTGCTTCAGAAGAGCCATATATTCTCCTTGCTGAGGCAACGACTGATACCATCTTCATTGAACCGAATTCTGATGTTCAGGTTGATGTTGGAGGGGTGGTACGCGAACTACCCAAAACCCTCACCAAAGCCTGTCCCAATTCGAATTCATCGCCTCTTGATCTGCTCCTAGGCGAATATATCCATGGTGAAGACACAACAATCTTTGTGCGAGGTTCCAGTACGCCGTCCCCTCGTACTCCAGAGTGGATCTCAAAAATCATCTCTAGTGTTACCGTACCGCTACCATTCCCCGGCCATACTTTTGACAACTTGATCAGAAACTTCTCTCTGACAGATGTCAACTTTGAAATGCCAAATCCCTTTGCTGATCCAGGGACTCCAGAATCAAATCCTCGGATATCTGGTAATATTGAGGCTGTGACAGTCCTGCCTAAGGAGATGAACTTTGACATCGACGTTATCAGGATGAGAGCTGCTGCCGACGTCTTCTACAAAGGGAATAAACTTGGTGTATTAGACATTAAGAAGTGGCAAAAAGCGAAATCGTCAAAGATAGACCGTACGGATGACGACGAGGCGGCCATTAAGATCGAATCCCGAATCAAAGAGGCACCTCTCAATATTACTGACCAAGATGTCTTCAGTGACGTTGTGGAAGCTCTTCTATTTGGTGAAGATTCCGTCATCCTAAAGGTAGCTGCGCTTGTTGATGTGGAGGTCTCAACCGTTCTTGGGTCTTTGATCATAAAGGATGTTCCTGGGTAAGTGATGCGACTGCACACAACTTATCTCCATAGATTTCTAACATCATTTCAGAGAAGGATCTGTACCTATAAAAGGTGGTGGGCTATTATTTTAGTCAGCACGGTCGCGTCAAAGCTGACGGAAAGCAATGCAGCTCTCTCGAAAGGCAGATTCGGCGCGCTGAAGCCCAAGGTCTTTGACCTCAAGATCCTTGACACCGGCAAAACATCACTCAACATACAGGCCACAGTCAACTTCACCAACCCATCAGAATATACGGCGCAGGTACCATATGTCAATATCCACATACTCAACAACGGCTCCATTATTGGCCATGCTACGGCGCGAGGTGTGAACGTTATTAAAGGTGAAAATACTAATGTTTTGGTCCATGTTGTGTGGGATCCTTACACATTAGGTGGCAAAAAGGCACAGATCATTGCTCGAGACCTTCTATCGCAGTACATTTCAGGATGGAATACCACCCTCACCTTCAAAACGCATGAGGGAAGCATCCCAGCCCAGCCTGCCTTAGGAAGAGCATTATCGAAATTCGAGATCGAGATCCCAACACCGCGGCTTTCAGATCCGAACGACGACGATGGAGACGATGACGGAGATGGAGATGCTAGGCGCCCAAAATTCATCAAAGAAGCAACGTTCCATCTCCTCTCATCAACTGCCACTTTCATCATCTTGTCCCCGTTGGAGCAAAGTACAATTTACATAGAAAGGATCAATGCTACTGCGTTCTACAATCACACCGACCCGGTCGGCAATATCATATACGGCCTGCCATTCAGGGTTCCGCCAGGATCTTCCCAAACTCCGAGACTTCCCGTAGAATGGTCCATTGATTCGGTTGGTTATGAAAAGGTGCGAATGGCGCTGGGCCGTGGCCTTAGGCTTGATGCCAAGGCATCCGTGAATGTCAGATTAGGCCAATGGAGTGAGGACATTTGGTTCGTCGGGAGTGGCATCGGTGCCAGGATTAGACTCTGACTTATTTGCTTTATCTGAATTTCAGGGCATTGGATATATTGGGATCGGTATTTCTTGTACATATGGAGAATCTTTTTATCGTAAGCTGGCATCGGCGAAGGGGAGTTGGTCTACAATGAGAATAAAACATATCGCATAGTTTGATGGAATTACTACTACTTTTGGTGATTTTGTGAGGGTATGCCGCCGTATACTTACAGGCCATTTACTGCCCTGCATTTCACAATGATAGTAGCATGTAAGATGGTAGCACTCAATGGGCACGCGCCATAAGTTTCGCAAAAGAAAGATGCTGGTATTGGTTATACCGTACAACGTGGGGTTCTAAAAATCAACTCTAACCAAAATTCAAAAACTCCTAGTTCTGCTTGAATGGAACTGATGTGATAAACAAGAACCAGCTTGAAACTCCAATGCTGTGCGGATTTTGTGTGTTGGCCTTTGCGCACTGCATTACCAACATGCCCAAGTGAGTGAGATCCGCGTTGTTCTGTACACCCTATATCCTAGTACTACCGTACAATTGTTCTGTTGTTCCTCTTTCTGTCTGTCTGTCTGTCTATTTATTATCTATGTCGTGCTCGATCTTTGGACGTTTCTTTTTCTGCACCCTGTATTCTATAGCACTATTCGTGTGAGCGGGAGAGTGAGATGGCGCCGGGGGGGGTTATGAGGGTTGTAAATCGACCAGGGTAAGAACCCAGAGGACGAGTACAATGGCTGTTAGGAGGCTGATTTTGGACATTCGGGACCACTGGGAGAAAGATGTAGTGGCAGCAAGAGATCCGGAATTTGGTTCGGGAACTGGCTTGCTAAAAAGATCCGAGAGACTGTCGACTTCGAAGCCGTGGATGTATTTGATATCCATGTCACGGCTCTTGGGCTCCGCAAAGGTAGTGTATTCTTCGATGATAGTATCGACTCGCCAACCCATGACTTTGCGGATTACAGCCACGGCACAACCTGTGCGATGCTAGGAATAGTTAGTGGAGTAAATTTCACACATGAGTAAGTTGTCTTACCCTGCCTTGATTGCAGTGCATGAGGATAGGATGGTTCTGGCGATCTAGAACAACCTCCATAATTGAGTTCATAGTTGCTTGGGGGATTTCCACCTTCTTTGTGCCTTCAACGTTGATGACAATGTGTCTAATGCCATTACTCTGCATGAAGGACTGGAAGCCTTCGGGATACTCCTTTTCGACCAGAGTGACTATGGTCTTCAGACCAAGAGCACCCAGATACTCGTGGTTATGCACTTGCGGATAGCCACTTCGGTATACCCCTGGAATGACCATGCCAAAGTTTAAAGGACGTCCTGGAATTTCTTCGCTCGTATGGTTGGTGTCATCAAGGCCTATGCTGACTGCAAAATGTTACCTGTGTTCTATGTTCACCGCCAATGCACGTTGACACATGATTCATGGCAGGGCTTGTTTGTGGATACTCACTACCTTGAGCAGCATCATTTGCTGCAACGCCTCCAACTCCCAAATCCATGATGGGTAAACTAGAGCACGAGTTGTTCTTCGAGTCTTGTGCTTCCTTTTCGTTCTGTTTCTCTTCGCGTTCACCGCGTTCACCACGTTCACTTCCACCCCTTCGATAACCAGCTGTGGGCTCGTTCACGACAGTATCCATATGAGGTATCTGGTAATCATCCTCAAAGACCCGCGTGCTCCGCCTTGCAACTATATTCTTCTCAGACATCTTGTGAGCCACTGTGAACCACTGTCGAAGGCCAATTTGTTGGTATTGTGGCCGGGGAAGAGTCTCTAGCACGGTTAAAGCGGGCTGTAGAGATGTAGAGCTGGAGAGATGTAGAGCTGTAGAGCTGCAGAGCTGTAGAGCTGCAGAGCTGTGGCCTAACAGACGCTCGCACCACGTCGGAGCTGGGTCGGGTGAGGTTGCAGATCCATGGTTGTTGGATTGAGCAGGTGGACGACCGGTTGTTGTGAGCTTGTCTGCGTCGTTGTGAATGGATTTATATGTGAAGGTGGGTTAATGGCGGGGTGGGAGGGAGTGTAGGTAGGAATGGTTTCTTCTGGCTGTGTGTGAATCCATCTCGGCGTGGTACTGCTAGTCGTAGGGTGCAGGTGGTGCGGTTCGGCGTCGCTACCAGAGTGCATTTCGTACAAATCCGCCTTGGCGGGCTTTTAGAGTCTGGAGGCGAAATGTATTTCCGATGCTCTAATTAGCTAGTCGGTGGACTAATCGCTCTAGCCGACTTTTTGATCCCCTTTGACGAACTCTTGGGTTGTATCGCCTCCAAGCCCAGATTTATATCGTTAGAGCTGAATTGTAAATAGTGGTGGAAATGCCACTTTCTGGCGTAAACACTGCCGGCTCAATCATTAATGGGTCCATTTTGGTAGTCATGACGAGTCGACATGTTCCGACCTGGGCGCTTGTGCGTGCAGAAGGGTGTAGCCAAAACTAAGTTGCTCAAAGGGGCCAAGGGGCCTCTGTGGAGTCACTGCCATTTCATTATAATCTACTGTATTGGCATTCTACTTACCAGCCCCGAACAGACTACCTCTACATGCTAATATATGCTGCTTAAACAATAAACAATCAAGTAGATGCTATGTTCGCCATCCGCATATCCTCATACCCTCATACTCTTATACCCAAGATATTTTTTGCCAGCCACGCCTGGTGCGCAACCATGAATCCCATCAATATCAAGCCGTTAGACCAACACGGCCCGCAGATGGTTGCTGGGCTCGTTAAGATCTCCTGCAGAACATGTAAAGCCGCCGCAACCTGTATACCTCCAAAAGCTACCCCAACCATGTTCACAGGCATATCTTTTCGTATCAGGATCGACAAGCCGCAGTCCACTATAGATCGAAAGCTAATAACTACGCAAAAGCACATCACTGCAAGCGTGACATTGGCTGTGTACTCGGTGGGCTTAGACAATGCATAGTTCCAGCAGAAACACATCAGAAACAGCAATAAAGCTGTGAAGAGGTGCCTTTGTGGGCTACTGTTACTAGGCATAGAAATTGTTCGATTTTCGCGTGGTTGTTCATCTCGTTCTACCTTTTTCCCTAGTGACGAAAAGGTGGTCTCGAAGATGTCTGTAAGACCAGACATATCATCCTTAGTTGGTGGGAAAAATCTAGGTTGAGCAAACTCATAGTCTATTCGACGTGGCTTCTCGCTTCCTTCCGCCTCATCAAGATCTAGCCGATTTCCTGTGACTCTATTGAAGAAGTTTTCCTTGGCCTCCTGTGAGTGTGCATGCAGCCGCGGCTGGTTCGGTGGATTTCGAAGCCTCTGTGCTGGTGTAATAGGGGCAGGAGGAACTTTGTACCAGAATGGAGAAGGTTCTGGCACAGCTGCTGCTTGGTTGAAAAGTTGTTTACTACGCTGTGGCGTTCGCATAGGATTAAAAGCTCGATGCTCAGACTGACTGGGGGACCACTCCATCGCATCTGGGTCTCTATCAACAAAATGGTCTTGCAAATGCACTGGTGTCTCATCCGTTTTAAGCCAGTGGGCCACCTCTTCATCGGTCATTTGTGACAAAGACGGCGTTAAACGAGGGATTAGGATCGGGCTTCTGCTAAACCCCACAGTACTTGTCTGTAAAGGTCGGCCTGGTGAAGGTGCAGCAAAGCCTTGATCTCGCCAGGGAATGCGCGAAGACAGCGGGGGCACTGTACTAGCTACCAATAACGACGGCGAGGGTAGCATGGGCTCTTCCTCGATATCGTCTAATGCTTGGGACATGTCATCTCCTTTGTGGCTTGCGCTTTTGCTCCTACGACGTACATAACGCTCGAGGGTTTTTGGGTCGTGAGCAAATAAAGGATTGATATCGGTCTTGATACTTTTTCGGCCAGCGAATGCAACCTGTTAACATGTCAGATCATCTCTAAACATAAACTTGAGCATAGGTTATACTTACAAAAGAAGAGAATACAAGCATAAACACATGCGCGCCTCTTGTGGCTGGTGCATGAATATCCTCCAGGACCCCTCTACCCATGGCAAACCAGAAGAGTGCCCGCGATGCCAGCCATAAGAATTGAAACCCGTACCAGTCACTAAAACCATCCATATGAGAATGAAACCCCCTAACGCTATTCCTAAATTCAGGGTTCCACCAGATCGAAACCGTGCTCAAGGCGATACTCCATCCGCCTAAGAATGGTAGCCATATTTCAGCAGCTTCTCCGATGTGGAAGGCAGAGTCTGGCAATGCGCGGGCGATCAAAGAAGGAATCGTCTCACACAAATAAGCACCCATAGCAAAAGTGGAGTCATCTGGTGAAGATAGATGACCTTCACAGATATTGAATGTTCCTGGTAGTACACTCCTGAATATGCCAACGACGTTCCAAAGTAGTTGTCCGAGAAGACCAAACAGCCACACGACTCGACCCAAAGCCTGAAACCATTCCAGCCATGACCAGATCTTGCGCTTGGCTGGACCGCCATTTGCTCGAGTTCTATCTAGCATCTTCCGGAGGTAGTCCGTCTTTGCGGTGTAAAGGCCTTGCTTCATGACTTTTTGAGCACCTTCTAGGCAGTTCTCACATATCTGAGGGTACCGGTCATCCAACTCTTTCTTGTATTTCTCGACGACCTTCTCATCCGGCTGGGGACCATCCGGATCATCTGGAAGGAACTGTGCCAGTGACGATGTGTAGAGATGTTGATTCCGGAGACATGTGGCACAGAACAAGCCTTCGTGACGGGCTTGGGAGGTTGGAGACAAAGGGCGGGGAATAGCTCGCGCATATTGAACAGTATTATGAGCTTCCTCAAAGGTTGCGACAGGAGGATCAGTGATATTGCCATCCTATTGATATATTAGCTTAAGGTCTCAGATGATTTGTTGGTTCTTGCCTCATCCAAATAATTCACAGCCTCACAGTTTCCACACTCCCACTGGCTGATGCGCCCATTCTGCTTGACTTTGGATCTCAGACCGCAATAAAAGCAGGTCAATAACTCTCGCCCAATCGGAGACAGCATATTAGGGGGCCATCGAGCGATGATAGTTGAATGAGGATTGTTGACAATATTTCTGCCACCCAGTGGATTGCCTAGCAAATCGAATGGCCCCTGCCATTTTGGCTGGCGGTGAGCGAGCGGCCAAGATCATTCGCTAACCTTCCAGTTACAGCTTAATGATGCAATGCGTTCATCAACAATTATAATCTAGTTTGTGAGATGTGGTTTATGAAGACTTCATATATTGAAGCAATTGTACAAACAGAGTTTTGTGAAAGAAAGCTGTGTGAAAAAGAGTAACTGGAGATATTTTTAATCATTATACATATTATCACTTTGTTTAGGTAGTTAACGACCAACGACAAGTAGACGATATTTGCTGTAATACTGTCTCATTGCCAGCTTCCTTCTGCTGTTAATTCGTTTCCTAAGTTATGGCCTCTCTTCTGGCCTCTCTGCTGGTCTTACTTCCATCGTGGCCTAGATGTTTTGTACGCGTGGAGTACATCTTGCTTGCATGCATCATCGGGTATCCTGCTGTCAAGATTTGACAGCTTCATTTGTAGACTTCAATCATCATCTGTAATCGACTCGGTATCATCAAGCGCTTTCAGCACATCTTCAATCTCTTTGGGATCACTAATAGCCCAGACTCCACCACCCTTCACAAGGTCGCTTCCCCTCATGCCGACCTCTTTTCCTACCAGATTCCTTCCCACTTTACCAGGGCCGATACCAATCCATCTTCGGACCTTCTCTTCTTGGTCTAAGTACTTGATACTATCCCACCATCTGACCGTCTCGACACATTGCCGAGCCCAAAGATCTTTCAACTGCTCGGCGTTTTCGAAAGGTCTGGCAGTAACGTTGGAGACACACTCCATAACCCCTGGGAATCGTATGATACCCTCGTTTTCCCTTCCCTTTACCCGACTCTTGCCTTCTAGCAATTTCCTCATAGTCACGGCTGCTGGCTTCATCAACGGACTGTGGAATGGACTATCACTTTTCAGCCTGACCGCACGTGGATCGTGCCCTCCAAACTGCCGCAAGTGGGTTAACAGTGTTTTTATCTTCTCGATATTCCCACTGAGGACAATTTGATTCTTGCTGTTTTCATTCGCGATGAGAACCTGCTCAATTGGCGGCACATCCTCCGCACTTTCGGATTTGGATCCCGGGCTAGAATGGCCTAGGAATTCGTGAATTGCATCGACTAGAGGGAGGAGATGACCTGTTTCAGTGACCAATGCAACCATTCCATATTCTCCTCCGTGTTCTGAAATTGCCTGGCGCGAACATTCTGCCATAACCTCTGCCCTCTTGCGTACCAAATATAAGCTATCTTCGAAACTAACATATCCTCCCACGACCAAGGCTGCAAATTCTCCCAATGAATGCCCCAGTGTCACGTCAACTCTGCCTGCCGGATGGAAGCCAAACTCTTTGTCGAGGATTCGTAATATGAGGATTGAGGTAGCCATAATAGCTGGCTGCGCATTCTCCGTGGCTGTTAAGGTACGGTTTGGCCCTTCTTGTATTATCTTCGATAGCCTATAGCCCAGCAGATCATCTATCTCTTCGATGACAGACGTAGCTGTTGCAGGGAAAGCATGGAGCCATGGTGTCAGCATTCCAACCTTTTGTACTCCTTGACCTGTTATACTATCAGCTTGGCGAACAGTTCGAAAGCTCAAAAGTATTACCGGGGAAGAAAATTGCTGTCCTTGGTCTTGAGGATTTGCTGGAAACATTGCGACATTGTTGAGCAGCAATAGATGGCTGTTTTAACAACCGGAAGGCAATTTGGCGGGTTCTTGCTGGCCTTGCCAGGCCCTTGGCCAGAGCATTCATAATTGTTACTCGATCACCGAGCGTCGATGTCGGTGACAGACATGGTGCAGATCCAAGGGAGGGCGCCTTGAGAGTTCCTATGTAATGCTGGGTCGGTCCCCTCGCCCGCTTCCCCAGATACCGCGGCGTCGGGAATTTGTAGCCGAGCGGCGGGCATACGGAAATTCGATGCCAATTCAGTCCCGTCAATCCAAACATTGGCAGAGTGCCTCCGGCGCATGGAGTTATTGTCGACGATTGAGTCTCACTGTCCACGGGTTCGTGATTAAGTCAGAGCAGAAAACTGGGTGGTATTTTTAAGAGCTTTAAACCATGCTACCAAATAACATCCTTATCTCCTTTAAAGAGATCCTTACGCCTCATTACGCCTATAACAAACCATTACAAGCCCAGCCTCTATGATTCTAACCAGTCCAGGAAAGAGGGGGTAAAGTACGATACAACGATTGTTGCTCCCGCCCTCAGAATACCCTCCGTAGATTCAAATGCCATAGTCTTCAGATCAAACACACCCGCTTTCGCGGCTGCGTGAATCATGGCAAACTCTCCACTGACCTGATATGCCGCAACGGGCATATCCTTTCCGATTTCCTTTGCGTCGCTGATAATATCAAGATACTGGCCTGCTGGCTTTACCATGATAATATCGGCACCTTCGCCAATATCTCTGTGCATGGCTCTACGAGCGAGTCCGCGACCACCCGGGGGCAATTGGTAACATTTTCGGTCCCCAAAAGAGGGACAAGAACCCGCAGCATCTCGGAAAGGGCCATAAAGGCAGCCAGAAAATTTTGCTGCATATGACATTAACACAATTCGGTGTGCAATGCCCTCTTCAATAAGCTTGAGCTTAATGGCACGGATGCGGCCGTCATTCATATCGGAAGGTGCCACGCAGTGAGCGCCAGCTTGGGCATATGCCATTGCAACATCAGATATACGATCAACTGAAAGCTGATTGTTGAGAGAGCCATCATCGCGCAGTATGCCACAATGGCCATGGGAGGTGTATTCGCAAAGACAAACATCAGCTACGATAAAAAGTTGCGGGAAACGTTGTCGGAGAAGACGGATGCTAGCCATGACAGGACCTTTTGGATCATCTGCAGCAGTTCCGAGAGCATCCTTCACTCCAGGAGCAATAGGTACACCGAAGATAATGACTGAGCGCAGTCCTTTGCGCACAAGGGGCTCGAGAAATGGTATAATTTTGTTGATGCCGCGGCGGTATTGGTCGGGAAGGGAGGGAATGAGAGTTTCTTCGTCATCTTGGTCGGAAATGAACAGAGGATAGATCAGCATAGACTATTTTGTGTGTTAGCAACTGTAATGCTAGGGAAGTTCTATCCCAACTCACCTTGGTCAATTGTCTTTCTGCTTGCCATGACCGTGCTAATGGGTGGCTGTATCCTCCGTGCAATTGGCTTGCAATATCTCCAGAAATGCTGACGCTGGTTGCTGCTGTACTGGCATATGACATTGCCCTGGAGATATGGGATGTCCGGTCATCAATTGTTGAGGCCGACGAGACTCCCCGGGCTGGGCGGCGATCACTGACAGTGTCTCTGAATGAGAGATCCTGGACGAGACTTGAGAATGACATGGTTCTTAGAGAGAGAAATTTCGCACAGCAGAGGATGCAGAAAATGGATGTAAGTACAGAGAACAGAGAGGAAAATGGAGAGTTGATAAAAGACCGCCACATACGGAGTAAGCTGCGACTCGAAGTTCTTTCGGCTGAAACGATTACCGTTTACATTTCGTTACCACTTAATTGGCTCCGAGTCCAAGCATATTTTGCGCTAAGGAAATCAGCTCCCGAACAAGCGACATATAGGCCGATCGAGACGAGCACGATTAGAAAGCTGTAGTCGAGAATCACGACCCCTTTTGTATTCACGTGACCAACCAGTACATGTTCAAGAACACTCTGTACTACCTCAAAAGTCGTTGTATTATTTTATATATCTTGTCCAGTAATGTAATTTAGTGTCCTTTGTCAACTCAATAATCCTGCCTAGCTTATTTTGTCAAGAAGCAACAGTCGCAGGTTAAGAGGTATGGAAAGCTAGGCACGTATAAATGTTCTTGTATTCTTGCTGTTTTATATCTTTTAAGATCTGCTTCAACACCAAAAAGCTTGTCAGAGTCTGATGTCCTGGTGGTTCATCGGAGGCGTTGAATTGCAGGATCGAATAAACCAGGGATTCAACTACTCGTGGTAGAACAGGCCAGGTTTGCAAGGCTGAAAGGTCTTTGTCCTAACTGCTATAAAGCTCTAAAGTCTTACTGGCTATCAGTATTTTCTAATAGTACAGTCGTTACTTGGGTAGATTTCTATCTTGCTTAGCATATGTCGTTGCGAGTGTATGGCAAATCCGCCGTACGTCGTGTCGTACGCTATACGCCATATGCGTTTATGCATGCACTTCTGTAGACATTACTACAAATAGTGATGGATCCTCTTTATCTGCTAGGCATCAATTAGTGGTACAGTTGCGAGATAGGGAGTTGCTGCTGCTCCATGTTGTCCCGAATAGGTCGGGTATAGTTTGGGACGAAGTACTCCTGATTAACAGCGTGCTGGTCAATTACCAGCAAATAGACAAGATGAGGGATCCTCAACTAAAATTTAAAGAGAAATCATATTAGCAAGTTCCCGCGATCGTAGTAGTTCTAGATTAAGGTAGAAGTGAAATAGGAAAATTGGAATACTAGGTAGGTACTTAGGTAGAGGGCATGTGATATATCTAGCGGGTTTCGCTCCTACTTGGCTATCCTCTCTTCGCGACTTCTGAAACATACTTCTTTCGTGTTTGAAAGCTTTTTGGCCATCGATCTTCTAAATGCATGTACAGCATAGCCTCTAGGTTATACCTGGTATAGAGATCATATCCATCGAATCTCAAGATTAAAGAAATCAACCGTCTCGTCTTATAACGGGGTAGACACATACGCACCTGGACATAGGCTACAGCCCATTAAAAAAGACTATCGGCCTTCTCGTCTTTTCGTGTTACGAAGACGACACTAAGACATGCCACACTAAAGACAAACGTCAGTATTTCATCTAGCACTCTTCCTTGGCATCTTTCTTCCAACTTACAGCACAAAGCTCTTCTCTCACTCGTTGGGACGTTTGCACTTTGCCCCCCTACTTGAGACTGCTAACACTTTAGACCTATCAAGTATGGCATCCCAGCACGAGGATAAGAATATAGGGGATAGAGTATTGGACGGCACCGCAGCCAGTCTCGTTGACGGCGATGCTGTGAATCATTCCGTTCAGGCTGGGTCTGCAATGACGATCACTCAACCTTCTGAACTGGCATCTACGATCAACACTTGTCCACAGCTTCAACAGTTCTCAGAAAAGGACCGCGCTGCTTGGACGACTAGCCACCCTCGTGCTGTACTTACAGGCTCGTCAAATATTGCAAGTTCTTGTGATGAGAACTCAAGTTGTCGTCCACCTCCGCTACCAGAAAGGTCCGAGAAGCGGGTAGTTAGATACAGTTCTATTAAAGTAAAACAGAATGAGACCGGCCCATCGAATCTTGGGATCCAGCAGCAAAGCCTTCGCATCGGCGAGGCTATTGCTGAAGCGTCAGATCCTAATATTGGAGAGGAAAGCAAACGATCTGATCAGAGCCTGCAGGTTGTCCAAGGAAAGCCGAGAATGATGGCACTTGAAGTTTCTCCGGCTACTATGGAAGAACATAACAGTATGCGAAGTAAGATGTTCCTCAGCATCAAGTCTGTCCTCAGCAGTGGTCGCAAGAAACGACCAGCTTCAATTCTCAGCCCAGATCGTTCTCGATTTCCAGACTATGATCAGGATACATCAGCAGTACCTAATGTAGGAAACAGTACGTATTCTTGGTGCTATATTTAATTCAATCAGCCTTCACTGTTGCTCCGAACGTCAGCTAACGGTCTATAGCAAACAATCCGTCAACCAGAACAGATATGACTGAGAGCGCTGGCGACGTTGCCAGAGAGAAAATATACACGCCAGGTTATACTCGCTCTGTTAAAAGCAATAGGTCTCTTGACGACCCATTCTCTGACTCCATCAACGCCGAGATCCTTGGTAGGAGTCCTACACATTTCGAAACCCGATTGGTAAATGAACTCTTGGATCAGCCACCTCTCCCAAGTGGGTCTCACGGACAGATAATGGCAAAGTCTGAGAAGACAGATATAGACATGGATAGTAATCCGGATGCGATACTATCATTCCCACCCGAGGACCAGTCAACGCCAAAAATCCGACTAGAACACGCTGACGAGTGGAACGGAGATCAAAAGTTGAAACAGGTTCCAGCATATAGCCATTCTCCGTTTGACCCTCAGGGTTCTGTCAGCAAAAAGAGCTCTGTTATAAATGAGCAGCGCGATGGTCAAGAGACACTGAATGGCACACTTAAAAATTCCCCGAAGAGAAAAGACTCCCCAAGCCACAAAGATGTTGGTTCTGGTCTTAAGCCTGATTCTTCAAAGACAATTAAGAAGCAACCACCAAGTAATGATGGGGTGCATGCCCCTTCCATGAAGCGTTTATCGTATAGTAGGGCAGGGGGGGGGGTTCACAGAAAAAAACACCCCTCCCCTAGTAAAGACGAGCTCGAAGAACTCGGGCGCCAAATGGGGAGGAGAATGCGTCTTTACCCAGTGCCCAAGAGAAATGAAAGCAGTAACGTACGCGGCAGTACACCTGTACCACCCGTTGGCCCGTTGACCACCGAGAGCTCCCTGACCCGCGAGGATAGTGGCACTCTCCTCGCTCCCACAACTTATAAGGCGAACAATACAGGACTCGGCATATTCAACGTTGCGTCGCTCTCATCACCCCACGCACTTGCTGGGAGCTCAGCCTGCATGAGCGATGACTCTAGAGAGGCGCTGCTGATTCCGACCTCCTCGTTCACGGCAAGTGGCTCAACATCCAGTACAGCGACTAACTCGCGGCCGAGGATGATTGCTCGTTCTGCAGGATATGCGCCCCGAGCCTACCCGCGTACTCATATTGCCCAGCTTCAGAAGGAAGGAAGTAAGGCTGATATGGATGAGCTACAGTGGAACGATTCAAAATACAATATCGGATCTAGGGGAATCTAACCGCCAAGATCACATATAGTTGTTGAACAGCAAGGGCCATATATTTGTTGTGATCATGTCAGTTCTTCCGCTTATCGCTGTCATTAGCGCTGGGCACTGCTCATTACACCAATTCACCGTGCTCACTCCTGAGTAGTTGCTCCTCTCTCGCACCCGAAAAACACGATTGTTCAGTCTACAGTGAGCAGCTGCCCTTTTTGAATCAGGGTGGCAACTGTGTAAAGCTACACTCAAGGGATCACCGACGAAGGATTGCGGAAAGGACACCCTTTTACAACGTTTCCTTTTTCATATTGCGCAATGCATGCATCTGGTGTGCAGCTGTGCTTAGCGCACTTCCTCTCCTTCACTCCGATGAGCATGCTTTGCTCTTAATGTATCTAGTTTTTGACGTCACATTGAATCCTCTCTGCTGTTTTGTCAACTACAAAGAAATCAGATTGAACTGCTAGTGTCATTCAGACTTCAAACTGCAACTACGATGATACAAAGAAAATAAACAAAAGAAGGCCAGTGTTTTCCTAGCTCTGCTATGTAGCCATAGCCTGGGTATCATTCATTATTGTACAAGTACATTCGTGAGGCATATATGCCTATGTGTAGAACATGTTTCCATCCACCCTAGTAGACGCGATGACTTCCTCGTCCATCGGTTCCGTGCATTCTTCGTGTCCCAGCAGCCTATGATGACAATCAGTAGGTATACATAACCACATCAAGGTAGCATATTCCATACCTTAACAGCAGGACGATGTGTCAAGCTCCCTTTCAACTTCAACATGGCGCCGCTAATCTTATCTCCAATCGTGACATGCCTCTTATGGTGATGCACAGGTGCAGTTGTTCCTCGATGGCTACCGAAATGCAGGCCCCTGAAATGGCTTCTGTGTCCGGCACCAGAGCGTTCTTCAACTACGACGCGCTCATTGCGGCGCGCTTTGCGGCCGGTGGTGGCATATGTCCCGTTTGTCGTCCGTGGCGATGTGCGGAATCGAGACATAAAGGAGCGGCGAGGCGCAACAGTTGTTGTTTGCGTGGTACGGTGGGTATGCATGTTGACTACCTAATTTGAAGAGACTTATATGAGTGGGAGAGTTGGATTCAGGTGTTCTGATGATCGCAGATGATAGTGTTAAATGCTGGTAGAAGAATGAGGGTTAGGTCCCGGAATAAGGGCTCTGTTTATAAGATGTCAGAAGCGGCAATGATAGAAAGGTGCCACGGATCTTGTATTCTAATTCGATGCGGAGGAAAACTGGGTTTGCACCTACAATACCCTGTGGTTATGACGAGCTTGTTGTACAGGTGACGTGTGATAAGGACAGGACCCTGAAGCTCGAGGAGACGATCTTGGATCCAGAACGGACGAAGGGACGTCATAATAACCCGGCAAAGAGGAGAAATATGAGAATATCCATTTACCAATGGATGAAGTTTTAGATGCTACATTTTTCCGGGCTATGCAGGTTGGAAAGCAGGAGTGGCTGGATGGACAGGGATGAAGCTTGGCTGACGATGGCTACGGTCTCAACGTCAGCCTTGGGGAGGTGAGCCGCAGCTAAGGGTTAATCAGGACTGGGAAGAGAGATGCCACGCGGAGGTGGGTGTCCTGTTATAATCTACTTGGACGGATTTCACTGGGTGTTGTTGGATAACTTGATATGCCGTGGTTGATATGACGTCGTTTTGACCCGGGATGCCAGTATCAGTGTGGCCAGCAGCTGTGGCGGATTCGTGACCTTGTACGTAGCACATGACTTGGGACTGGGCATTGAATCGTGGCATAGCTAGATAAGTGACTAATGGATGAAGACTGACGGAATGATGGGGATTGAATGGTATATTCTTAGTTGTTGAATAATAATAGCCAGCTAACTGTCTAGATTCAGATTCTAATAATCGCTTCCAAGAAATATAATCCTGCCGCTTCTTCGAGTGATAAGTTGATGGTATATTGGTTATGATTAAATGAAACAAGTAAGAATAGCAAGGGGCACCAAATTTTAGACAGTGGAAGATCTATCATTGTACTGGTTTTCTACTGTAAGTCTGTGCTCCGAGGCTTGAGTAGTAAGCATATAAAATGCTGGCATTTCTTGCTTGAGTCTTGAGAAAAGACCTCGTATTGCATCAAAACATTAAGTTATCACAAGCTCCCCGATGAACAGCAAGATGCTTTTGGGTCATTGGATTATTAACCGCAGGGGATTCTATACCATCTGTCGAAACATCGATGAATCTTGTTTGTCCTTCATCCCCATAAACGTTGCTGCTGAAGCCCGTCTGAGCAAATCTCTGATAGGGGGACCGATAAGAACGCGACTCGCGTGTTCTACCTCCACCTCGATTTTCGTCATTCGTCATGTAAAATCATAACAAGGCTCTTTCATGATTGGAAAATATCGATAAAAATGAGCCAGATTCTAGACCGACAGAGACTGGAATATGCGTTTCAGGGTCGTCCAGATCTGATAGGCGCCATACAAGCAGCTGCAGGTCTGATCCCCCATGATCCTCATGCCAGCCTCATCCATGATCCCATAATTCATGGCCCTGCCCGACATGAGCTGACCTTGCTCAAGCTGCCCCGAATTGGATTGAATTGTTCAACGAAATCACCAAATATGTCTCTGATATACGAACTGCCTCCTCTGCGTCAGAACCAGTGTCGAAGAAGCGCAAGATATCTGATGATGGATTGCCGTTTAACCCTGCCCCGAATGGCCCAAGCAATGGTGCTGCTGGCAGCGCAAATGGATCAAACGGAGCAAACAAGGTTGCTTCTGTAGGCAAAGAAAGTGGCGCGCCACTTATACAAATCAAAGAGATCTCTGTGGTTGTTCCTCAGCGGAAGAAATATACCGTCGAATTCACATCTACTAGCATTCGAGCACTCCATCCTCAGACCAATGAGCCCATTCCAGATATAAGCTACGCATGGTCAGATATATGTCAGTTCTTGTCTCCCTCTAAATCCAGTATCTTAAAACAATGCTAACTTTGCTTTCTAAGCCCACGCATTCTGTCTTCCTGTTCCAGAAAAAGCCCAAAAACAACACAACTACATCCTCTTCCCCAAAGAATCTCATATCACCTCTTCTCGATCGAATCAGTCTACACAGGAACCTTTTGTCTTCACAATCCCTGCCACAGCTCCTAAAACAGGCACCATTTCTGGACCAGACGCTAGCACTGCTGCATCGGTGTCCGATTCTTACAAGGACCTATTTGACTTTTACATCTCTAAAAGTCTAAAGTCCGCCGGAAATGGGGTATCTGTTGTCGAGTCGAACGAGAAGTATTTCGCTAGTGTAATCAAGGAAGCACATCGTCCGAATGAGAAGGCTGTTCATGTGAAGGGGTTTAGGGGCAGTAAAGATGGCTATCTTTTCTTCCTCAACACGGGCATATTGTGGGGATTCAAGAAACCATTGCTATTTTTACCGAAAGAGCAGATCTCAGCAGTGAGCTACACGAGCGTTTTGCAGCGTACTTTCAATTTAAATGTGGAGGTTTATACTGCAAAAGATGGAGCAACAAAGGATGATGAAGAGGAAGAAAAGGAAGAGTTCGAATTCGCAATGCTTGATCAAGAGGACTTTGAGGGCATCGATACATACATCAAACGTAATGGACTACAAGACGCGAGCATGGCAGAGCAAAGGCGAGCTAAGAGGCTGGGTATTAATGTTGTCAAGGGCGAGGACGGGACGGTTACTGATGTCGGAGATGCTGGAGAATTGGAGAAAGCACAGCTTGAATTGGAAGACGAGGAAGATGAAGAGGAGGAAGATTATGATCCTGGGAGCGAAGGCGACAGTGAAGGGTCGGGGAGTAGTAGTGAGGATGACGATGACGATGACGACGGACCTAGGGAAGCCGGCGATGCCGATGAGGACGAGGATGAGGATGAGGATGAGGATGAAGAGGATGAGGAAGAGGAGTCGTAATGACCATTATATCACTTCCAATTCATACGAGAGCTTGCTGGATTTCTAGCTCTGTTGATCTGGGTACCTAGGCCTTTAAGCCCTAATATAAGATACGCTTCAAACTGCTCATACGATCATCAAACGAATGGTACTGGAAACCCTGGTAGAACTGGGGGTAACAATACAGTTCATTCCTGGAAAGCACGTCCTGCCAGCTTTCCCTGCCTAAGCAAGACATCAGCATCTCTGCATGGCGCGACAATACTCCTGGATATTATAGTTGCCGACGGATCTAGGATACGTCCGCAAGAGTAATAGCCCAAAAACAATTTAAATTTTAACCGTTGGCCTGGAAATGGGATCTCTAGCATAACACGTCCCTAAACTGGCCTCTCGCTGATATGAAAGCTGGGGATGATTTTATCCCACTGGCCGAAAACGGGGGGGGGGCGGAGATGGGCTATATATATATATATTCCCCGACGGGCAGATCTGATGACGGCATAAAGGGGAGGGACAGCCAGGGCACACATCTCGATCTGACTCTTGACTCTCGGGCGGGATTGATATCTCGACGTGACCCCGTTTTCTGCTTGCACATCCCATCCGTACACACCCCTTCCGCCCTGCTCACATCACCGCCTCTCTCTCGCGCGCCCCGTGAAATCCCCCCCCCCCCCCACCCATCGATTCCTCCCGACCACGGCGACCACGCCAGCCCCGAACCCACCCACCCCCCGGCGCCCATCTCCTCCTCCTCCTCCTCGCTGCCTCACCACGCCCCCCAAACGCGTCCGGCTCAGGGGCGCCGGGGGAGTAGAGCCAGTCCAGTCCGAGCGGCAGAGCAGAGCAGAGCAGAGCAGAGCAGAGCAGAGCAGAGCAGAGCAGAGCAGAGCAGAGCAGAGCAGTCCAGTCCAGTCCAGTCTAGTCTAGTCTAGTCCAGTTCGGGCGGCAGAGCAGAGCAGAGCAGAGCAGCAGGCGCGACACTCATCCATCCATCACTCATCACTCATCCAGCATCCCAACTCCTAAGCCGACGTATATATATATGCTCTCTCTCTCTCTCTCTCTCTCTCTCTCTCTGATGATGATGCTTATTGCTTATATTGCTTATATTGCTTATATTGCTTATAGCATGAACTTATCTACCCACCTGCCCGCCCGCGTGCGTGCGTTTACTGTCTCTGTCTCTGTTCAATTGCCAATTTACCATTTTTACCATTTTTACCATCCATTTTTTACCATCATTTTACCACCATTTTTACCAATTACCATCATTTTACCATTTTATGCCATCCATTTTACCATCATTTTACCACCATTTTTACCAATTACCATCATTTTACCATCCATTTTTACCATTTTTACCATTTTTACCATCATTTTTACCATTTGCCATCTACCATTTTACCATCCATTATGCAATCCAATCACCCATTTCAGGCAGGCAGGCAGGCAGGCAGGCAGGCAGGCAGGCAGGCAGGCAGAAGAGGGGGTTTTTTTTTTTCTTTTTTTCTTTTCTCGTCATGGCTCGCTCGCTACACTACTCTACTCTACTCTACTCTCTATGATGCTACTCTCTACTTTTTACTCTACTCGAGAAGTTCGAGAAGTTCGATAGCGGGAAAAAGGGGGGGGGGTTGAGGGGGGGAGGTTGGGAAGAGGGGTAGAAGAGCAAGGGAAGGGAAGGGAAGAGGGAAGGGGGAGGAGAGGAGCGAGAGGAGCGATAGGAATAGGGCTTTATCCTGCCGGATTTTATGCTCCGCTGCCCCAAGCGGCCTAGGCGAGTTTTCAGGGAGAATTCACGTGATTCGAGTGATTAGAGTAGGTGTCAACGAGGCTTTTGTAGACTGTAGAGCAGCAGCAACAGCATTTATTTTCAGTGCTAAAGTAGATTATAATAGTAGTTAGAGTATATATATAAGAAATGATTCTTATCTATGTCTCTAAATTCCACTGAAAGCAGGAAATTTTTTGCTAAATTCTAAGAATCCGGAGTGTATTGGAAGTGTAAATTTTACCTCTAGAATAAGTAGAATTTTAGTGAAAAATCGATGTCAACAAAGAAAATTTACATTCCAGGCAAGTTTTAGAGGATCTTAGAGTAGAATAGGGCATTTTAGAAGTAGAATAGAGCATTTTAGAAGTGGAATAGAGTACTTAGTCATTGGCAACAAGGAATTTAGTAAATGATTTTAAATTTTAGTATATTGAAAATAAATCTTAGTGAGTATAGACTATCAATTTAGAGCAACATCACTAAAAGTTGTTGCTAAAGTCGTTGTTAACAAGGAATTTAGTAAGTGAAAAAAATCGGCTGAAAAATACAAAAATCAATAAAAAGTACAGATATATCTATACACTTTTTAGTACAGCTGTACCATTTTGACCCCTGTTCAAAACTCGGTTTTCCTTGTTGGTAACAAGAGTGTATACCTTTAATTATATTTAATATACAACACTGTTTAAAACAAGCTGTTAAAAGAGAGGATAGTATTTTATAGTATATAACTAATAATAAAAATCGTTTAGACTGACTATTTTAATCAAAGTGGTACTACCAACAAGGATTTAAGCTGTTTGTTGCTCGGTATTGACGAGCAATATCCAAGTCCTTTACTATCATCTTTTGTCTCTTCCCTCCTTCCTTAAGATTTATACAATATAATTCTGAGAAATCCTTAGCTTTCTAAGCAATATTAACATCCTCTTTATCTAATTCTATTCGATATAACCAAATAGCAAGAAGAAGCTTCATTATAGACGAGGATTCTAGAAAGATTTTCCAGAAGTGTAGCCAGTTGTAGTAACAAGATATATATACATGAAAAATGAACTGAAATGTTCGTTAGCAACAAGGTATTACTTAGATATCTTCAAATAGTCTCTTACTCTCCAATTACTCTAATAAGTCTTTAACATCGACCAGATTTTAGAGTAGTTGTCTTTATATAACTCTCTCTAATACTAGAGGGCAATAAATTGATTGTTGACAACGAGTGTTTTTCTAAACTTCCAATTATAGATAAGTGATAGTAGTTTATTGATTGCAAAGTATATACTAGCAAGAGGATTAGAAATATTGATAGATAAAACCTCGTCTTAGATGAAGAAGAAATGCTATAATTGATATATATATAAATCTGGTAGATTCCTTGTTGGCAATAAGGTTTGGAAATAAGGTCTAGACTGAGTAGTAATAGACAGTAGAGTAATAATAGACAGTGACTAAACAGTTGATAATTCCTTGTTACTGACGACTCTTTTGTCTCTCTCTAGTAATCTTTTATTGTCTGTAATAAGGAGAGAGAGTCTATAATTTAATATCAACTTCTGTAATTAAATATATATAAAAGAATTAATACTTATATTTCTTTATTATATTCCTTATATAAAAATGACTTTGTCTACTCTATTATTCTATTTCTCTCACTTTATACTCTTGTATCAATGTTATTTAAATTAGAAGACTAAGGGGTAAAGGATTCTCTTGGTGTTTTTCTAGTTTCAATATCTTGCTATAACCGATTAAATGATGTTAATTTAATCAGCTTTTAACTTGGTGTTGACGATATAATTGATAAGTCTAAGTAGAGTAGAGTTAAAGTCTCAGTAGTAGTGAGGATTAATACTTGGAAGGCTCGGCAGTAGCAAGGATTTAGGCTAAATGAAAATCCCTACTTATACCAAGGATTTTCTTCAGTGTTAACAAGGATTAAGGCTAAATTGAAACCCTTGTTTACACTGAGGAATTTCCTTGGTATTAATAAGGATTAGAGCTAACCAGATATTTATACTAAGGCAAATAGCTTATCTGATTACTATTTTCAGTATAGTACTTTTATTAAAGTCTCTATATTAAAATAACTACCTCTATTGATATATTTAAAGGCTTATATACTGTTGATAAAGATAAAGTATTAAATGATAATGAAGATTATAAGTTGATCATTGAGCAATTGGAAGCTGATTAAAGATCTGTTGAAATAGCCGTTGAGAACGATCTATTTTAACAAGGAACATCTGATATCATCAAGTCATTATAAAGTACTTTAGCAAAAAAGACTCTAGAGGGATATATCTCGTTTATACCAAGTATTCCTTAAGTATTTATAACTATTAACAGCTATTTAGATTATACAAAAGCATGATTAAATAGATTACAATAAAGTATAAGACTGAAGGATAGAAGAACCTCAATATAGTATCTGGAAAATATTCTCAGATAATATATAAATAGATTTATAATATCTGTAAGGATAAAGTTATAGTATTAGAAGTAAAGCCAATTGGTAAAGGTTCATCCCAAGCCAAAAAGCTGTTAGACTCATTGGAAACAAGGGAATAAGTTGCTGGATATTTATATATACTAAAGATAAGAGCTTCTACAACTTATTAGTTTATATTCTTATATCCTGAACTTTGTAGTAAAGGAGATTAGTTACAATTAAAAACTGAAGGATAGAGTAGAAATCCTTTATTATCACCAATAGTCTTCTGCTATATAAGATCTCTAAACAAGAAGAAAGTAGATAGAGATTACCTTGTTGCTAATAAAGAGATTACCTTGTTGCTAATAAAGAGATTACCTCATTGCTAACGAATCTTATTTTAGATTCTTACTAGTAAGATATCAACAAGTGCCTAGGCCTTATTATCAGAAGATCTATAGAAAATGTTCGTCTACAATGAGAAAATCTCTCTTTATTAGTTTGGAAAGAAACTTATTTATAATAAGTATTGCTATATCTAGAGTAGTCCAACTTGTTGAAAGATACTACAAGCAATTTATATACTTGTATTCCAGTGTCTACTTTGTATAGATGAAGTACTTCAAATCCAAGCTTATTATATCCTCGTTATCGATAAGGAAAAGAGATATATCCAACTAAGTCTTAACTTTAGAAAGACAAATCAATATAGCAGTAAGAATAGTTATAATTTATATATACTAAGAACTTGTTTCTAACAAAAGAAATAGAAATCAAGCCTTTTCATCTTTATCTTAATCTAAGAGAACCTTTTCTTAATCCTGTTCTTGCTTTATTAGAATGGTTTAAGGTATCTATAATTAATAAAGGATATATCTTTTGAAGAATTGATGTCTAAGATAGAGTAACTACAAGGAATAAAGCTCTAGTAAGCTTAGAATATCTTTGTTGACAACGACTAAAACCTCTTATTGCTGATAAGGAAATAGGATCTAAGTACTTTTATAGAGTACTTTTGTTACAATCTGCTTGATATTAGTTGTAACTATCGACTATATAGAATATATTCCTTTTGTAGAAGAGGTACTTAATAGTTATACTCTAAGAAAAGATAGGATATAAGACAGATTTATAATTGGAGTAGATAGAGTACAAATTGGAATTTAAGTTCTATTATAAGATATCTAATCAGTTGGAATAATAATCCTATATAGTAGCAAGAGGATTTTATAAATCTAAATTATATAGGAGATACTAGATATCAAGTATATAGTAGAGAATGTACTTGTATTAGAAGATAGAAAGTGTAGAGAAATACTTGTTAGGAACGAGTAATCTAGTCATTTCCTCCTATATCAAATTCTTCGTTGACAACGAGTAATCTAGTCACTGACTCCTAAGTTGGAATCTTCGTTGAGAATGAGTAATCTAGTCACTGACTCCTAAGTTGGAATCTTCATTGACAATAAGTAATCTGGTCACTGACTCCTAAGTTGGAATCTTTGTTGACAACAAGTAAATAGTACTTAGTTATAAATGGACATTGTCAAATCTATTATTGGGAACGAGTATTTTATTCTATACATCTAACTAAGTAAAGCAATATAAAGTTTCCTTGTCTCTACCGACCCTTCTCTCAAATTACTGCTCTATCTATAATAGTATTATAGATAGCAGCAGAGTAGCAAGCCCTATCTATCAAATGCTAAGGTAAAGCTTGTTAGTACTGAGGATTTCAAGAGGGGACCTACTTACTAATATAGTTATATTGCCACCTTAGAGAAACTCCAAGGTCTCCTATATTATAGTACAATATACTGTATTCAAGGTAGCCGGGAACTAAAACACTCGTTAGCACCGAAGATTCCAAACACTTGTTAGCACTGAAGATTTCTCATTTTACTTACAGTTCTACTACTAAGAGTATAGACACGAAGTGCTACAAACTCTACAGCTGCCAACTTCTACTTACAGCTGCAAGGCAAGAAGTCTTCTAGGTCATTGTCTATAGGAATATCAAGAAGCTCGTTAGCAACGAGCTTTTTGCAAATTTCTAAGTACTTACTAGCAGCTCCTATCGATATAGGTATATTGTTCTTCTAGTCTAAAAGCTCGTTAGCAACAAGTCTTTTCAATTAAGAGAAGTTTGACTTACAAGTATAGCACTTGGCTAGACTTCCAGTACAAGGATCTCTATTGGCCTTAAGTGGCTAGTATATACAGCTAATTCCTCATTAGTAACGAGTCTTTCGAAAATGGATAAGTTTACTTACTATAGGTTTTCCTCTCAGCAGCTAGGATTGGAGGGGGGATAGACAGCAGTAGAGCTCCAACGGGCAAGGTAGACAGTGCAGCGTTGGCTAAAAAGCTTGTTAGCAACAAGTCTTTCAAAATGGTAAGTTCACTTATATAGAGGGTTGGTGCTAGAGGACTGCAGGGTCCCAGTCGGTTATAGTGACTGCAGCAGAATTGCCAGAGGCAGGAAAGGTATAGGTAAAAGGCACTTAAAAGCCTCGTTAGCAACGAACAAAAAAAGGAATTCAAACTCACTTACTGTTGGCGTTGGTGGTGGTGGTAGCGGGCGGAGTTGTTTTTGGAGAGGGGAAAGGTAGGAGTTGGGTCTATAAAATATTGCACGCATACATTCAAGGTCACATGCGCATGCACATTCAGGGTCACATGATCAAATTTTTAGTGTGTCGGGTAGCGCAGATTTCGGGCGCGGAGCGTAAAATCTGCCAGAGAATGGTACGGAACGGACTCTCTCTCTCTCTCTGCAGCGACCGACCGAGCGAGCGACCGGCGTCTTTCTTTCTTTCTTTCTTTCTTTCTTTCTTTTCTTCTTCTTTCTTCTTCTTCTTCTCTCCGTCTGTCTGGTTGCCATACCATGCCATACCATGCCATACCCTCTCCCCGAGTAGAGTAGCTAGTTTCACCCCCTGCACCCCCTGCACCCCGCGCTCCCCGTGGCCTACAATCTACAATCTCTCCTCTCGCCCTCCTCCTCTCTGCAGAAGTGCGAGAGCGGCTTGCAGCGCAGCGCAGCGGTGCCGTGCCGATTCGGATGGGCCCATTCCGTGTCCGTTCGCCTTCGTGTCGGCTGATAGATATATAAAGCATCGTTTTCGTCAGTGGGGGGGCGGGGGGGGGGGGGGGGGTCAAGGCATGCAAGCAAGCAGGTTGTGTATATCATTCATAATCGTTCGTATCATGTCATGTCCGAAATATATAACCAATCAATCCAATCCAATCCAATCAGTCAACCAATCCAATCAAGTCCCCCCAAAAAAGAGGTTTTCTCTCTTTCTCTCTTTCTCTCCCCCCCCCTCTCTCCCTCTCTCTTTCTTTTTTTTGTTAGCCTAGCCTCCCTTCCGATATACCCCGCCCCTATCCTGAACCCTTCCCATCACTCCCCTTCCCATCCCTTCCCTTCCCTTCCCAAAAAAAAAAGGAGACACAAAAAAACAGATGATTAGTCCCGCCCAACGCCTGAAGAAGAAAAGGAATCCCCCTCCAACGACGACGTCGTCAACAGCAACATCCCCCCATCCCACCCCGTTCTCCATGCCATATGCAATGCAGACGCGATGCATGCATGCATATATATACATAACACACACCAATGCAGTAAAACAAAAAGATCCCTCCCCCCCGAAAATGCATTTCTTTCTCATGGTAAATCTCCCAACAATTCTCATTTATTCAAGAGAAGAGATTCAAGAGCCGCTAGCGCTATGCAGACGTTCATCATATTCCCCTCCCCCCTCCTTCCAAATTCATGTTATATGCAATATGATATAGTTGTGTAGTACTTCCGACGCAAAACCCATCCCATCTATAATTCATCTTCCTCGCTGATACGATCCGGTCTCACGCCACCTTGCGTACTCGTACTCGCATTCCCCCTCTCGACAAGACCCGGTCCGCGGATCGGTTCTGGGAGGGGCTCGTCCTTCATGCATGCGTTCTCCAGCATGTTGGTCCACTTGCCGCTCGTCCCTGCATGGCTGTGCTTGAGATGCTGGCGGAAGTGGTCGGCTCTGAAGAACTTCTTGGCGTGGTTGCATTCGCCAAACTTGTGCACGTCGACGAGATGCTGGATTCGGCTTTCCCAGTCGCGGTCGGTTATGGTCTTGCTGCCATCGACGTTGGCGGGACCGGTGCGTATGAACTCGTCGCCGCAGAAGCCACAGGTATCCGCTTCGGTGGGCCGGCTTGGTGAGTTGTGCAAGGCAGCCGTGTAGCCAGATAGAGCAGCACAAGACCAGGAGTGACGTCTCAGGTGGAGCGAGTTCTGATGCCGTTCGGCTTCGTTTTTATTCTTGAAGCGGTTCTTGCAGTAGGCACATTCGTACTGCTTTTCAGCCTCGTGAGCCCTGTTAAGAAGTCAGTAGATTTCACGTGATAACCAGCAAGCCAAACTCACGCCAGATCTTCCTCAGTCTCGAATTTCTTGGGCTTCTTCGGACAGCATTCACAGACAAATCCACCTTGGCCCTTTGCACTCCTTGTGGCACCTGGTGTTTCGGGTGATTTTCGAGCCGTCATTATTGGCCGTGATTCGGATATTGCTCGCTGCTGTGACGGTCGAGCCACTGCGGCCCGAGGACTGGGATTGAGTGACAGAGCCGCAGGGTAAGGTGAATCGCTGCTATCAATGGTTCTCGGGGAAATCGCTCCGGGAGACACTCCGCCCGGAGATAATCGACCATAAGATGACATGCTTGTGATGCTACTCGCCGCTAGCGAGAGGGTAGAAGCGTAAGAGTTGTTTCGAGCTCCAGAACCAGTTGAAGAGACAGAGCCATGGCTGGAGTGAAATCGAGGAGCTGGCGACAGACGTGATAACGACTCTCTTCGCCTGTGTAAATCGCTAGCACTGCTGGCAGTATGAAGTGACGGGCCGTCGTCTCTTGGTGGAGACGACGCCCTTCTCTTCTGGCCAGCAGCAGAATTTGGCGAGTTACCCTCTGGGCGTATCATCATATTATCATCTATATGAAGGCGCCTTAACCCAGACGTCTCCTCCATTGGGAAGTCCGAGTCGATGTCGTTATACTGGCTCTGGTCATAGCTTCCTCTGTTCGACCGACTTACAAAGCTAGGAGCTTCTTCTGAATTGCTCAAGACTGATCCGCTGCCTGAACGGCGAGCATACGATGTGGGCGACCTTTCGGCATCATCCCTTTCACTGGGAGATCTGTAACCGAACTGAGGCCCGGCGTACTGACGCGGTGACACTGATGGCACGCCCGAATCCGCCCATCGTGATAGCGGGCTCTCAACAGAGCCTAGCCTGGCAGACAGGACCGGCAGAGATAATGGCTTCTGCTGATGTTCTTGTTCAATTCGCGAAGTGGGCGAGACATCATTCAGCGAGGAGCTGAACGGGTATCCTCGAGGAGGTGTAGCATTATCCCTCCCTCTCCCCGAGTCCAGCTTTTGCAACAGAGACTTGTCGTATGCTTGCGCATTGCTTCGAAACTTGTCGTGCACGGAGCTCTGGAAGCCTGTTCTTCCCGGCACCGAATCGTCGAATTTCGAGCTGGGCAGATGAAATCAGTTAGGGTCCACAGCAGTCTCGGGCCTCGACGTCCTCACTGCGGGTAGATTCCCGAGGCAGACTTACTAGTTTGATCCAATGCTCGTGCCAGAGAGGCTTGCGTATCCTTCATCTATCCTGGGATACGGCTCGTGTCGAAGGTCCACTCCTGATATAGACTTGATTGTCGAGGCAGAGCTTCCTCGTCGGTATTCAGGCCTCTCCTCCAGGAGGCTCTTCCCTCCGCTCGCAAAGCTCCCGTACAGGCTCGAGCCCGGGTTGATCGAGGCGGACGGTCTTCTCCACCCGCCCTCCTCCCTCGAATTGCTCCAGTGCCAGCCAATGTCAGGCCCGCTCTGCCCGTTGCTGCCAACCGGGTCCACGTCGACGTATCGCGGTGGCGGCAGCGGCGGAGGCGGCGGGGTGTGTCTCGAGTTCGGTATCGACATCGGGTTCGAGGAGGAGGGAGGGGAGTATCTCGAAAACGGATTGGCCGTGTTGGACATGATGCGGTTGCGCTCGGGGGGGTTCGAGTCTTGAATGTATATCTCGGGCAGGGCAAGCGATGACCGGTGTGGCTGGTGGGTATAGCGTGGACTCTTCATGCTTCTGCTGCTGCTGCTGCTGCTGCTGCGGGGACTACGACTTGCCACTAGCTGAAAGCTGCAGCATCAGGAGGGCGATGGGTAAGACCTGCCACGACTCCTATCCTCTCGAGAGTGGCGATTTGTCGGATTGACCGAGATTGTGCCAGGAGGAGTGGCCGACCATGAGACGGATACGCTCTCCCCGCAAGTATGCTAATGATGCCTGTGGTACAGAGAGGGCAGGCAGAGGAGAAGGGCCCGAGGCTGTGCGAGGCGGTAGAAGGTAAACAGTGCGTGTGTGGTGTTTGTGTTTATGGGAGAGGACGAGGGCCGAGTCCCATATCGCCAGGCTACGGGGAAGCTTGCTGGTGCGGTGGCCGGCTCGCGAATCTGAGAAGGCTGAACGCAGGCCGAACCCGTTTTTTTTTGGCCCTGAACCCGCGGTGCACGGGAGGTGTCTCGGCGAGTCGGCAATTAGACGCAGCTGGGCAGCACAGCACGTACGGGGACAGCAGAGCAGCGGCAGCGAGGTCTGGAGGCGTGGGCGGGGCGATGGGCGTCGAGAGGTCCGGATAATGGCTGGAGGTCTGCACAGCTCGAGGGGACGGATATATATAGAAATGGAAGCGGAAGTGGGAGTGGGCGTGGGCGCGGGCGTGGTGGGCGTGCAGGTATGGCAATGGATGGAATGGAAATGGACTGGGCGCTGGACGAGCGTGCACGGAGGGACAGAGCACCGTCTCTCTTCTCTCTTCTCTCTTCTCCGCCTGGGCGCCGTAGGCAGCATGTACGGGGGCGGTGGTGGACGTCGGTGCTGCGTGGTACAGCGCAAGGCAGGTGATAGTGGACAAGACAGGGCCGTTTAAGGCTGAGAAGAGGTTAAGCTGGTGGGCGTTTGCAGCGCCAGGGCGGCGCCAGGGCAGGGCAGGGCAGGGCAGGTGCGGCGTGTCTGGAGCTGGGCTCGTCTCACGAAGAGCAGCCCGCACCGCACGCGCCGCACGCACCGCAGCGGAGAGAGAATAAGGATGATATGATACAGTGGTCAGTCAGTGGCCGCTACGGCTTAGTACGGTAGTGTCGTGTCGAGTCGAGTCGAGTAGCCAGGACCGCAGCCAGGGCCGTAGCCAGGGCCGTAGCCCGTCCAGCAGCACAGCACGCCCTGTAGCGTAGGGTAGCGACCGTAGGGGAGTGGGCAGTGGTGGGTTGTAGGGGTGGCTGTAGGGGAGTGGGCAGCGGGTGGTCGTCGGGGTGGCTATAGGGTAATACAGTAGTATGTACTTGCAGTAGTATGTACAGTAGTATGTATTTGTACAGTAGTGATCGTAGCATAGCAGAGCAGAGCAGGGCAGGGCAGGGCAGGGCAGGGCAGGGCAGGGCATAGCGCAGCGTAGCGTAGGGGAGTGATCGTATCGTAGCGCCGTTAGTGATCAGATCAGTAGGGGGAGTGATCACTGGTCACGCAGCGCAGCGCAGCGCAGCGCAGCGCAGTGCCAGACTGGCTGGCTGGCTGGAGCAGGGCAGCAGGGCCCAAGCACGGCCCAGCACGCCCCGGCAGGCCCCCCTCAGCGGCAAGAGTGGGGACCTGTCGCGCCAGGAATTCAAGCGTCGACAGCCCGTCCTGAGCCCCGTCCTGAGCCCCGTCCTCCGCCTAATCCGCCCATCCTCTCCCTCAGCCAGGCTGATCCTCCGCCTCGCTCGCAGCCTGCCTACCTTACCTTACCTGCCTGCTCGCCCGCTCGGCTCTCGACTCCCGCCCAGAGCCCAGCGACCCGGCCCACGCCGACCTGATCTAAGCACCGAGAGAGCAAAAAAAAGGTGCGCGGGTCATCTCTCGATTCCTCGCCTGCTGCGGGCACAGAGAGAGAGCAGCACTGCACTGCACTGCAAGCAAGTAGCGGGCTGCGGCAAGTAACAGCACAGCAGCTAACTCGGCTGCGCCAGCACCACGCGGGCGACCTGTTCGACGAGGGGGGGGGAGCCGTAACATGAGGGAATACGGCGGCAGAGGAGGCACGCACCGTGGTGCTGGAGCTGTACTGTATACACTGCAGGGTACTGTATACACTGTACTGTATACACTGTACTGTATACACTGTACTGTACCGTACTGCATTGTACCGTACTGCATTGTAGGGCCAGCCCAGGACGACCGACAGGCGACAGGCGATAGGCGACAGGCGACAGGGCGGCGAGGTGACAGGCCGCCAGGCCGACAGACCGTATCGCGCAGTGGTGCAGAGCAGTCTGGTGCAGAGCAGAGCAGGGCAGTTACTGTACAGTACAGTCCTGTAGCGTAGTGGATGCCAACTAACTAATTAGTTAGGGGGGGGGCCTTCGTAAGGGAGGGAAGTGCCTAGGCACCGTCGCAGAGTACAGTACAAGTACAGAGCAAGTACCGTCGGGGAGAATGCAGGGCAAGACACAGCACAGCACCAGCACAGCACTGCACCCCATAAGGCTTGTGGCCGTCGCCCAGCGGGGACTTGGGGGCAGGTTGGCAGGTTGTCAGGCTGAGGCAGGGGCCGCAGGGCAGGGCAGGGCGGGGAGGATTTCTCTGGGTATTGGCGTAGGGCTGGGGGGCTCGCTCTGGGCCGGTGCGATGCGATGCGGGCGGGCGGTGGATGGGGGAGAGGAGAGGAGAGGAGAGGGGAGGGAGCAGGGAGGCCAAGAGAGTACAGTAACAGTAACAGTAACAGTAACAGTAACAGTAAAAAAAAAAACCAAGGTATGTAGTAACAGTGGATAAGCAGGGCAGGGCTACCAAGGCTACGCTACATTCAGATATACATACATATATACAGTACACAGTATACACAGTATATACAGTAGAGTAGGTAAATCAAGCAACTGTACTATAGCTCGCCCTAAGCACTAACTACTGTATAGCTTATGTATATATATATATACAGGCACAATACAGGCACAGCACAGTGCAGTGCAGGAAACTTCCCGTCGTCTACCTTACCTACCTACTGTACCTACCTACCAACCAACCAACCAGGCAGGCAGTTGATCTGTGATCACCTCGGCCGACGGGACGCCTGTTGGCAACGGGGCGCTGCGCTGGCGCTGCCAAAAGAAAGAGAAGAAAAAAAAAAAGGGGGCCCAGGAAAGAGCCTGCTGCACTGTACTGCCAGACACCCGACTGACGGCAAAAAACTTTTTGCTGGGAGGTGCCCCGCTGTGCAGTAACGAGGGACGGTGACGAGGGACGGTGACGAGTAAACGACCCAGACACCCGACTGACGGCAAAAAACTTTTGCTGGGAGGTGCCCGCTGTGCAGTAACGAGGGACGGTGACGAGGGACGGTAACGAGTAAACGACCCAGCCATACCCGACTGCCGCCATCGACGGACGGGGCCATCGACGGACGGGGCCAGCAATGGGGCTACAGTGGTATACGGGCTGGGGGAGGTCGGCAGGTAGAGAGAGAGAGATAGGACGGGATGGGACGGGGCAGGATAGTCCCTAATGGCAGGCAGGTAGACAGGCAAGCGGGTAAGCAGGCGAGCAAGTGCCTAGACGAGTGCCTGGGCAAGTACAGTCCAGCATGTCTAGTCCAGTATGTCTAGTCCAGTATGTCCAGTCCAGCATGTCCAGTATATCCAGTCCAGTACCCACCTCTCCCTCTCTCTATTCTTCTACACCCTACACCGCACAGCATGAGTTGGGGGAGGTGAGATGGGGCAAGCCAGGGTCTCTCGCGGGAATGCAGCATCATATTGTACGTCCGTACAGAACAGCAGGGACAGTATAGTAGTGCAGTACTGTAGGCCCGGTACAGTATCTGCGGCAAGTACCGTGCTCGCCACTATGCGCCGTGCAGCACGTACTGTACTGTCCGGTACTACTGTAGCCTCATCCCTACCTGCCTGCCTGCCTGCTGCACCGGCCGCACTTGCTGTGCTCGTACCCGACTGCTCCTACAGCACAGGACCGCTGCTCCATCCGGCGCTGGCCCTCCTCCCGCCCCTCCGTCTAGCCCTGCGAGCGACAGCCAGGCAGACAGACAGCCAGCTGGTGCACGACGCAGATGCACAGACGGCCGAGGGAACCCAGGTCGCCCAGGCATACAGTACAGTACAGTACAGTACAGTACTGTATATACAAGCGAGCAAGAAGGTCCCTGCCTGGCCTGGCCTGTCCTGGCCCTGCTGCATGTCGGGCGAGTGCAGGCGGCGTGTGCGAAGCGTGGTCTTGGCAGCGCCCTCGGCGTATGTCTCTTTGCGTGGCACACACATTGCTCCCGAGAGGAGAGCGAGCCAGCACGTCGGCCGGTCCCCTGGGTACAGACGCGCACCAAGTGAGCACGCAGCGCCCATGCCGCAGCTGGGTACAGTATGGTACAGCACAGTACAGTACAGTATAGTATCCGTATATACCTGGCGATGGACACGCAGTGCCGGCCCAGCCAGCAGCGGCAGAGGAAACGGGCGACTCCTGCTGTCGCGATTAGGTACAGAGTAGAGCAGAGCAGAGCAGAGTAGAGCAGAGTAGAGGGGAGCGTGGCACGTGAGTTTCTCTGGAGCAGGACCCTCTAAGGTGGCTGAGCCAGAGTGGTCGAGGCAGCGGGGTGGGGCCATCGGGCAGGGCAGGTGGGCAGGTGGGCGGGTGGGTTTGGTCCTCCCCCCAATCCACGCCGCCAGGGTCGCTGGGCTGCTCACTGGGCGACAGGACAGGGCAGAACGGTACAGAACTGTACAGAACAGTGCTGTACCAAAGGCAGCCAAGCAAGTCCAGTCCACTGGGTAAACACAGTACAGTGCAGTACAGTGCAGTACAGTACAGTAAGTACAGAGCCGACCGGACTGGATATGATGGGATATGCCGGGACGGGATGGGATGGGGCTGGGCTGGTGCAGATGCAGATGCAGATGCAGATGCACGGAGGCGGCACGAAGGGGCGGCACGGAGGCGGGCGGAGCTGGTGGCTTCGGATCGAGGTCAATCCTCTTTCAGCCCTACAGTGCCGGTGCCGGTGCCGGTGCTGGTGCTGGTGCTGGTGCTGGTGCTGGCCAGGGCCAGGGCCAGACGGCCCGCTGCTGGCCAACCTGTGGTGTATACCATACTGTACTGTGTGTGTATTCTGCACTGTATATTCTGCACTGTGCATTCTGTACTGTATTCTGTATTCTGCACCGTATACCAACTGTACAAGTACTATACCACACAATATATACTATACTACACTATATATACCATACCATACTCTGCACACTCTCTACACACTCCTCGCTCCTCGCTCCCCTCGCACCAAACCACTCACTCTACTGCTGCACCCAGCTCTCTATATTCGCCGTACCTGGCTGTTCGCTTTGCATGGATAGTTGTATACAACTCTGCCTGTTTCTGCTTCTGCTTCTGTTTCTGCTCCTGTTTCTGTAATGTTGTCGTGTGCTAGTACAGCACAGCAGCAACTCCTCACAACGGGGTTTGCCCCAGCTGTAGACTCGTAATACACAAGTATAGCACTGCATTGTGCGATAGGCTTTTCTATCCAAGGCTCTCCAGCAGGATGTGCGAGTCTGGGGGGGGGGGGAAGAGGGAGGGAGGGAAGGGTGTTCCCTGCGATGCGTGCGGATGCCTGCCGCGTGCCTGGACGGACTGGACTACGGTACTGTTCTGTACTGCGCAGTGCAGTGCAGTGCACTACTACCTAGAGAACTGCCTGGGTCTCGGCGGAAGATGCCGTCCTGCTCTGCTGTCCTGCTCTGCTCTGTCCTGCTCTGCCCTGTTCTGCCCTGTTCTTCCCTGTTCTTCCCTGCCCTGCCCTGCCCTATCCTGCACATCCCATCCATCCACAGCACCGCATACGCCAAGAGTCCGTCTCGCCAGCCGAGCAGCGGGCGGCGAGCGACGGGTACCAGGCGACGCGACGGCTGCCGCACTTGCTTATTCCCAGCCCAGCCCAGCCCTGCCCTGCCCTGCCCTGCCCGCCTCTGCACCGGACGGGAGTCAGTCAATGTCTCCCCATTCTTCCCTCCCATCTGGGAATCGGTGGTCGCGTCGCGGCGCAGCCCCAGCCCGGCGAGGATGGAGGATGAGGATGGATGGATGGATGGACGTATGGATGGATGGATGCGCCCCGTACGTACGTACGGTATGGCGGCGCGGTATGACAGTGTGACAATGTAGACGCCTCGACGGATAGCGGGCGACGGGGCCAGAGGGGGGCGGAAGAAAGCAACAGCTGATTGATACCTAGCTGCCAGCAGCCTTAAAGTTACAGCCTACTTCTTGCTGTGCTGTGCTATACTGTGCTGTGCTGTGCTGTGCAGAAGAGGCCGCCCTCGTCAGGCTGTATGGTAGGGTAGGTTACCTACCTTGGTTGGCTGATAGCGATAGTGTAATAGCGATAGTGCCAGCGTAATAGCGATAGTGCCATAGTGACAGTGTCATAGCGACAGTGCCAGCTATAGTGCCATAGTGACAGTATCATAGCGACAGTGCCGTAGTGCCAGTGCCATATAGCGATAGTGCCAGCCATAGCGACAGTGCCCGCTGTGCTGCGCCGCTGCCCAGGCGCCCTAAGGCTCCCCATCGCCAGCTCGCCTGCCCTAACCGCAATCGACAATCTGCCCTCTCTCCCTCTATCCCTCTCTCTCTCCAACTTCCCATCTTTCCATCTTTCCTGTCTCTCCATCTACCATCTCCCGTCTACCATCTACCGATCCATCTGCCCTCTACCGCCTTATCCAGCTTCCTCTTCTTCCCCATCCTCCCATCCTCCCCCAGACCTATCCCGGTCGAGTCAGTCGCCCGCCGCGCTGACACTGCACATCCCATCCCGTTCTCGCCGCAGCCGTTCGAGGGAAGGAGGGAGAAAAGCACGCAAGAAATCTGACTGCGCCACCCAACCATTTTAGACGCAAACGCAGATAGGTCGGGGGCATTCTCGATCCAGCAAACACGCTCTGTCAGCTCGACCTATCGTCCCCCCCTTTTTCTCTTCTTCTTCCCTTCTCCCCTTTCTTCCCATTCGACTATCCCGCGCTGCCAAGACGCCGAGGAATAGGAAATCTGACGGTCCTGGCTCGGGTTCTGTTCTGCACTTCGCACTCGTGCTTCTCTTTCATACCTGCGTGGCGTGGTTCGTCGTCAGCTCCAGCAAAGCAGAGTTTAGATAGATCCAGGGCCGGTTCCCGGTCTCTTTACTGGACGGTTTACTGGTAATTGAGAGGCCGACATGGCATGGAAAGCTCTCTCTCTCTCTCTCTGCTGCTATCCGGACCCCGTCTTAGTAGATAGATGCAGAGAGAGTATGGACAGTATAGTATGCATTATCGGCAGTGACAGATCTCGTACGGCCCAACGTCATCCACCGTCATGATGGTCTGTTTCTTGTGTTGGTTGCTATAGTCCCCTAGCTAGACATGCACATCCATCCAACCAGCCACCTTGTACTCGTAATCCTCCTCTTGTCGAGGTGCTATACTCAAAGCACATGACATGGCAGCACGGATGTAATATAATACACACAACTGATCAATACGAGGTAATCTATATCTCTGCGTCACAACAACGGATGCTCGAGCGGCTCGCAGCCTGGCGCAGTCAGGCTGCAACGTCCCCAGCGCACGCCCTCGCTCTTACCGCGGCTTCTTTCTCGAGATGCGCCCTTAGTGTAGTCGTTCAGAAATGTCCATCGCCTTGCCTGTAGACAGCCCAGCCCAGCCCAGCCCCGCCCGTCTCACGACCAACGGGCAAGGCGCTGCGACGGAAATCGATGCGGGAAAGGGAGCTGTTTCGGCTGGCCAGCACGGCTGATCTCCTCGCCTTGGGTATACTGACATCCCCCTTCTCTCTTCTGCTGCTTCGTCTTCTTCTCTCTTCTTCTTTCTTCTTCTTTCTGCTTCTTCTTCTGACGCCGACCCCTCCGCGAGCGAACCAGCCAGCCAGCCAGCCAGCCAGTCTGGGATACCTCGGGTCGGGGCAGAGCAGGATTCACGAAGACGGGATCTGATCGACTGAAAAATAAATAGGCTGGGCTGGGCTTGGGCTTTTCATGTCTGGTTGTCGTTAATAGAAATATGAATATGGAAAATATATAATATGAAGCCCCGCCCTGTCTGTCTGTCTGTCGTGTCGTGTCGTTTCGTTTCGTTTCGTTTCGCCGATGGTAGATGGGTGACGGAACAGAACATTGTGAAACGAACACCCCCTTTTTTTTTCTTCTGTACGTTGATGCGGTATGAGGTGGTGATATGGCTCTCTACTGTAAAATGCACCACGCGATGCAGTACTCTTTGCTCTCTATACCGACCTCTCTAATCCAATCCCAATCCAATCGGCCGCCCGCTCACCCCCTTTTCCCCCATCCCTCCCGCACATCTACCGTACTAGCCAGCCGCACTCTCAAACCGCCGTCTGTCCTCAGTTTTACGCGTCGAGCCCGCATCAATGTAACCAAACTGACACTCAATATCTCTCCTTGTGATATTGATCATTGATTATTGGTAGTCCGCTCGGGAACAGGCACGTCTCCATACCGCGTACCCGCGTATATCTGCGCCCCCCTCCGCATCTACGGAGAAGGGGAAGAGGTAATGCATGCGGCACTATGTCTGCAGACAGAAAAAACGGCAAAAAAAAAAGCAAAGATGCCAAAGATGCATGTTGTACTGTAAGCTTAGTGGGGTGAACCTTCTGCGTAGAATAGAATAGAATAGAATAAGAGCATAGCGTGCGTGTATGCGTCCTGCCTGGCTGCAGCACGAGCACAAGCACAACCAGCGACCAAAAAACCCCCAACCCCAAAACCGCCCCGCCCGCCATGCCGCACACTCCGTGGGAGGGAGGTGAGAGAATGGGTCCCGTGCAGGGGCCTGGCTGGTAATTCTTTAGCCTGAATATATATATATACTCGACTGCTGCTGTATCGGGAACCGTGTCTGCAGAGAAGAGCAGAGCTGGGATGGGATGGGATGGGATCGGGGTGTTTTTTTTGATGCGGATTTTGCAGATCTGGATGGACGGACGGGGATGGGATGGGATGGGTTGGGATGGGACGGGGGCGCCGCCGAGGACTTGGCTCCTGGCTGGGTCTTTTTTGGTTGATGGGTGTTTGGGCATGGGCTGGCTGAACAGCGCTGGGACGTGATCCAGAGGTATATCACCCATCTCTCGCTCGCATCTTCTCTCCAGCAGATCCCCCCCCCCCGGTCCTGTATTCGGCACGGCGACGCTGCGCTGGCTTTTTTTTTTCTTCCTCGCTCCGCTCGCTGTGCCCTTTCCTTTGCGGCCGTTGGAGCGGCGCAGAGAGGTGCGGCGCTGTTGTCCATATGTGGCTCTTGGTCTGGGTATCGGATCACTGAGAGGATGGGGACGTGTGGGATTGTCGATGCTGTACTGTATATGCGTGCAGTCAAGCGTTGGTCATCCTATACTGTCCTGCGTAGCGTTTGGCGATGGTGGTGTGATACTGGATCTGGACTGGTGGCATTGGCCATTACATTGCCGCTCTCTATATATGCCCAGTCTACTGCAGTATAAATATGTTGTTTTCGACTCTTGCAGTAAAACTCTCTCTGCAGCGTACAGCGCTGGTGCTCTGCGACTACCAAACAAGCCTAACTACAGTCTACGGACTATAAGGTACAGATCCTGCAAGCAGGCTGTAAACTGGGGAATATATATTTGCTGAGCTGTGAAACGGGACTCTTGCCTGCTGCAGTTTTAATATCTACGGGGTTTGGATTGCGGATATGAGTTATTGGTTTCGTTGTAATGAGGGCAGGGCTATCATAAATGCAAAGTCTACGAGTTGGCAACCGGCTGACTTACCAGCTAACTAATCTTCGTTTTGAGACGCGGCCGTGCAAATATCCAAGAACTCGTACTCGCATGCAATGATGTAAATAAAGCAAGGTTAAAAGGTCCAGATGCAAGCTCAGCTCGCTACGAAATATATCCGCCTCCTCTTCGCCTCTGCCCTCGACCTGTCGCCTCCTCGCCCCAACCTCGGCATCTCGCCATCCCCTGCCAGCAGTCGCCACCGTTCACTCATCCGATTGCCCATCTACGTTACAGAAAGAAAGAAAGTAGCCCCAGATCCCGAGACGGCGGTATCCCCACCGCACACGAAAAAGGGGGGACGATAGAAAAAAAGATCACGCCGTGCCTCTCTGACTTTGATCTCATCCGGCTCCCCTTGACCCTTAAGCGTCCGGGACGCAAGCCGGCAGTATGACAAGCACGCACGGTAAATAGCCCAAAGCAAAAGCCCCTCCGCCTCACCTCGTTGCTGTGGTGTAGAATGAGACCTTCGCAGCCAAAAGGCTTTCCGCGGGCGGCTCAAGAGCCCGCCCAGGATCCCGCCCGCACCCACCCGCAGATCCCCCCTATCCGCCGAAATCATCCCGCAGCCGCCGCCCCAGAAGAAAAAAAAAACCGCACCCCCCCCGGCCCCCGGCCCCCGCCCCTCGTCCCGATCCCCGATCCCCAATCCCGACATCCGGTCTCCGCCGGGGCTGAACCTAGGTCCTGGTAGTGCTTACGGGCCCAGTCAGCCTCGTGGCCTGTGGGAGAGAGAGAACCCGCAGACTGGAAACGGCGTGCAGGCAGGCAGGCAGGCAGGGGGGGAGAAGTAAGAAGTCCCCCATCTGACAGGACAGACACGCCCCCCCCCCTGATCTGATATGTCACATGCTGTGGCTGCTGCCGCACGCGTAATCGCTGCTGGCTGGCTGGCCGTCTTGGTCTGGTCTGGTTCCCCCTCCTCTTCTGCTCGTAAGCCGCATGGCGCTGGTGCGACTGGGCGGGCAGGGCTGGCAGTATGCGGGAGCTGAGACGCGCGCCGAGACGATGTACTTGGTAGACAGACACAGCGAGGGGCGCAGGGGGGGAGGGGGAAGACGCCCACGCCACGGGCCTGCACCGGGAGAGAGAAGAAGAAGAAGAAAAAAACACGAGGCCCGCCGGAGGATCGCAGCTCTCTCTCTCTACGGTACTACTGACGCCGTCGCGCCCACCCCCTCTGCCCGCCAGGCGTGTGCGGAAAAGGGGGGCCGCGCGCAGAGAGATGCGTGCATGCGTCGCGTCGAGTCGAGTCGCATGGCCCTGAAGCACGGCCGGCCAGGAAAACGACCCGAGCAGGTCCGGCCGAGTGCCGGCGCAGAGGGCTGGCTGGGCTGGCTGAGCGACACGAGGTGGGCAGGCGAGATCGGGTATCGAGAAGCCGGACACGAGGGGGGCCACGATCGCGGCTGGTGATGTGTCGACTCTTCCCCCCCTCTGCCGCCGCCGACCGACAGCGGAAGAAGAGAAGGAGGGAGAGAAAGGGGTCTCGGACGCGTGTAACCAACCCAGTACGGTCGAGCTCGACTCGAGACCTCGGCGCGGGTCTCTTCGTTTCTTCTTGTTCTGGTATTACTACTGTGTACGGGGTAGTCTTTCTGCTATGGCATCACTACTGTATTTCTTCGTTTCTTTCTGTTCTGGCACCACTACTATATCCAACGCAATCTTCCTTTTCTAGCATCCCTCCATGCATTCCTTCCTTCGTATCCTCCTGCACCAGCATCCCTACTATATACAAACCAGTCTCCAGATGCGGATCCATCCAAGCAGCTGCTATATCTAGAAAACAGAGCAGACAGAACATGTCGAACTCCCCTATACCGGTGCTGGGCTAGGGGGGGGTTATTTGCAGAGCTGGTTGGATATTGCGTAGCTTCGCTGCTCTGTACAAGTACGAATACCAGTACCGTGTATACAGCTCCGATAGATCCTGCGTGCACGGCACGTGTCTGCTCAAGGGTCCTGTAGATGTACCCACCCACTCACTACTGTATGGCACTGTACTTAGTGCGCTGTGCTGTGCTGTGCTACACGCCTTTTGTTGAGATCTGATACGATACAGGTATCTGTCTGCCTGCCTGCCTGTCTGTCACGATGCAGCGTGTGCAGCTGACTGTGCCGCAGCTCATCTCATACACGCCGTGATGTAATCTCGTAGGTCCTAGACACGCCATGCCCTGCCATGCCCTGCCCTGCCATGGCGCGAACGAGCCAGCCGATCTGGATCTGGATCTGGATCTGCGCTGATCCGCGTCGCCGCTACACGGCGGTGGTCGGGCCAGGCAAGTGCGGGAGAGAGGGGGCCGGGCTGGGTCTGTGAGTCGGGCTGTCTGTCTGTCTGTCTGTCTGTCTGTCTGTCTGTCTGTCTGTCTGTCTGTCTGTCTGTCTGTCTGTCTGTCTGTCTGTCTGTCTGTCTGTCTGTCTGTCTGTCTG
>JADDTR010000031.1:164621-252411 GCA_015345905.1 Aotearoamyces nothofagi
TCTGTCTGTCTGTCTGTCTGTCTGTCTGTCTGTCTGTCTGTCTGTCTGTCTGTCTGTCTGTCTGTCTGTCTCTACTGGCTGACTGGTTGACTGATGTTACGCATCATCCATCCTCCCGAGTCCCGTCATGTCCATATCCTATCCCGCACGCACCGGCCTCACACCGCCCCCGTCGCGCTCCCGTCTCACATGACCGCTTCCAGCCCGAGGAGCTCCCACCTCGCCTGGCACGGTGCCAATGACGAGCACGACAGAGACGTGGATGTGTGCGTGCGTGCATGATGCTTCGGTTGGTGCTTCCTCCTCACAGCTACTTGGCGAACGAGGCGCATCGAAGATTATCTGTCCTATGCGGTGTGCAATCAGCATATGCGAGAAGGCCCATGACGATGACGATGACGATGACGACGACGCCAAGAAGAAGCCCCAGCTCGGCCCTCTAGTCTGGCTCTCAGCTGGAAGATAGTAATGTGAGTAGTGATGCGAGTAGTAATGTGAATAGTAATGTGACTAGTAATACGAGTTGGCAGTTTCGGAACTGTGATCTGGGAGTTAGGGGTTGGGATCGAGATTGTGATTAGTTTTTTCCATTGTTACTTGGGGATAGTTTAGAGGCGGGCTAATGGTATGAGGCATGAGGTGGGAGTGGGAAGTTGGATGTTTGGATGATGGACAGAGGACACCCCACGTGATATACGCAGAGGAGGCGCTGTGGTTTACTGGCTTGGTAGCAGAGGAGGCGAGATACCTGCCGGCTCTGCTGCAGTAGGTAGCGTTATATCGACTTCATAGTATAGATTATCTATCTCTAGGAGATAGATTCATACAGTCCTTCTCTCCGACCTCCCTCGGTGCTTGGTTCTATGGGGGCGAGCCCCCAAACCCCCGTTCTCGCTGCGCTCGCTTGCTTCTTTCTGATGCTCGCTATTACTCTTGTTCACGGCGTTCTTCTGATTCGATTCATGTCGTTCTGCTAATACAGCCCGTCTCAAGAGGATTCTGGACTGGCTTGGTGGATAGAGGTCGAGCTGTAGTAACATATGCTGTGATATATGGTATAGTGCATATAGCACAGTGCTGTTACTAATTGTACAGACGGTGCGTATGTCTCAACGTATACGTCTCAACCTTAACAGACCTACCTACCTACCCAACCACCCAGGTCCAACGATTCCCGCCGTTCGAGACACAATACGGTGCCGTGCTCTAATAGCCAGACCGGCCAAACAATAGAACAGGATAGCGTCGTTGAAATATCCATATCTCCGTCTCCATCTGTAGTTAGCTGCAGAGTACGATACAAGGAGCCCCACGGAGTCTCCGGCGTCTAGAGCAATGCCGCTCCGATCTCCAAGGAGGCAGCGTCGCAGCCTTGCAGCCTTGCTGCCTTGCCTGCCCTACCGCCCAGGCTGCCCAGCTAGCGCCGACGGAGCTTTATCTCCACCGCATCTCCCCCCCTCCCCGCTCCCTCTCCACTTCCCTCTTCCGGCCCCTCCCCACCTTCCTTGCACACCGGGGGGTATGTGCAGGATGTGCAGGATATACAGGAGAACCGGTAACAGAGCAGGCATCCAGCCACGTTCGGCTCACACCGATGGCCGCCTGAGGAACGAGGCGTAAGGCTTAGCTCGGGCGTTTACAGTACGGAATCGATGGATTGGTGGATTGATGCCATTCCGATCCGGCACCTCGCTTCGATTCCCTCGCTCCTCTCACGAGGTGCAATGGCGGAAGGGGAAAGAAGAGGCCAGACGGAAGAAATCCGCGTCTCGGTGCGGAATATACCCTGGATATACCCTGACGCCTTCATGTTTTGCTAAGGGGGCCTCTACTGTAGTGGTTTTTTATATCCTGACAGTCTACCTAACAGTAGTTGGAAGCTATCCAGCTGCCTAGACAGGCAGGTAAGCCATGCCTGGCAAGAGCTGCAGGGTAGGTAGGAATGTAGCTAAGCAAGTAGCTGCTGTATACTAAGCAGTACAGTAGTATTCGTTACATTGCACGTACAGTAGTCGGTAGGGCGGTAAGGCGGTAAGGCGGTAGATTCGGAGGAGAGATACTCGTAACGGAGGAGCACAGACGGTGCAGTAGTGGCACTTCGGGGATAATCATTGTTTTCTCGGCAAGAGGAGTGGGCTACTGAATTGAATTAAATTAAATAGAGTACAGTAGTAAATAATAATAATAATAATATTACTACTGTACTTACTACTGTACTGCACTATGCACTGTACATCCATCCTGCACACATGTCCCGTCCGGAGGTACGCTACATACAGAACCTGGGCGTGCCGGGCCACGGCGCTTCCAGACTTCTCCGGCGGCCACGGCGCTAGAGCGGACACGGAACATCCCCAAGGCGGAAAGAAAGCGCAAACCCGCCGGGCGCCCTGCCTGCTCCTGTGCAACGTCAAAATCCCGAATCCCAGACAGCCAGACACCAGACAGCCAGCCCCCCCCCGGTACCACGGCGCTACTGTACTGCAACAGCTGGACCTCGGTACCTCGCTTGATAGGGCGTGTAGGGCCGACGACGAGACTCGGTTGCGTGCGCAGACGGCCGGGAATAGAGGCCTTGCCTGCAGATTCTCAAACAGTCGAGCGACTCGCTAAGGGTCTAGGAGGGGGTTTGATACATACGCATATGCCCATACGGTACATACAGCAAGTACATACGTGCAGAGTGCATACACATCCAGATCCGAACGACGCCAGAGTACGCAACGGAAGAACAAGAAACGAGCATCCATCCATCCCTCCAGCAAGAGGGACCAATCGATCGGCCGCTTCCTTTCCATAGGGGAAAAAGGACCCGTCTGTGCCGTCTTGCCTGCTACTGTACAGTACGCCACGGCAGTTGCGCGGAAAGCCCGGATATTCGGGGATCCCGTTCCGGTTACGTACAATACGGGGAGAGCGCGGCAAGGGCCCTGTTGAGCCGCCAGTGGAGAGACGAGACGACGAGCCGGGGACTGCGACGGCGGGTGGCGACGAGGCCTGGATCGGATCCAGCACCGGAGCAGGAAGGAGGAGGAAAGGGGGGCGTGTTTGGTGGCGAGAGATCACGTGCGGGCTGGGATTGTCTTGCCGGCGTGCCAGGCTGCTAGGCTGCATTGGGAGGGCAGAGTCTTGTGAAGGCCGATCTCTGGCGACGCGGGCCTGCTAAGGCATCAACGAGAGGCCGGACTAGGGAAAGAGCCGCGTCACGGGACTGGGTATCTGGATTGACGAGGTGGAAGATAGAGACAGAGGGCGCTCGGAGACAGAGAGACACAGACAGAGAAAAAGAGAGATAGAAAGACAGAAAACTCTCTCGCAACAAGACGAGCTAGCACTGCCACCAGAGCCGCAGAGAAGAAGAGCATGCCGGAAGGAGACAGGAAAAGCATTGAGCAGGAGGAAGGTCAGGATCCCGTCCAGACAGCTCTAGATATGTCCTTGTCGAGGGTGCCCGGCGACGATGGGCTGTACATTGGAGGGTGAGTGGTTTGGCTTTTTTTGTTCTCCTTTCTTTTTTCCTGGTTGGGGTTTTGGGGTGTCGGGGTGGTGGTTTTGCTTTTGCTTTCTTCTTGGGTATCTGTTATGCCTCAAGTGCTGTGTTCGTGCCCGCCTGGCTGTCTACGTTGTCTGCTTTGTCCTTTTTATCCTCTTCATCCCCTTCACCTACACCTCATCCTCTACATCTCATCCTACAGACCAATACCCAATCCCTCCTCACCCAGACCACCACCACTAAAACCCACACAGAATCTTCACTCTCCGAGCCAGATCCGCCCTCTTAGCAGCAAACATCACACACATCGTATCCGTTCTGCGGTACAATGTCAAGGAGTCCCCGAGCTGGGAAAATTACCAGCATTGTAATGTCGACGTCGATGATGTCGAGGATGAGAATCTGTTAGGCGAGTTCCCGAGGACGAATCAGTTTATCAGGGAGGGACTAGAGGGCGGCGGTGGTGTGTTGGTTCATTGGTGAGTTGTTTAATTCTGGCTACTCGTGTCGCTTGTTGTCGAGTTTTGGGTATCTGCCACTTAAGCAAGATACCGTCTATTGAACTCTCGTCAGGAGAGTCATGTGACCTCTCCAACCCCCCTCCCTCCTCATCTCCATACCTAACCTCACTGACATCCCCAGCGCAATGGGGAAATCCCGCTCCGTAACCGTCGCCATCGCCTACCTCCTCTCTACCCGCCCCTCCCTCACCCCCACCACCGCTCTCGCACTCGTCCGCCAAGCCCGCCCCAACGCCGAGCCCAACCCCGGCTTCATGGCCCAGCTCGAACTCTACAAGTCCATGAACTGTCCCTCGGACATCGATTCCCAACCCGTCTACCAGCGCTGGCTCTACGCCCGCGACGTCGAGCTCAGCGTCTCCATCGGCCGCGCGCCCGACCGCCTCCGCTTCGAAGACGAAGAGGACGCCGCCGCCGCTGCTGCTTCTGCCTCTTCCTCTACCGGAACGACGTCCGCGTCTGCGCCCACAGAAGGCGCCACAGAACAGGAGCTCCGCTGCCGCAAATGCCGCCGCACACTCGCCACAGGCACCTACCTCATCCCGCACACGGCCAAGCCCCCACCGGCCAAGCCCAACTCTGAATACGAGCCCATCTCCTCCCTCCCCGTGCCCAACCCCCGAGCAGGCGACGCCTCGGCCACGGCCCAGACGTGCACCTCGCACTTCCTCCACCCCCTCTCCTGGATGCGCGGCACCCTCGAGCGCGGCGAGCTCAGCGGCCGGCTCGAGTGCCCGACGCCCAGATGCCGCGCCCAGGTCGGCCGCTACGCCTGGCAGGGCCTGCGCTGCAGCTGCGGCGCGTGGGTCGTCCCGGGCTTCATGCTGCAGGGCGCCAAGGTCGACGGCGTCGCGCGCAGGGCTGCCGCTGCCGCTGGCGGGGTCAGGATGCCGCCTGGAAGGGGCAGTCTGTAGGCTCGCACTGCAGGGCTGGGAGTTTGGAGTCGGTGCCTTTTCTTGCTGTGCGTGATCGATGCTTGATGGCATGGTTGTAATTGACTACTCGTCCGTCTCTCTCTCATATATGTCTGTATACACATCGCTCCACTAGAGCAGCAGAAGCCGGCATCAAGGAAATCAAAAAGCTAATAAGAGGGAGAAGCTGGCTGGACTTTGTTCTGCTGCGCTATAACTGTACTGTGCTGTAACTGTACTGTGCTATCCTGTGCCACACTGTACTGTGGACGCTTCCTGTCTCCTGAAGCCATAGATATCCAGTTCCTCTTTCTTCCCCCCCCCGCTCCTCTCCCCCCTTTCCGTTTCTCTTCCTCCCACACCCCCCATATCTCCTCCGGCCGTGATGGCATAGGACGGCATGGGATAGGAGAAGGGAGGAAGATGAGATGTAGATGTAGATGTAGCAGTACATGATGCGATATCACTGAGGTTTACAAGGAGATTGGCGCTGAGGTTTACACTGAGGTTCACAGCACGATAGCATAGATAGCATAGATAGGATAGCGCAGGATACTCTAGATATTGATATTGATATTGATATGATAGGATATAATGGAAAATAACAAAACATGATTAGATAAAGACCTGTACAACACAGCACATTGGGCATGATACCCTGCTGTTTTGTTCTAGCACGCTTATGATTACGGTCGTGTGAGAGCCGGCAATGGTACTTCTCGTGCTGTGAAGTGGCGGTTTACTTTGTTTCTCAACCTGCATGGAGGGCTGGGAAGGGAAATGAGGGGAGAGCTTTGGTGCTGCGGAGGATAGGGCCAGGGGGGGAGCCATGCGAGGAAGTGCGAGATGGATAAGAAGGGTGCTGAGAGGAGGGCTTTTGGTGGAGGGGATACTGATGCGGTGCCAGAAGGGATGCAGTTTGTCAGAGGAGAAACCTCCTAACCAACAGACTAGGTGAGACAGGAAACTCGGTCAGCCGATCTGATAAACACGGCAAGATCATCCAATGCACAAGGAAGCAGAATTCGTTTCCTCGTACGAGCTTAAATAATACAAAACCGGGGCTGAGCTGAGCTGACATAAGCCGACATGAAAGCGGTCTGAACGGCTGTCACGATATCATCAATGCCGAGGCAGAACCAATAGGTGATAAAAAGCAATGTAGAGAAGTGTCATGCTATGGATGAGCGGTATGGAAGGTGCAGAGTAAGCACTGGTGGAGAAATGTGATATAGCACATGTCGTCGAGGAAAGATCCGATTCCATGTAGTAAAGCGGCACGAGCACTACTCAGACACCAAACAGCTCCGAAGCTAAAGTTTAATCTTAGTTTATTATAAGGTTAGTCCCGTATATTACCAAATTAGAACAATGATCAGCTCGGCTGGGAGAAGAGCGGGTTTGGAACGGAGCCTCGCCAAATAATCTAACACGGGGTATGGCCGAATTTGAGCTGTCTAGAGAGGCTGTATGGTGGATGACAAGCAGAAGAAGTGTCATATTGATATCTGAGGGCGCGATAGTGACCAGGTCGGAATGGTGGAAGATAGACTTGCATTGATGAGTAGCGAGAGTAATACTGGTGAGAGCCAGAATACAAGGGACACGAGCAGTTAGGCGTAAGAGGCTTGTAATAAGCCCAAATGAAACACCAACCAAGCCAGCCGAGTAATAATCTTTTCACACAAAAGAAGGGCTAGGAAACTGGCGTCTCGTAGGGCGTGGTGGTGTCGGATACTACATTGGAAGAGCCTAGTATGATCCAAAACCTGTTTGATATGTCTAGAAAGGTGCATGCCTACAGCATCTCAAATCCCTCATTTTGAAGCGACCGCCTGCTGGCTGACACCTTATTAGAACATAGCCGTGGTTTGGTAGGATTGCGGGGTATACGAGGATCCTTGATCTACGAGTGTGCGGACATTGCTGATGATCGAAACTACTTGCTGGGGCGTGATAATTCATTTGCCCCCTTGTCGTTGTGATGACTCGCTGATGATATCGGATCCTCGGCAACTGAATGCAGATAATGGTGGCTTGTGCTTTCCATAGTGATTGAGGATTCGGCAAGTTTTAGGCTTACAGTGAATAATTCAGCTTGGTGGTGGAGGGAAATGTAAGCACTAAGCGTCGTTGACGAGATTGAGGGCGCCATCGTAGCGAAAAGTACTGTAATGCATTGACAACGATGAGACTTCGTTGATTTGAAATACGAAGGCGAAAATGCGACAAGGATCCATGGTATATCTTTGATGCATATCCAGGGTTTGCCAGGTGTCGTGAAGATGCTGAATGCCTGTCATGGCATATGGATGAGGATCTTTGCAGTAAATGTCACAATCACCGCATTTCCGTAGGAATTAACCATTCTTAATTGGTGGCATAGTATCTTGAACTAGGACTCCCTCTGAAATCTCTCTGACCGAGCTGTCACGCTTGATATGCATCATGTCCCGCTCCTGGCACATCATGCGTGCTGACAGATCGCCATGTCAAGCCGGATCGTCATCAAGGTTATATGCAGTAAGCAACAAGGCTGGCAAGGCTTTCTATAAGGGTAGATGTTCTGTGACGTGTTCTTCCGGTCCTTCCGTGTCAGATAATCGTGTGCTGAACACGCATATTCGAGTTCGGTTGAAAGAGCCAGGAACGGGAGAAGGGCCGTTCCGGAGCTTATGGCATGCTGATTTTGGAATATCAGAAAGGGAGAATTCTCGGCATTTCTTTTCAGGCATACAATTACCATGATGTTTCGAGAATAGATTATGAATGCTGAGTGAGTGCCTTGGTGACCGTCATCATGGGATTCCTTTCGGCACTGATGGAAAGAGACTCGGATTTTGTAGACGTTCAAGGTTACGCTTTGCAATTTCTGCATTACGCTTTTTGACTAGACGCTGGTCGTAGAATGCCCTGACCTATTAGCATATACTCAATTCAAAGTATGTTCTAAAAGAGCAGCAGAAACATACTTCTTGAGTGCAAAGACTCTTGGTTCCTCTTCTGGTTCTGGAGTGTCGTGTTCAGACTTGCACAGGTGTTAATAGAGGTTCAAGTCACGTGCAAGGGGCATACCTTTTCCTCGTCTTTCTTCTTTTCTTCTTTTTTATCTTTCTTATCACCTTTGCCGTCCTTATCTTTCTCCTTCTGTTTCTCCTTTTCCTTTTCCTTCTCCTTCTTCTTTCTCTGTTTCTCCTCAAACTCTTGCTTCACTCGCTCGACTTCCGCCTCCAACTCTTTCTTCCTTTTTGCTGCTACTGCAGCTTCGTCTATAATAGGGGTGCAGAAGCCTGTATCTTTTAGATGAGATGGGCAGATGTAGAAGAAGTCCTTGACAAGTAAGTAACTAACAATACAGTTTGGGGTGGGGTTTCTTACTTTGTTTTCAGGAGTCACAAGGACACTCGTTGTTGGTTTGTAGCATATACTACATGGTTTGGATGAGGTGTCCGCCACCTTACGATGAGTGTAAATGTTTGGAAACAACATTTCTATGCTTGCTGTAACAATTGTAGTGACCAAGGGCTGGCAATATCTTCCAGATATCCTTAGATAATGACCCGAGGTTAAAATGATGCTGCTGTTGGTGTTAAATTGGCGAAAGCGAGTGACGACTAGAGCCTTATCGGCCGCCGTAACCTCTGGGGATAGGTCGCTGATAAGGCAAGGCTGGCCCTACTGCAAGGCTGAATCAACGACCGATTGGATTTTTACAGCCTTTCTTGACGAAGCTCACTGTGCATCACAAGGACAATCCTATTTTGTACTCGTAAAACTGTATAGATTGCCAAATGTCTCTGTCGCGTCTTGCTTTATATCCAACTATCATTACTCGCAAGCATCCCGTCTTCAATTGAGTCGTAACAGACAAATATGGCTTCAGAACAAGTACGAGTACCAGGCAGCAAGCCTGGTGCAATTATGCTGTGAGAAGGCGCTTTACAGGCTGGCGACTCGCTTTTCATATATAATTGATGATACTGATCTTTCTAATGGTCTTGATCTATCAACATTGACTGAGATGCTATGCGAAAGAACATGGCTTCAACCGTCTCTTGTGGAACTTTACGGGTACTGTTGCAGGCCGTGACTTCGTTAACGAGACATTGCAATAGGCATCAACTATTATACCGCACATCTCTCTATGGGCCAACAACCTTATCATCTACTCAACTAGCGAATTTAACCTCATTAAACTCGCCGACACATACTCAACCAGTAGCTCTTTGATGCCACAAAAGAAGAACCCGGACAGCTTGAAATTGCTGAGGGGAAAGAGTGCAACACCTTTCGGACATATGGCAGGATTCATGATGGCGCTGAAGGGACTGCCGAGCACCTACAGCAGGTGTTTACAAGAGAGCGTTGAACCAATGATCGACCATGTTAAGAATGTAGGAGACAGTATTCAAATCAAACCAAGAGATACTAAACGTCTCCAGCAATTCATTATCAGTCCTTAACAAGAAGTATTTGTGTAATTTCTATATTATATAGCTCTTGAACTATTCTATTCTCTGGAATCAATGAGCCAAACAAAGCCCTGTTATAGTACACCGGACGGATAGAAATTTAGAGGAGTGCTTTGAGTGTGCTTATAGAAGCCCAGGGATAATAGCCTTCCTATTACCGACCTTCTCCTTGCCAAACCTCTCAACATACCATTGTTTCCCCTGCAATGATCTGGGCAGCATCGTCGTAACCTCATTAAATATAAAGTTTCTCGCGGGCACACAACCCATGCCAGCCGCTATGTAGAAACCAGTCCACTCACACCACTCAAATAGATAATGGGGGAAGAAGATGTACTGGAACATTCCATCCTTTGGGATCATGTATACCTTGTCTACACTCTTCTTCTCCCAATCCTTGCTAGTAGAGTTTTCGACCTCTGCCGCGCGTTTTTTCTGATTCCTCGCTGCAGCACGCCTAATCTCACGGAGCACGTCGTCATGGTAGATAGTGAGCACATAGCATACGGCCCAAATCGTCAGCCCTAATATTATGCGTCCATAGCTATCCGCAGGGCCTTGCCAGTCTGCGCTCGTAGTATGACCGTACCCAGCGAGCCAGCCACCGATTGAGATTCCATTGCAGAATTGGAAAAAGAGAGCGCCGATCCAGATAAAGGGATGGATTGGTGATAGAGATGGAGAGATCAATGGAGAGACAATGGCGCGGTAGAGGTAATGGGTTGTCTGGAAGCACAAAGATCAGTTATTGCTAATATACTTGCAAAGACAATCATACAAATACTGCAGCCAGTGCCCAATTCTGCCACGGAAGGCTCTCAATCCCAAGCTCCTTAGGCAATGTGGCCATAATATAAAGTAGGATAACAAAACCAGGGACTTCCATTGTAATCCAAGCAATCTTGCCTGGGATGTTGAAAATCGAATTGACAGACGTCTTCCCCATTCCATACCATGGTAGAGCCCATTGAACAAGTGTCACCTATATTCCTGTCAGAAACACGTGCTCAAAACGTTCGGGGTAACATACGAGAGGAAAGAATTGGAAAAGGAAGACTAAAAGCTCCCAATTCTCACGAGAAGGCGGCAGCCAGCCCTGAAAAATCGCCATGATAGTTATGGAGCTTGAGGAATCCGAAAAAGGGCAGTGTAGAGGATGAATGTATGACCGTTGAAAATGCTATAAACATAAACATCTCCCCATGCGGGTGAGCTAAAATAATAGTTCGCACACTCGACAAGCGAACGACGAACATCAAAAAACTCTATATATTCAATCGCATTTGAGATATAGAAATCAAATACAGAAGAAGCAAGTATATCATTCTCTGAAAATTTAATATTTTTAATTACCAGTTGTTATTGTGATATAACTATACCATCAAAGTGCATGTACAGAGTGTGCGTACTTTTTTGTCACTCGCGTTGCCCTTCCCGAGCTCCAGCTTCAATGATCTCATGATAAGATAGGCGAATTCAGGTACCCGCGCTGCAGAGCGCCAATCATGCGATTGACACCAAATCAGACGTGCATTGAGAACATCCCTAGAGTTCGTCATGCATCCGCAAGTCCAGAAATTCAAAACAGCACTCTCCTCCTTCGCCTCCTCCACCGACAGCTTTCGCATCCTGACCTCCATCCCGCACAACCCCTCCCCACCTCCAGTTTCCACGCTCTACGTCCTGGACAGCTCTTTCAACCCTCCTACCCTCGCGCACCTACGCATAGCCACCACTGCGCTGGTCCAAGATCGCGGCGCCAAGCCGAAACGCCTTCTCCTTCTACTCGCGACGCAGAATGCAGACAAGGCGCCCAAGCCCGCGTCGTTCGAGCAGCGCCTTGCCATGATGAGTATCTTCGCCGAGGACTTACGCAAGGCTTATCGCCGGCAAATGGCATCTGCAGATGCAGCCAATGGAGAAGAGCCAGGCGTGGACATAGGCGTCACGAAGTGTCCTTACTTCCACGACAAAGCGTCAAGCATAGCTGCGTCTGGATTGTATCCCTCCAATCCTACACAAGTCCACCTCACTGGTTTCGACACGCTCATACGGCTTTTTGACTCGAAATACTACCCACCAGAAAAGAAGCTCGCGACCTTGGAGCCTTTTCTTAGTAAACATAGGATGAGGGTCACGTATAGGACAGATGATCAGTGGGGAGATAAGGAGGTACAGGATAGATATGTTAGGGATTTAGCAGATGGAAAGTTGGAACATGAGGGTGGGAAAAGGCAATGGGCTAAAATGATTGAGATGGTTGAGGGAAGACAGGATGGCGAGGAGGTAATCAGTTCAACAAAGGTAAGAGAGGCCGTGAAGAGGGCGGATAAAGATGTATTGAAAAGGCTTGTTACCGATGGAGTCGCGGAATGGGTGTTGCAGGAGAAACTATATTTGGACGATGCATGATAATTTGATACCCAGTTAACGAGTTACAGAAACGGGCTGAAACTATAGGGATATCCGAGGTTGAATATACTACATGATGTCTATTGAGTGCTGCTGTCTATAAAGTAGTCTATACCGTAATACTTAACCAAATGATGAGGGATAACTCTGTCCTCCAAAGCTTAATCTTCCATACGCTTAAAGCGTTTCCCAGCCACTGCAATGGTAACCAAGCCTACCAAGGCCTTCTATTGCATGATTGATCTGCCAAAAGCGGCAATCACAGTACTGACAGCTCTGTCCAGCTCTATCTTCTCCATCCTCTCCAGTTCTAAATTGAAGTCCATCGTACTCCTTCTCATTGCCATATTATCAATGTAGTTCACACCACTTCTATCTCTGCCACCCCACGTTTTATACTTTTCTCTTTTAAAAGTCTCTGTATCGAGACCCTCACTCACAATAATTGTGTCCATAGTCATAATTGACTTCGCACTATGCATATCATCGTCACACGATTCCTCGTCGTCTAGTACAACGAGACAATCATCATAGAAGCTCGGGTCTGCAATACTCACCTGCGACACCTCGCTGACATCGACATCCTCGGCCTCATCATCCTCTGCGCTCCCATCACCAGAAGTTATAATCTTCCCCTTCAGTTCATTCAATCTTAATGCAGCATCGATCTCAGCTTCCAGGTCATTATATGAACCAGTTCTGTCAGGATCAAGGGCCAGAATCTCCAGCTCCGGGTATTCTAGTGTTCTAGCAACATGAAGGCTGCTTCTTCTCCCATGGAGATTCTCATTTAATACTGCACTCTTGCTGGTACGTAACTTATATAGCGAGGCACGAATACGATTCGTAACCCGCACGGGAAGACTATGGCGTTTATCATTAATATGGGGTACGATGTGCTTCCGTTCACTTGTCTTCCACTCTGTGACGGTACCACCTTCTGTTTTCTTAACAGAAAAATCTGTCGCCATTACTTGATCTTCTCGTCCGGCGCTTCTAGAGCGTTCTGGACGTGTATGGCTTGGGAAGCGTGCCCAGGATGCAGGTGGAATTGCGGGAGCTCGCTTTTGAGACCGCCCTCTTGATACTCCTTCGCTCTTTGCCTTCGCCTGACGTTCCTGAGCCTGCAGTCGGTCGGTCCAGTTATTTTTCTTTGCGGAATCAATCCTGTTCATCTCCCAATGATTGACAAATGCCTCTTCACTCTCTCCACCTTCGGCTGGTAAAAGCTGACTCTCATGTTTGTTCCCTTCAATCGCAACCTGCTTTGCCTTTCCTTTTAGTCTCCTTGAGAAACTTCCGGAATCAGCAGACTTTTTATTATCCTCTGCACCTTTATGAAGATTTGCTATTACTTCGTCCGTATGATAATCAATCGATCGCCTAATGGCTTGCTGCCACATTGCCGTAGTACTGTCCATGCCACTCGAGCCTGGCATCAGTGAAAATACTTTACCACTGTTCGGACTTAGCATGCTCCTTGCATTGGAGGACTTGTGTTCATCATCTGTTCCCGCACCGTCATAGCTTCTCGACGCAACCGTAACCCTTTTTGGCAATGGCAAGGTAGAGAAAATAGAGACTTTGGTTAATGGTACTGTGTTTGTCACATTAAACTCCTCCTTAAATTTAGTCTGTACTGGTGTGCTTGTACCACGTTTTAGAAAGGATTGTGGAAAGCGCGTCTTAATGACGCTGAGCTCTAGTTCACGCTCACGAAAGCTTGCGGTCTCTGACATGAGATGAGAACTGTCCGTAGTGAGTCGGCGATTGTGTCTTGGTGGTGACAGACAAAGGCTGCAATCTGATATGGTGCCTTCCGGGAGAGTAACAAACGTGGCAGGAGAGTTTGGAGGTGCTAAAAGTACTGTAGGGACTGGAAGAGATTATCAGAACTCTAAAGCTTAAGTTTCCGGTACACGAGGCATTGCTGAGACTTACCTGAAGAGCTTGAGCCTTGTAGCAAAGACTTGCTCTTTCCCAGAGCAAGCAAGGAAGGCAAAATGAACCGAGAGCTTTCTGGTGTTTTCTGTATACTATTATTTGATGAACGATAGTTAGATGAACTGCCCTTCTGTGTCATATTCCCTAAGCTCCTAAGATCTTGTACACCATCATAACCGGAGCTAGACGTGCTTTGGAGATATCGATAGCGGCTTGTGTTGGTATCGCGAGAGCCTCCACTGGGGACTGATTTGCCATGCTGAGGTTCACGGCTACTCCAACTTGAAAGCTGGGGCGAGGAATGGTAGCTATATAAGCCCCTGGAAGCTAATCGCTGGGATATTTCCATCTCATGTAGATGCAAGGCAACGATTGGTAGTTCGGTATTCCCATCGACGCCGCCGAAATCTTTAGTTTCATTGCAAGAGGCACTGTGTGAGGATAAAACCTCTAGATTGCTGGCATCTTCAGATCCCATTAGAGCCTGAGATGACATTCGTAAGCCTTGACTTCTCAGCCATCTTAATGGGCTGATACCAAGGCTGTGAGGCTCTACAGGAGGTACGGCGGGAACACTGTGCTCTTGACTAAGTGCACGCAATTGACTAGACCGTCTGTCCGAAGCAAAGGATAATCTCCATGATGTTCGTCGAATCGCTGTATCGACTATACTTGGTAGCCTTTGAGGCTTCAGGACTGGAGCAGGAGGTATCTGAGGTTGTGAGCCTCGTCTTTGTAAAGCGGAATCCAATAATCTTTCAGGCGAAGTTACAAAACTGCTAAGCTCCACAGAACTGTGCCTCCTATGAATAGTTCCCATTCTGGTGGAAAGCCTTATCGAATTTGGTGCAATGCACTCAGACATGCGCTTGGTTGATTCCTGACATGAGGCGCCCGGAGGGTCCTCAAGGCCCAATTTTGGGCTATTTCTTCTGCTTATCTCAGCTCTGCCGTAGAAAATATTAGTATCGGAACGAAAGCTCAAACATCAAGGTAAAATATGGTTAATACGGAGGGAAACCATGTGTCGTGGATCGACAGCATGGTTTATTTGAGAATTCCTAGCTTACCTGTCGTAAACTGAAAATGATACAAGCTCTTCTGTTGATATCATGATTCCACGTCCACCCACAGCTATGTGTGCAGTACGTACAGAAGACATGGATTTTGCATCATCGTCATAAATATCTTCACTAATCAATTCTTTTTGTATCCTGATATCTCGGGCTCGCCTTAATTCCTTTCTCCGTTCAACCTCCTCGTCACTTGTACCTACCGAAGATCTTGAATGCCGTTTTGACAGTCCTGGTTCGCGTGAAATATGCTTACTGAGCCTTGACTTCACCAGATTCAGCGCCGCTGAGCTCTTCTTGTTTAATAAATTATCAAAACCTTCACCTTCTGATTTATTGACCTCAAAGATGGCTTGGAGTTCTGCGGCATCTTCAGGTCTCGAGAAGGCCGTACTCCAAGAAGCTATTGGCACTGGCTCCCATGACGGTTTCTTTCGAGGTTTCGATGGTATCACTATTGGCCTACCTGGCTGTCCATCTGGAGATGGAGGTTCTCGACTGGTACAGCAATTTGATGAACCCATGATGTATTAAAATAGCGACTCGAGCGGGAATCATGTAGCAACCAGCGGTTACTGCTATTCAAGTGTCCAAAAAGCAGCTAGAGTAAGACACAAATGGGAGTACCAGGAGAAAGAGGGAGAGACAAGACAAGGACGAAATAGAAAGCAGATAACACCGTTACAATATGAATGGAAAGAGCTTCACTATAGCGTTCTTGCCTGAGAATATATTTCGGATGTACTTTCCGTATTGTCGCTTTTATGCAGTCAACTCACTGGCAGAATAGAGTTTGAACAAATTTCCACTGTAACATCTTTAAGAGTTCCATGGGTAGATTGCCAAACGTTATGTCCAGCTTATACTGCTTCGTGAAATGTCGTCATAAAATGAGAGTTTGGCTGCCAGCTAGTTGATATTACCTCCGTACCTTAGGTAAGGTACCTCTTACAGTTGACACCTCCACGCTTGCTTGGAGCTACGCCGTCGTGTCCGTATTCGCGTAGCGTTCGGGCCCGAGGGCTTGAAAATGTTGTCGAGCTTTTTGGGAGATAGTTGATCGAAGAAAGCAAGATGATGAGTTCCGGCGGCTAAGTAGTTGCTCTCATTGCCATGGCTATATATCACCAGCTAATCACGTTTCTTTACAAATGCATCTGTTCGATGTTGAAAAAGAGCAATGCCTGTTATCACCCCTCGCCCCCACCAATTTCACCGATGCGGATTAGCGCATTCGCCATCCCTCGCATCAGACATTTTAACCACTGACCCCACCAACTAGCGCCTAAGGCTCTGATTGCTGTCATCTCTGGATTCTTTGCGTGTTCTCCCTTACACACCGCTCCCCTCCCACCCGCAAACCCCTTCCTTTCTTCCAACAACTTATACCTCGAATCATCCCATCGAGGCCAAAACAACTAATCGTCCTTCAATACAAAATTTTCAAATTTGCCAAGATGGTTCAATCGTACGTTTACAAGCCGCAGTGCATTCAGGTAATATCCAGACGTTCGGAAGCTAACAACCATTCAACAACAGATCTATCCTCGGTTTCCCTCGCATGGGTGTCAACCGTGATCTCAAGAAGGCTACGGAGGCTTGTGCGTATTAATACCTGCAATCGCTTTATAACAATACTGACTTTTCTAGACTGGGGCGGCAAGATCTCCCAAGCTGATCTTCTCGCTGAGGCCAAACGCCTACGCCTTGAGCATTGGCAGATCCAGAAGAATGCTGGTGTCGACATTATTCCCAGCAATGACTTCGCTCTTTATGATCAAGTCCTCACTCACATCCAGGATTTCGGAGTAAGTTGGCAGCATGGTTCCTACAGTACTATACAGTACTATGTCGGCTAATCACATATTTACAGGCCGTCCCAGAGAGATATACCAAATACAAACTCGACCCTGTCGATGAGTACTTTGCTATGGGTCGTGGTCTCCAAAAGGATGGTGTCGATGTTCCATCTTTGGAGATGGTAAAATGGTTCGACTCAAACTACCACTACGTCAAGCCTACTCTCCAGGATAACCAAACTTTCAAGCTCAACCCCAACCCAAAGGCTGTCGTTGAGTTCCTCGAGGCTAAGGCAGCTGGCATCCACACCCGTCCCGTCCTTGTTGGACCAGTTTCATTCCTCCATCTCGGAAAGCCAGACCGTGACCAGAAGGTCGACCCAATCTCCCTCATCCAAAAGCTCGTACCAATCTACGAAGAACTCCTGATTAAGTTGAAGGCAGCTGGAGCTGACACTGTCCAAATTGATGAGCCAACCCTTGTCTTTGACTTGCCAGCTACCGTCAAGGCAGCATTCAAGCCAACATACGACCACTTTGCCAAGTTAGGTGATAAGATCCCAAAGATTGTCTTCGCCACATATTTCGGTGACATTGTCCACAACGTCGACATTCTTCCCCAGGAAGTCTATGGTGTTCACATTGACCTTGTCCGCAACCCAGAGCAGCTTGAGACCGTCATCAAGGCTCTTGGTCCAAAGACTGTCCTCTCTGCTGGTGTTGTTGATGGCCGTAACATCTGGAAGACCAACCTCAAGAAGGCGATCGAGACTGTTGAGTCTGCGATCCAAAAGCTCGGGAAGGACCGCGTCATTGTGGCCACTTCCAGCTCCCTCCTCCATACCCCACACACTCTTGCCAGTGAGAAGAAGCTCGACCCCGAGATTGCTGATTGGTTCTCCTTTGCTTCAGAGAAAGCCGTTGAGGTTGCCGTTATCGCTAAGGCCGTCACCGACGGTCCAGCGTCTGTCCGTGAGCAATTGGAGGCCAATGCCAAATCTGTTCAAGCTCGTGCAAGCTCAAAGCGCACCAACGACCCCAAGGTTAAGGAGCGTCAATCCAAGATCACTCCACAGTTCTACAACCGCAAGTCAGAATTCCCCATCCGTATTGCTCAACAGCAGAAGTCTCTCGGTCTCCCATTGTTCCCAACTACCACAATTGGTTCCTTCCCCCAGACCAAGGAGATCCGTATTCAGCGTAACAAGTTCACCAAGGGTGAGATCACTGCTGAGCAGTACGAGAAGTTTATTGAGAAGGAGATTCAGGATGTTGTAAAGGTTCAAGAGGAGCTTGACCTTGATGTCTACGTTCACGGTGAGCCAGAGCGTAACGACATGGTACAATACTTCGGTGAGCGCCTCGACGGTTATGCATTCACCACCTACGCTTGGGTTCAAAGCTACGGCTCCCGTTGCGTGCGTCCCCCGATCATCGTCGGAGATATCTCTCGCCCAGCCCCAATGACTGTCAAGGAGTCTAAATACGCTGTCTCCATCTCCAAGAAGCCAATGAAGGGCATGCTGACTGGTCCAATCACCTGTCTCAGATGGTCCTTCCCCCGTGACGATGTGCACCAATCTGTCCAGGCTGAGCAACTTGCTCTCGCTCTCCGCGACGAGGTCATAGATCTTGAGGCTGCTGGTGTCTTCGTCATCCAGGTTGACGAGCCTGCTCTCCGTGAGGGTCTTCCTCTCCGCCGCGGCAAGGAGCGTGAGGCTTACCTTGACTGGGCTGTCAAGTCTTTCCGTCTTTCCGTTTCAGGTGTTCAGGACTCTACACAGATCCACTCTCATTTCTGTTATTCTGAGTTCCAGGACTTTTTCCACGCTATTGCCGCCCTCGATGCTGATGTTCTCTCTATCGAGAACAGCAAGAGTGATGCTAAACTCCTCAAGGTCTTTGTTGATGAGGCATACCCCCGCCATATCGGCCCTGGCGTCTACGATATCCACTCCCCACGTGTTCCAAGCGAGCAGGAGATCAAGGACAGAATCGAGGAGATGCTACAATACCTCAAGCCAGAGCAGCTCTGGATTGATCCGGACTGTGGCCTGAAGACCCGCCAATGGAAAGAGACCAAGGCTGCATTGACCAACATGGTCAACGCTGCCAAGTTTTACCGCCAAAAGTATGCCAAGACGGCATAAATCGGTCACCACTAGATGTGACTTCGTCAGGCGTGACGTGTAGAGAATTGATGATTATATGATGACTCAAGGGGGGAAACGATCTCAACATCGGCGTTTCTGGCCTTGAAATAAGGAAAAAGGGGTTTGTGAATTCAACAGCATTGAGGCGGAGAAGATGACCATCAACCGGGCATCTCCATTGGCGTTTGACATAGCGAATTGCTTTATCGAGTGGTTTCACTCGACCCGTAATGCTCTTACGAAAAGATAGAAAATATACCCATTTCAACCGGGAACTCACTTTCCATGACCATGAATTTTAATCCACTCTGAATGAAATCTATGTACTTCTACAATGCGTAAGCAGGTACGTTGGCTGAGGTTCATCTTGCATAGCATGCCCACCTAAGGCGAGCGCGTCTGCCTTGCAGCATGGAACAATGGAACCCAAATGCAACTTCTCGATCCTCGTTCGGACTGGTGCATTTGAGAGATGCTGCATGGGTAGGATGAAGTGATTGTGTGAGTTCCCGCCACCAAATTTGGAGGTTCGGAATAATTGTACCAGGGCTGTAGAGGAAGACAGATTCCTGTCTTTCAAACCGTAGGTTTCGATTCGGATACAGTTGATACGGGGCCATAGCAGCAACGTGCAAGTGTTAGATTGAGTCTCCACACTGTGGAGAGATGGTGGATGGTTTCTGCTAGCGAGTGGGATAGAGGAATGTAGATCGCCGAAACGAATATTCTTAAATCAAGGGTCCAGGACAAGAGGTAATTGATTTGAAGGAAACAGCCCATCAGGCCAGAAGAAACGGTGAAATCCATCGAGCAGGCTTTTACGTAGTCTGCGTAGGGCAGTGGACTGATCCTTCTACAACTACTGCGCTCCTTCATCTATACGAAGATGTCGCTTGAAGTGGCGGTCTAGAAGTGAGGTAGAACTGAATTCAATCAAAGTACGAGTTCCCTGAGGCTCATGGCCTACTGCTTAGAATGGCCTCGTTTGTGAAAATGCATACCTACAAAGGTGGTAGGTTACAGCCTTACAGGCGTAAGTATTGTATGTGGGGTCGCTTCATGACCAGGGGCGGATATTTCTGCTGTACAAGTACAACGCAACCATAGAAAGTGGTGTTGACAGGCCAAAAGATCAGGTCCCATCACCCTCGTTCAGGTAACTCTTCGTACCAGAATCAAACTCAAACAGGCGTATGGTCGTTGCGTTTTATCGATGGGAGTATCGTGATAATCTTTTGGCGGGGCTTGGGATCCATATAAATTACTTGCTCACGCCTGTAGCCTTCGTAGGGCGCTGGATCACATGATTGCAGGGTTGAGCACGGAGAGTGTACGTAGGGAGCTGCATAATGGCTGCATACAACTGCGTACAGGTCGACTAACGAGTGACAGGATACAGAGATGGCGTAATACGAAAAGGAGACAGGTCTCTAGCGGCCTCCGGGAGTCCCCTTTAGCGACCAAGCGAGGCAGAAAGAAGTCGTCACTGGTACAGGGCCACGAGGATTCTGTAATGTCCGACTCCAGCGGCTGCACTTGTCTAAAGCCGCCGGCCGGGTTCACAAGGCCCTTGTTCTCGAAGCGACGGCGGCGACGCGCAGCCAATCAGCAGCCCCATGTCGTGCCTTGGGCAACCGCCCATCTGGACGCCCACCCTGCTGGACACCGCCATTAGGCTTGGCATATAACCAATATATTAGCAGGCTGGACACGCACGCAGAAATCAGGAAGCCCATCGAAACGGCCGCACTATGCTGGCCCTTTAGATTTCCTGGTTCTATATCCGCGACGATGGGTGCTGTACTCGTAAGCGCGGTAACGTGTATATACTCGCTGTGACTCCATGCGCACTACGCTTTGCGGAGCTCTGCACTTGTTTAGAAGGCATATTGGCTGTCGCTGGCCACGCACACCGCGAGCACTATGCACACCACGTACGCCACGCCACGTACAGCTGCTGCAGGTGCATTGGCGGGAGGGCCTCTGCATCACTGCTCGCTGCCTGTCCAGACCACAGCGAGGCATAGCGAGGCATAGCGAGGTACAGTGAGGTACAGTGCAAATCTACCCCTGAATGCTCGTTCTCATAGCGTGCTGCCGGCCCACAACAACGGCTGAGGCATACTGTGTGTGCCCCCGAGAGACCCGGCTCCCGAAGTGCCAGATAGAGCGAGGAAGAGCATATGCCCGAGTCTCTACTAATTGAATCTGGAGGCAGACGCCATGCCATCACCGCACCTTGCTGCTGCATTACCTTGTGTTGTTTCACCGTCAGTGCGGAGGCTCCGTAATGAGCAAGCCACGCCTTTCGAGCCTCTGCCGTCGTTACAGTTATAGCCCTGCACCGCTGTTCTTGCTGTGCAGGTACGGCATGCTATGCTATGCTGCTGCGGATGCGAGATGGTTCCGATGCAGCGCTGCGTTGTTCTCGTCCAGCGCTGGTAAGTGGGCTTCGCGCATGGCATCCAGTTTCGGCTTCCTCTTGGTCGGCCGTGCCACCCCGGCTCCTTATTCATACAGTCGAAACACGACGCCAACGCAGCTAATCAGAGACATCACACACACGACGCCCCGGCCGTTTCGACTCGTCTTTTCCCACTTCTGCTCCCTAATAATCTACTAGATAGATTGCGGTGTTTCCAACTCCACCGAAACCCCAGTGCCGACTGCGACGGAGTGCACCGCAATGTCCAGTGATACGCAGCTTTGTGGGCGAATCCCACCTGCACTGTACCTGCGTGCGTACCTGCAGGAAGCCGATGCTGGCTGCTCATCTTGGAGAACAGGCCTGACCCATGAAGATTGACAGGCCGGGGCTCCAAGCGTTTACCATCCCCTTCCACTGCTTCTCTTCCTTTTCTACTCTTCTACCCTTCTTCTTCCGCCTCCTCCTTCTCTCACCACCAAGATCTGCCCCCTCTTGACAGTCTTTCACGCTCTCTACAGTCCTTTTTGCAAGTCCGTTTCTCTCTCCAACCTTACATACATTCATTGTCTGAGACTCTGTCTGCGAAATAGATTTTCGCTCTTTTATCCAATTCAACTGTCAATATCAAGCTCTTCCAGCAAACCGTTGCGCCAAACCACAACCGGTATCAAACCCCGTACTTTGAAGCATACACGACTTACAGGGCATCGACTGCTCCGGAATATATACCCTATAGACGATTCGTTCCTCTCCATACGACTGCCAACTGCAACCTACATACAAGATGCGCTTCCTCACAGCCTCGATCGCCTTCTTTGCCGCCCTGGCAACTGCGGAAAGCCACCGTGGCTCCCACGCCCAGCGTTTCCACCACCGGCGTGGACTCAATGGCACTACCAGTGTCAGTGCCGGGGCCAGTGCCAGTACAACTGCTGACGAACTGACCACTTTGACCGTCTACGCAACAACAATCCGTACTGTTTTCAGCTGCGCTGCCACCATCACGGACTGCCCAGCTCGCTCATCCACACATGTCTTTGTTGTAACAGATACAGTAACATTGGCAACCACTATCTGTCCCGTAACTGCCGCTGAAGCCGTTTCCTCCTCTATCGTATCTTCAGCTGCTTCTTCATCTTCGGCTTCAGCTTCTGCTGCTGCTTCCGCCGCCGCTTCCGCCGCGTCCGCCACTTCTACTCCTTCTGCTTCCGCAGTTTACGCTACTTCTGGTGCTGCTGCTGCTTATGGATCTAGTTCTTCAAGTGCCACTGTTTCCGTTCCACTCAGCACTGGAGTACCTGTTTCTGCTTCAAGCGCTACCCCCGCCGTTTCCGGTACTTCTGCTGCTGCTGCTGCTTATGGTTCTGGCTCTTCAAGCGCTTCCGCCGCTGTTTACGCCACTTCTGGTGCTGCAGCAGCTTACGGATCTGGTTCTTCAAGCGCTTCAGCTGCTGTCTACGCCACTTCTGGTGCTGCTGCTGCCTACGGATCTGGGTCTTCAAGCGCTTCAGCTGCTGTCTATGCTACTTCTGGTGCTGCTGCTGCCTACGGATCCGGTTCTGCAAGCGCTTCCGCCGCTGTCTACGCCACTTCTGGTGCTGCTGCAGCTTACGGATCTGGTTCTTCAAGTGCCACGGTTTCTGTTCCACTCAGCACTGGAGTTGGAAGTGCTGAGGTGTCAACCGCGGAATCCGTTGTGCCTGTATCTACAAGTGTCGGTGAGACAACCCTGACTTATACACTTGGTAGTGGAACTTCCCAAACTGTCGTTACAACTACTGTCAAGACCACCTCTACTCTTTACGTGGTAAGTAACTCGCTGAATATATAATGCGGAGCTTCGCTAACTATTTCCAGACCCAGTACGTCACTCAAACTGCCTCGGCTACAGCTTCATCCGGCGAGTCAAGCGCCACTGGAGAATCAGGGTCCTCTGGAGAGTCCTCGGGAGAGTCTGCTGGAGAGTCTGCTGGGGAGTCCTCAGCCGCAGGAGAGACCGGCCCAACATCCACTAAAACTAGTACCGCTATCTCAACCCAGTACATCACCGTCGTTTCAGTCACCTCAGTGTTGGCATCTGGTGGATCTGCTGCTATTGCAGCAGCTACTACCGAAGGTGCTTGTACCCCAGTTACCGTCACAGTTGCATTGTCGACTGTCACTGTCGTAAGTAACTATGTATTAGACCTATGTTTTGAACTTCAACTGACCTACGCAGACATACACGGCCGAAGCTACCGGATCAACAGCTAACACTGCGGCTGCGTGTATTGTTGCTAGTGCCAGTGGCGAGAAAGCTGTAACCACTGCTGCTGCATCGAAGACTTCCCAAGTCAGCAGCGGCTTTGTCACCAAAGCTGCTACCGCATCAACTGGAGCATTCGGTACCGGCGCTATCGGAACCGGAGAATATCATATCCCCAAGCCAAGCGCTATTGGTCACTAGATCGTCACCCCTTCGACTAAGTCCTAATCATTTGATTAGTATAGGAGTGGTGAGTATAGAGAGGAGATCTAGGTGGGGAAATAAATTTTAGTTCTTGCCTGAGCAGATTTTGTGATATTGGGGGACATTTTGACAATTTTGTCAGATAAAGTGCTGCATATCCATCAGGCATGGTGGTTGGAGTTCAGATATCACAATCTCGGGTGTCTTGGATGGAAATACTATGTACACAAGACAAAAGACCATTTGTGCAAAGCTCTATCTGACTTCTATTTAATGTACTTTTATGCTTACCCCTTCAGATGACACGTGATATTTGACTCTGGAGCCTGCTATTTCAGTAAATTTGTTAGTAAGCTTTCAAAATTAAAAGGTTAGACGGGAGTTAGAATGACTAGACAAAAAGAAGACTCGAAAAGGGGAATAGTTTTAATACAGCATTGATCAATTCTTTGTGGCAAATCCTGTTAACCCCTGACAAGCTGTGCTGTAGAGAACGTCTGCTACCCGGCGAGTCAGCCACGATCTCTAGATCGGATTGGGCCCCACATGCCCACATCATGCAAAACCTCCGGTTCTAATAATAATACATAGGCTATTTGGAGGTGGTTGGGCTTCTACCCCCAAATCCCTTCATAGCAGGTTTTCCTTACCTGCCTTATTGCGTGCAGAGCATATGCTGCAATTGCCAATGCTAGTAGAAAATCACATCATAAATTGCCCTTTTTCAAATGGTTGTTCAATCAAAGTTCCTTCTAGCACCTTCCTGCGGCGCGATCTGTAAGCGGCTTGACGTGATCGTTAGGCGAGTCGTACATTCCTGGGAATGAAACCATCCCACCGATTGCAGACCTGACTACATCACCGACCTGACGCACCTTGACGCACGCGACTGCTTCACCAGACGATACCAGCCTCCTTAATTTTTGATTCTCTGTACCATATTGACTTTCTCATCTGATTCTTTAAGGCATTATCTGCAATTGTTACATTCATTCCCCTTACACGTTGTCGCATAACAGCGATTTATTCAGTCCACCGAGTCCCAGCGAGTCTTCGCTGGAAACATCTCCCGTTGACTGATGACAGCTGTTGGGACTTAAGTATATCTCTGCGCCTGCAATTTCACGACTATATACTTTTCAAGATGAGACGCACATCAGAAGACCTGAGCGACGTTGATCGCAACCTGGCCGAGTCCAAAGGCCCGGCGGATATACCGGAAGACGACGACCTTGACTTCAACAACGGCACAGAAGATGAGCACCGCATATTCACACCTCCACCTCGCATTGCTGCGCGCTTTTACAAACCAACCAACAGCCGCCGCAAGTCATCTGCAGCTTCTTCGAGACGCAACTCGATATCTTCTTCACACTCACATCAATCACTCGCATCGAACCGCTCCTATCATGGCGGGCCACAGAGCAACCACATTGCTCAGCACCTGCGCCGCGCATCAATAATCGAGAGTCGAAAAGCAAGACTTGCAGATCGTGCTGCCCATGCCGAAAAGGTCCGGCTACGTGCTGCACTAGCAAAGGCTACGCCTCGAGGTACAACCAACTCCGAAGAACGAGCCTTAGCAGCACAACAAGCCCGAGAGAAGAACCTCGCCGAAATCGTGGCGAACTGTGCCGAAGAAGTTAAACGCGCGAAGGGAATTGCCGAGAACATGAAGGAGAAGCGTGAGGCCGAGGGCAAGAAGCTACGTCGAGAGATGGAAGAGAGACTTGCAGATGCCGAGAAGAGAAGAGATGAGATACTAAACAGAGGGAATGCCAAGCGTGGTAGGTCTTCGAGTGGGGCAAGAGACCCCATGCATAGACCAAGGAAGAGCCCCTCGCCCATGCAGGAGGTTTCAGAAGCTCTTTCGGAGTCTACGGCAGCTATCAGGATACAACAAAGATGGAAGGTCCACTTGAGGTGGAAGGCTATGAAAGATTTTGCAGACCTTGGACTGTCAATCGAGAGCGTACGGGACACCTCTTTCGAGGATGTCGTCACTCTGCTAGCTCAAGAGAAGGTCCTCCTTGGTACTGCTCAGATACTGAGAATTTGCGGCTTGAAGGAAGGGGAGACTGGGTCAGTTAACGAGATGACTGCAGTGCGGACATTTCTCAGTGCCTTCCTTATTCTCGGCCATCCTACCCAGGTGCTGAGTAGCAAGGGAGACAGTGGAGAGCAGGAGCAGGTGGGAACTGCCCCTGGGGCACCCATACGCCGTGATGATCTGGCTAATCCTCAATTGCAGGACCTTGTTGCTAAGGCCCGGGACTTGCTGATATCTTTTGAGAATGTCCTTTCAAGAGTTAACCTAGGTAACAATTACACACCCCCACCTGTTTTGCTTGCCACCTTATCTGAGTCGTATGCTACCTTTTTCAATGCATTTATTGCATGGAAAGCTCGCGACTCTAGTACTCTCATCGATATGATGGTGCTTCAATTTGTCGAATTGGACGCAATATGGCAGACAGTCAAGGACAGCACCGAGGAAGCTGTGACAGCCTCCTACCGTGACGGAATCAGAGAGAACCAGCTGAAGCTCATGGTTAGAATTAAGAGACTTGCTGGTCCGGTGCAAGGCAAGCGTTTGATTACGAATGCAATCAGAGAATCTAGGAAGGCGAGAGCAACCAAGCCAACGGGCGACTCGAGACCCAGAGCTGCAGAGGCTGGTTCGTCTACGGGGCCCGCGCTCGAAGATCTTGTCGGGTCTGAGCATGCCGTTACATCTCATCTCCAAACTTTAACACCGCCTGCCACTCCTCGCAAGGGAGACACCACCGATTCTGACAAACTCAGAACGGCGAGCTCAGCTCTCCCTGACAATCGAGTAGTTGTGCATGAATTAGCGATCAATAGGGAGTACCGGATTGAGATGGATGACTGCATTGAACAACGTGGTGCCATCAGCCGTGTCATTTTTGACTCCATGCGCCGTGAGGTGCAAGCGGGTGACAGCGACCCATGGGTCCTTGCTATGGCCGAGAATATAAAGGGAAAACTACAACGTCTTCTTCAATCTGGCAACTCTATGCACACCCTTATTGGGGAAGTTCTTGACCTAGAACTCGTTTCACGCGAACTGCAAGCAGGCAGCTTTTCGTACGAGAAATTCTTCTCATTCATGGCCTCAATTCTTCCTCGACTCTGCGCCCCATTTCGTGACGATGAGGTCAAAGATCTAGTGGATAACACTCTTCAAAGTGGCGATGTTGTCGACAGGCTTGAGGCTCTTATGCGCTTTATCGACCTGATGCAGCTTGACTACGCGAATTTCATGCTCCAGCAGTCAGCTCCTGAACTGATTAAACATGCAACGGCATATGAGCAGAAGCGTTTTGCGGATGACCTAGACCAAGGCATTCATACGCTTGCCAATACAGAGCAGTGGTGGAAGGCTTCTAGAACGAAAGTGCTGGCTGAAGCGGCCAGAAGGGACCCCGAAGGGGTCAACCTCCCAAGGAATAGGCCCACGCCCGAAAGATTCTACTCCGAAATGCTTGTGGATATCTTTACTAACATAAGTGGGAATGTTGAGATCCCTGAGACACTTCAACTGGATAGTAAGCGTATTTCTCGAATTCGGATCGATTTACTTCGCATTGTCACTGCTGGTGCGATATTGTTGCAGAGCAAGAATCTACTCAAACGTGATGTACGTAGTCAGTGGAAGACAGAGGCTTCTAGGATCATGAGTGTACTTGAGGGAGCCAAGTCAGCAGAGGCAGCTAGAGATGGCATTCAAGCTGCGCTTGAATCTTCTCGAAGCATGCCGACAGCTACTAAAAGTCACATCAAAGAGTTGGTTCGCAGAATCACCGAGAACAGTTATGAGACTGGCTTGACTGGTCAGGCTATCACGGAGCCTGTGATGAGATTACTGCTAACCCGGTTGCGCTCCCATATACTGGGTCGATTATCAGCAATCACCGCATCTGAGAAAGTTCGAGCTACGAGCACAGCAAGCGAAAGTCTTGCAACTCTAGGTCTACCAGAGTTTGTATCGCCGGTTGGCAAGATTGTAGAGGAGTTGGGTAGGGTTGGTGTTATTGATAGAGAAGCGCATGCAATTTGGTACGAGATTGTGGCCAAGAAGGTGGAAGGACAGGATATGCCAATGAGCACATGAGCTCGGAATTAAGGGGGATTTTGGTGTTACTATGGACTTTGGAATGTGTTACACTGCTTACCGGCTGGCTTAGATTCCCCTGGAGTTGATAATTTGGTATGATGGCGGATTGGGCTTTGGGCATCGGCACAGGCCCCTCTACATGGCATTATGTGAATTTACGATAGATTTTCTGGGTTCAATATCCATCTTACAGGTATCAGTAATATGACATATCATTCGAAGACTCACCCCATATGCATGCGTGACCTTTTCCAGCATTTAACCACTGTAATAATGTTGCATTGCTGCGTAATCCCCTCTGAGCAAAGATTGGCGTTTTATGAAAGGACTCAACCATAGAGATGCTTGCATCGCTTATTGCGCTCTGGGCTCGGGTTCATGACGTCAAATCAGTATTAAAGACGACCTCGCTTGTGATTGCCTTAGCGAAGAAACGGCAAACAGTTAGAATCTCTAGCAAACACGGCTAAGTCACCACCAGTGCCGGCGGTACCTTTGTACATACTCTATCCCCGCAACAACACTTCTCAGATATTAAATAACTCACTCGAACTGTGGCTGTAAGTCAGCGGCCGAGTTATGCATCACTATTGAGAGTCCAGGAAGACTTCATGGACTATCACTGGCTCCTAGCCTTATCGCGACTGCGTTGAGGACTCTGGCCTTCTTGGGGCCATTGTCTGCCAGCGCTCGCGTACTCTCGATTCTGACAGTATGCCCTTGCAATCACCCTCAAGACAAGATGTTATCCGGCAAGAGCGACCGACGGGCGAGGGCCCTGGAGGTATGAAGCCAAAAAGACTACTCAAACGATACCGTACGGAGTTTTGTGCCAGTGCCAGCAGTGTGCTGTCAACTGTCATTGCTGTGAGAGATCTCATCCTAAGCCTTTGAAGCACGTAGATGCATACTGACGAATGTTGCCGACACAGTTTCCATTGGATTCTGTGAAGACACGGATGCAAACGTATAGATACAACAGCTTTGGTGACTGTGTCCGAAGGACATATCAAACCGAAAAGCTACGTGGATTCTTCAGAGGTACGGCGGTGCTAAGGAACTACACCACCCATATTCGGAGCTTCACTGACTTCTTTCAATAACAGGCGTAACAGCTCCTATCGCGAGCATCACACTCGTTCGAACAATCTCTTTCTCGGTGTACCAAAGGTCCAAATACACCTACTCAGCATGGATTCAGCGTAATTTCGGGGTAGACCCGCTTGCTCATGTCAACACACCACATGGTTATCCTAATCTTGCTACTATTTCCTGCTTTACAGCAGCAGGTGCAACAGCAGGGTCTTTCATAACTATTGTCGCATGTAGGACACCATCCCAATGGACGCAAACGTAGCGTAACTGATATGAATTAGGTCCTTTCGAGTTGACCAAACTCAGCGCTCAAGTCTCTGTTCTTATGGCCGATCGAACCCAGACCAGTGTCTCAGAGGTAGTCACCAGTCGAGCTGTAGCTGCAAGCTACCAAAATAAAGGCACTTGGAAAACAGCGAAAAATATAATCGAGCATCGCGGGGTTGCAGGCCTTTATTCGGGGTTTAGCTTGCATCTGCGTATGTTTCATTGTACCCTTTGTACCGGCAAAGCTAATATTTGCTAGTACGTGACACCCTTGGAACTGCAATCTATTTTGGCACATACGAAAGTGTCAAGCAAGTGCTTCTGACCTATCGAGGAGACGTAACGACTACGTCACCGCTAGCTGTTGCGGGAGCAGGCGGACTTTGTGGAGTTGTTAGTTGGGCAATGATCTATCCTATCGACTCTGCGAAAAGTATCTACCAGCGGAACTGCCTCACGCAGAATAAAGGAGATCCGGTTAGGAAAGCCCCGAAAATCGAGTTCTTGAACAGGAGGATGTACAGGGGCATTGGAGTATCCATGAGCCGCTCCTGTCTTGTAAATGCTGTCTTCTTTTCCGCCTTCGAGTTCCTGAAGAAGAATATCAATGCCCTGGAAGACAAATAAACGGGATGGTTCAATTGGCACCAATTTAATGTAAATGTTACCAGTACAACAGCGATTAGTGAGTGGCACGCGTAGCTAAAACAACAAGAGCCCATATTTGCATGGCCGATGCATAACAATACTACATTGGAATTACCAAAATGCCTTTATCTTGCTGATATGATTTTGTACTTCGAGTAAGTAGTAGTAACAAGAAACGCGCTTTTATATCTGGTTACCCCTCAGGTTCCTGCATCAATAATCCTATCACGTGGCGGGCCTTGTTGGGAGACAGTACGGTAGCTCGCGGCTAGTGGGTCCAGAGGCCAATGCACTAAAATCCCGCAACCGCTAGGTCACAAGTCCCTCTTACGCCCAGCTTCCGTGTAGACCCAAAGACCGAGAGCCTTCTCTTCCTTACTTCATGAACACAAGCACTATCATCTACAAGAGATAGAACATCAGAAACCCATCAACACAAAAGCTGTTGATGGTTCTTATTGTACAAATTGCTGTATTTCTTCCACACTAATATCTACAGGGTATGTATGTTGCTGCAGGTAAGGTGACAGTGTTGAAGTGATGGTGAGAGAAAGAGGAGCCTTGGCAGCTGCATCCGCAGCTGCCGGCCGATCAGCGGCGGTGCAGAAGCACAGAAAGAAGCAGAGATATGGAGATCATGAGAGAGGTATGGTGCGGGCCGCGACTGATCTCGTCGCAAAGCCCGCGGCGCCTAAACTCAAATACCAGTCTTACTTCGAGTTTCAAGAGAACACGGAGAAGAAGAAAAAGCTTGAGGTCCAGGTTTGTTGCTACCGAACAGATACTTGTTAATGACTTTCCTACTGACGTAGATTGTAGGTTACGAATGCAAAGACGCCTCAACCAGGGTTTACATTCGTTCCTGTTGGCAACCCGGAGCTTACAAATGTCTGCAAAGAGCTGTCGCGAGAAGAAGGCGCGCTTATATTTGTTGTCTCGGCCTCGGCCACCAAAGAGAGCAGTCATAACCTGGGTGAGCATGTCCATAGGATAGGATACCACTTTCGAAGCTATATTGTCGACCAAGCTGCTTTTACCCTTGGAGGGCTCAACGGTGTCCATTCATCCGAATCCGAAATATATCCAACCATCTCAGACAAGCCGGATGACATACCCGAAACACAGGAGGAAATCAATAAGCAGGCTGATGCCGCAATCCGAGATCTTTACCCTAGGATACCCAACCCCGACCGAGAGATGATCATCCAGCATGCATTTCAAAAAGGTGCTGTATTTCATGGCAAGCCTGTTGTTGGACTCCAAAAGGAATTAAGTTTATCACGCCGTGTTCAGTTGGCTGTCATCGCACATATTCGACATACTCACACCCGTTATGATCGCCTTCTTAGAGAGACTGACTGGGCTAACGCAAGGAGAACCGTGGAAGCTTTGTGTTTAGACATCCTCATGAAATGGCGAGGTGATGAGGAAACCGGCCGCGATCAACTGGATGAAGTCTTGCGAGAAGTCGTTGTGATATCTGATTCGGACGACGAGGACGAGAGTGGCAGCGAGGAGGAAGACTCTTCTGATGATGAGGTGGAAGTGCTTACTGAGATTAGCACTGCACCTGTAGTCCACGCCACAAGTCTGCCTATGCAGCAGCAACAACAACAACGTAAACGACGGGACGAGCGCAGGAAACCCCGACATAAGCAGCAGCAACAGGCTAAAGCTGATGCTCCCAATGGTAACACAAATATTGCGTCACGAACTCGATCCAAAGCCAGGGCTAGGGGCGGGCAAAAAGCTAAGAATGCTCGTCGAGAGAAGAAACGCAATCAAGCATGGGAGCAAGCACGTACCCGTTACAAGAAACGACCGCAAGATCGTGACATCCCTGTTGAGGAGATTCAGAGAGTGGGTACTCAGCAGTTTGATAGACCACCGCACGTGATCCTCGATAGTCCGCAGACCCGCCCAGATACACACCCACCCTTTCGAAATCTATTGAGTGAGCGAAGATACCTTGTAGATGACCGCAATGATCAAGAAAGGCCAAGTCAGGTGTGTTATTTTCTTCCGTCAGACTACGATGACAAAATATGCAAAGAATTTCATGATACTGAACCCAAGCAGCAAGTTTCATCCTCATCCTCACAGTACATGATGGCCCAACCAGAGCCATCTTACAGAGAGAAGGTAATCATGAGGCCAGGCCCACATAATGCACATGCCTATGATCAAGCATACGACTATGCACCTCGGGACATGCGAGCTTCGGAACCTGGCCCACCTATTGCCCGGTTACCATACTTTGATAGCGGCAGGCCAGAGCCCAGCTTTCCGAATCCTCGGGACCTGCAAGATATAATTTTGCCATCTATTGAGCAACCTATAGACCTATCTAGTGATAGCCCTAGGCCCCACAGACCAGCGACCAATAACATCCAGGAAGCTTATAGACATCCGGTAATGTATAGGCAGGTTGACCGTGAACCGGAGCTCTCCAGAGCACAGCCTACTCGGTCTAACATTATCTACATTGATGATGACACACCTAAGCGCCGCCGTGTAATTATAGAACCTAGCCATGGAGACTTGCAAGATCCGAGTGGTGGTGAGTTTGTACGTCTTGTATCAAGATCGCAGCCCGAGCGATATCCTATGGCTACTTCATCAATTCCATTGAGACGTGAGCTCGAGGCTAGAGATGGCAATTTTTTCCAAAATCAGCGCCCAGGTCCCAGCACTATGTTTTCTCAGCCTCGAGGACCGCCTTCATACCCAGTTCAAGCCGTGGAACGCGTGCCTGAGAATGACCCACCAATTAGCAGATTGTCACTTCATGACCCACCTGATCAAGTATACGTGGGGCAGCGTGGTGGCGAGCCTCCACGTCCTAAGAGACAGAGGACTCAAGACCAAGTGTACTTCGAGAGCTCAAGACCAATACCCTCGACGCGTGTCTTGCTGCCAGAAAAAGAGATGACCAGTGACCGAAGTCGATCAGACCGGGTCTTGGCCGTAGATCGTATTTCTCAAGGTTATCAGCAAGGGTTTCGTCTTGATTCTCATACGTTTCCAAGTCACTCTTATTCTTATGAGGTGGATTCTGGTCTAGTCCCTGCAAGTCAGGGTTCTCTTTATCCCATTGCATCTTCTCGTATTCAGCCGGAACGCGAATCTCGTCTCCAATCTACAAGGAATGAAATCACTGTGATTGATGATCGATCACGCCCGTTTCCACCAAACCACATGTTGCTAGAAACCCTAGATAAGGATCCGTAAGTGGAAATGTTTATTATGACCTTATTTAAGAATTTGCTAACCACTGTTCCTTTTAATATCATAGTTATCATCGAGATGAGAGATCCAGGCAACCCGTATATCGCGGAGAGATTCAAGTTCAACCACGCTACACCCAAGCACCACCGGATAGGGCTCGTGAGGCTGCGAGACGATCTCCTAATGGCCAATATAATATGCAGACACCACCTTATAGAGGTATTTCACGCCGTGAGGAAGTTATTGTTCTGAAATGATATATACATCAGAGATGGGATGTACGATTATATCTCACTTTTTCTGTCCTCATTCTGTTCAACTTGCAAACATTACGCTTTGCGATTCATGAAAATTCTCAGACTAAGAGATTCAATTGATGCACAGTATGGAGAATGGCTTTTTTTTTAATATTCAGGATCGAAAGCAAGAAATGATGACGGCATGATTGAAAATAAAGGGGTTTCTGATTGCACTTACACGGGTTATGGGTTGTGTGACCGAGGTTTCGCCACACTAGGGAGGGAGGCCGCCTGCTTCTACTTTGCGTTACTTCATGGAAGCAACGATACGATGGTACGAATTTATTATGCATGCAATGGGCGTTCACGGCATGTATGTAAAGCTGGTTCATGGCTCACATTGCTTGCATTAACGGCGTTGGGCATGTGATGATGCATGGATAGCCCAGTTGAGCTGAGCATAGGAAATGCGAGCTTCATTATTCTTAAACTGTCTCGCTTGTCAAGGATGAGAGATGACTGTACTTATAGCAGAGAATGATCAAAGTACCTACTACTTTATACGAGATCTTGACATGCGGTGGTATATGGTGTTGATTATATAACTTCCGAGATTGACGCGTGCGGGCAAAACAAGATTGTCGGTTCTATACAGTGTCAACCCCTATAAGCAAGATGTTCTCGTCATCGACTAGTAATGCCTCGTGTCTCTTATATACTCATCCCAGAAATCTACATGCCCCTCTCCTTCAGCCGTCTATACTTCCCCGCGTCTTTGACGCTCGCCTTCACCGTCCCCAACGCAGCCTCCCAATCAGCCCTCTCGATCTTCAAGTCGGGCGCGTCGGCACCCCGCCTCAGCGCGGCGACGGCAGCGGCCTGGTGCAGATTGCCCAGATCGGCACCGCTGTAGCCGGCGCACCGGGGGTCGCGGGCGACGTCCTCGAGATCGACGTCGGGGGGCGCGTCGGGGAGGGCCTTGCGGTAGAGGGCCTTGAGGATCTCGACGCGGTCGTCGGCGGTGGGCAGGTCGATGAAGACCGAGGTGCCGAGGCGGCCGGGGCGCAGCATGGCAGGGTCGATCATGTCGGGCCGGTTGGTGGCGGCGACGACGTAGATGCCGGCGCGGCTGCTGAGGCCGTCGAGCTCGGTGAGGAGCGTGTTGACGACCTTGGAGCTGGCCTCGCTGAGGGAGTCTTCGCGCTTGGGCACCAGGGCGTCGAGCTCGTCGAAGAAGAGGATGCAGGGCACCGAGGAGCGGGCGCGCTCGAAGACCTGGCGGACCGCACGCTCCGACTCGCCGACGTACTTGTTCAGGAGCTCGGGTCCTTTGATGCTGATGAAGTTGGCTTTGGATTCGTTGGCGACGGCTTTGGCGAGGAGCGTCTTGCCGCAGCCGGGCGGGCCCCAGAGGAGGACGCCGGTGGGGGCGGTGATGCCGACGCGGGCGAAGGCTTCGGGGCGTTTGATGGGCTCGACGATGGCCATTTCGAGCTGTTCGCGGACTTCGTGGAGGGCGCCGATGTGGGCCCACGTGGTGTCGGGGATGGTGGCGAAGCCTTCGCGCTTGGCCGAGGGCTGGACCTTGGGGATGGCGGTGAGGAAGTCGTCGTAGGTGATGTCGAAGTCGCCTTCGGGCTCGTCTTCGCCGGCGTGCTGGACGAGGCTGCGAAGGATGCGGAGGGGTGCGGAGATGGAGTCGACGTCGGGCTCATCCGAGTCGACTTCCATGGCGGATTGGCTGCGTTGTTTGAGGACTGTCATCATGCGCTTCATGGCTTCTGTGCCGGCAACGGACACGACATCGTTCAGGTCAGCGCCGACGAAGCCAGGAGTGAGCTTGGCTAGGTCTCTGTAGCAGAAGTCTTCGGCGAGGTTGAGCTTTTGGGTCAGTGCTCTGAGGATCTTCTCGCGGGCTATTTCGTTGGGTACGCCTAGATTGATCTCTTTGTTGAAACGACCCGCTCTTCGAAGAGCTGGATCGAGACTATCGGGTCGATTCGTAGCTGCAATTATAATGACGGGTTTACCACCAGTTTTTTCTAACGCCATATCGTCCATACAAGTTAGCATCTGCGCGACAATTCGTTTTTCCATCTCTCGTTGGGCACTCTCTCGCTTTCCCATGATGACATCGATTTCGTCCAGGAAGACAAGGCATGGAGCCATTCTTTTCGCTTCCTCGAAGACTTCTCGGATTTTCTTCTCTGACTCTCCTGACATGCCAGCTACCAAAGAGGGAGCCGATAATGGGATAAAAGAGACTCCTATTTCTGCTGCAAAAGCGTTGGCGATCATCGTTTTTCCACATCCAGGTGGCCCATGAAGTAACACTCCGCGTGGAGGCTGTATACCAGTTCTTATGTATGTTTCGGGATATAACATCGGCATTGCAACAAGCTCATTCAACTCCTCAATGACGGAGTCTACCCCTCCAAGGTTTGCCAGCGAGATATCCGTAGGTGGCGAACGATCCACTTCCTTTTTGCTGTCCCTCTCGGCCTTCCTTCGTTTTAACTTAGGCTCCCCATTGGCCTGTCGCTCAGCCTTCGCTGGAGTAAATACCTCGCCATTTGTACCTGGTTGCATGGGTAGAAATGGTGTTACGCTACCGCTGGGAGGAGACCCTTGCCGTGGACTTGTACTTGCTGAAGCTGCAGATTTCGCCCATAATTTCGTGATGCTCTTATTCATGACATTATGTTCCTAGCCTCGTAAGCGCAACCCTTCTTTCGTAGGATACGGCAGACAAACCTTGAGCACTGGCGCAACAGCATCATCTATGCCCTCAAAATCACCCTCTAGCGATTCACTATCGTCCTGCTCTTCCCTCAAGACTAATATAACGCGCTCGATCGAGTCTTCTAATAATTTCTTGCTTCTGCGCTTCAAGCTAGAATTCGAATGCTTAATACTATCATAGACAGCAGATACCGTGAGGCGCTTCCCACCATTCTCAAGCTCGGCCTGGTCGTCTGCGATTTTACGTACAACTTGGTAGATCTTTACAAAATTAGCACCATCTCGCAAAACAAAAATTTGACAGCCTACCTCTTTATCTAGGCCCTGACTCAAAGTCGGCCGTTGGTTCCTAATAGGCATCATCCAGATCTGCACAGAGACAATCTCTCTCGCTGTAAAACTTCCAAATATATACACGATATTCAAACGATCTCCAAGGGTTGTAAACTTTTTGGAGTCGCATAAAATTGACCCCTGTAGTGCCTCGGTAACTCCCGTTATCCATTATCGCAGCCCGTGCCACTCGTGCGACTCAAATCGATGACGAGTCGGCGGTTTTGTTGAGCGTTAGTACCAGTGCGTTCCATAGAAATGCGTCTGCGTAAAAGTACATTATTGAAGCACCGATCATGGGCAATACGCAGAGCGCATATAAGCCTTCGGAGCAGGACAAGTGCGTCTATCCCATCCTCCATTCCGTGTCTGAAAGAAACACTGACTCAATTCGTTCTGTAGAGCAATTTTGGATATGAAGAATCAGAGAGATAGGCTACACCAGTACCAGCGTAAAATAACAGTATTGACGGATCAGGAAAAGGAGGTTGCGAGGAAGATGTTGGCAAAGGGAGATAAATCGAGAGCTTTGCTTGCGTTACGGAGGAAAAAATACCAGGAGTCGCTACTGGCGAAGACGGATGCCCAACTGGAACAATTGGAGCATCTAACGAGCAGTGTGGAGTTTGCACTGGTGCAGAAAGACGTGGTATTTGGTCTACAACAAGGGACGAAGGTGCTGCGGGAGATTCATAAGGAGATGGGAGGAATAGAGCATGTGGAAAAGCTCATGGGAGAGACCGCGGATGCGATTGCATATCAGAAGGCGAGTATTGCTGATTGTACACTAAATTTATATTATCGAACTCTTACTAACAAACAACAGGAGGTGAGCGACATGTTGGGCGGGCAAATATCAAACCAGGATGAAGACGAGGTTGAGGATGAGCTTGAAGCTCTCGAAGCAGAAATTTCTGGCGTGCTCCCAGACGTACCAAATACAGAACTCCCACGTAAGGAACGGGCAAAGGCGAGGGAGAAGCAGAGAGAAGAAACCAGACGGGCTATGTTAGCGGAATGATCGAGGAACGGGTCACGGAGGAACTGCACAGATGGATATGTCAGAATGCACCTGCGCGGAGAAAGCAAAGCGTAGTTATCAAGCAAACAGCTTGTGGTCCTTGAGCCGCGTACAGCCCATACTATTTAAATGTTTGGGATATCCATTCAGCGCATATGGTTGGAATAGAAATCTCACGACGGGAGACGGGCAAGCGGGCTCCTGAGCTACGGATATTCGGGATAACGGAACCGAGTATCTTTGAGTGGCGTAAGACCTTTTCCCGAGCATTATAGAGAGACGTATGGATTGGATTGCTTATAATTAGAAATAATGCACATATAAAATATATCACGGTTTGGTATAATGGTATAAGGCTGTATAACGCCCGCTTTTTCAAAACGGCCAGCAACGGCACACTTGATTTGAAGAGGAGATAATGCGTTTCGCGATTAACCAGGGGCCATGCTATCTAACCTAATGTACACTCTATGATATCGTTACAACGTTGACAACGCCATCTACTTCGTCATCTCCTTAAGATGACTACAAAATGTCAGTTATTGTTCTTTGTAAGTTCGTAGCTGTAAGACTTACGTGATCAGGTCATTCCGATCCTTGTCCTTCTTCAATCCACCGAATGCCATCTTCGTGCCAGGAATGTACTTCTTTGGGTTCTCGAGGTAATCGAACTAACACTATCAGCGATTGCTCAAACAATTATCTTTGAACAGAGCATACCAGAGTCTCCTCGTTCCAGGTGATGCCCTTTGCCTTGTTGGCATCGGTATATGAGTAGCCCTCAACTGAACCAGTCTTGCGGCCGAACAGTCCGTGGAGGTTTGGGCCGATCTTGTTGCCCTCACCCTCGCCGAGAGTGTGGCATTGAGCGCATCTTGTCTTGAAGAGATTGGCACCCTTCTTAGAATCACCTATGTATTATGATTAGCCATAGATACTTTTCCCATTGTCATCATCGAAGATCGTCGTGATTTTAGCAATTTGCCACAGTTGCCCAATTGCCCACGGTTGTCACCTGAAGATCTTGCAAATATTCAAAGATTTTGAAATAGTCCCACTTGGGGGCTTCATGCCTGTTGCACAACGATGACTGCATACAGTTCTATAATTCAAGAGAGGTTCCTGATCCATTGTGGTATGGGACTCTTGAAGGCGGATGTGGCGGCTGCGCCGACGACGACTGCCTTTACGCCCGAACTGTAATTCGACGAGGGAGTTGGCATCGCATTAAGCCAATCGAGTACCACAGATCCCCAACTTCAATATTTCTCAAGTTCCTCGATGCCAACTCAATGGCACATTGCTCGCCAGTGATGTGGCGACGTTAAGGAGAGAGGCGAACAGCAGAAATTGATGCACATACCTTCTTTGAAACCCATTGTGAAGTATTAGGGGATTGTATGGGGTCGGCAGGATGTAATAAAGGATTGATAGAGTACGTGAGATATTGTGGGAGAGGATTGAATGGTTGGGAAAAAGTCTTGTTGCTCGAGTCGGAGATGACGGGGAAGAGGCATTTAGGTTATTCTGCTCTTGCGCGCGAGACCTGCCGAAGCACTGACTAAGATTGGCTGCAGCCAATGAAATCAGCTGTGTTGCAAGCAAACCTAAGTCAGCAGCCATAGCGGCCGTGCAGCCTGGCCACGCTGGCCCAGGTAGAATCGGCGGATCTCGGAGAAACGAAAGTGTCCCTGTCGGCGCCCGTACAACTTTTATCGAAAGCACAGCTCAATTTGGACAATCCCTACAATGCATGGGACCAATGCCTCAGTGCTAAGACAGAGTGGTTAATATACAAACGATTTTGGTGGAGCGTATAGGAGCATCAATTAGCATGCCTACCGCAATCCCACGATTCCTGCTTCCCCAGCGGAGCCCCATCTGGAGATCCCGTACAGCATCTCCATCACAAGTGATTCAGTCGATCCGCCATGTAGCTCACAAAGCGCCGGCAAAACCGCGAGTGCTTGAAAAGCCCACCAAGTTCAACCCGCCTTCGCATGGCTCAAAGCTGAAGAAAGCAGCTCCTAGATATCCGGGACCTCCACTATCATCCGAGCAAAAAGAAACGCAGAAGACGAAGCAGTATCCCCATATGATGCCTCCTGAAGGCACCTTTCTTTTTTGGTTCTTGAACAATCGAGCGATTCATCTTTATATCACCCTGGTAAGTTCCTTTGATCACGGCTATTATTCTTACATTGTGTTGACATATTCCAGGGAACATTGTTCTCCCTGGCCGGGTTCACTTTCATCACGAACTTCAAGCGCACATCCGCCTTTGCAGACATGCTTCCCTCAGCATCCGACCTCTTCTTCCATCCTATCGCCTTCACACGAACCTGCATAGAAGTGCTGCAGCTCCACACTGCACATGTATCTGCTGTGACAGCTGACCGTCGGAAACAGAGGGTGGATGACGTGCAGAAGCGTAGCGATTACAGAAAGGCCCATGGTCTGGAGACTGAGGGCTTTGGGGGGTGGTCTGCGAAGCCGGATAAACAGGACTTGGGTCCGGCAATTCCGTTCGAGGAATCAGACGTGCCGGGTGCTGGGGCAGTTGCTAATACTAGTGATGGTGGATTGGCGGAGCGTGTGCAGCAGCAGCATAGCCACAAGAAGCCCTTGAAAATGTGGCTCGGTATATGGTAGATGTAGTATATAAGGGAAATGACATGATGACAGCTCCATGAATAGGCGAAACCCCTCCCACAAATACATGCATGAACTTGAAGAATGAACCGTGCATGTGCAATTGTTTCGATGAGTTTGCTTTCATTTAGTCCGAACATCATGGTTAACCCATATCTACAGCATCTAGGCCATCCAATACCTCTTCGGCAACACCTCCTGGTGCCAACACCTTTCTTATCATGGCCGCAATGGTCTTCCTATTCGCACCACCCCTCGGTGCTTGCCAAACACCCTCGGTCTCCGCCTCCCTCTGGGTATTTGCTTCCTGGGTTGTAGTCGGTGCAGCCCCTCCCGTAGCCGTATTTAAAAAGTTAGGCACACCTGGGGGTGTCAGACGAGCTGGCGGATCAATAGTCCTCACAGACAACAATCTTATATCCCGTTCTGGCTTCGAATCGATATCCATAGCCCCCTCTACTGCCTCTGAAGTAATCTTTAACTTCTCGCCAACCGAGACAGCCAGGACCACTTCTGCAACAACCAACTCCTCCTTGCTGGGATCAAAGATGATATTCCCTCCCACAGAAATCACCAATAACGTAATCGGCGGTCTGGACCGTCCTTTTCCCTCTTCACTCCTCGGGTACAAGAACACTGACGCGTCCCAATCATCGTCAAACAGCGGATCCTCATCTAGTTCCGACTTCAACTTCGGCAGCCGCGTAGATAGCAGTGCCAGATGTGTCGTTAATGACAGTAATGGTAGCGGATATGAGAGCGGTGGTGAGAGGAGCAAGATCTATATGGGTTTCAATCAGCACAACTCCAACAACATGAAATAGATATGGTGTAGACGTACGTCGAGATAAAGCTTCCAATGAAACCTCCGATTAATCCACAATCTCTTTGTAAACTCCCCATCCGCCAACAGCGCCTCGCTCATCATAGCAGCTAAGAAAACCGGCATCGAATCATCGTCTCTGAACCCCGGGATCTCAACCGTCATCTCGACCCAAGCATTATTTCCAGTCCTAGCATCATCTTTGGGCGTATTCTCATCTTCCTCGTCATCGTCGTCAGCAGCTTGCCCGACCTCGACATGAGGAACGTGTGTTCCAAACCGGTTTGGCGATTTCTCGACTTCGGCTTTGATGCCTACAATCGCTTCTGTGCCGTCTGCAAAGCATATCCGAGCGCTGCCATTAGTGGACGGTAGGATATCTGTTTCGGCGATTAGAGGCCGAAATTGTGTAGGTGTGCGCGCGTCGGGGCGGATGGGTGGGGAGAGGGAGAGAGATGTGTGAAGGTAGGAGAGCTCGGCGGGGGAGAGAAGGACTTGGGTTGTGGAGGATGGCGCCATGCTTGATAGATGGCTGGCGAGTTAGTAGAGGATGTGTTTAAGCCCTGTTCCGCTAAATCGTTGACATCTTCGTTTGGGGTTCAATTGTTGTGTGTTGTATATATATCCAGATCTTGATCGCCCTATTAACATTTATTTCTCTGATTACACTAGCGCGAAAATGCTGCAAGGCTGTAGCGCAAGGCTCGAGACATTTCAAACGAGCATCTTTTCCTCAAGCACCCATACAGCTAATTCAGCCAATTACGTAGTATAGTAGTTAACATAGTACTATCAACCAATCTATATGCTTCGATATGTGTTATTTAAGCATATGCTCGGGGTTGATGTGCCCTGCGCTTTGCACCTCTAATCCCGCCCGCGACTCTTATAATTCTTTGCCGCCCTAGATGTCAAAGTAGCGGAAGTAGTCAAGATTGCTCATTTGGAAGAGAAGCATATTATAAATATCCTGTCGTATTCTGTTATATCATAAAATCGTTTCTTACATGTCCATGAGCCTATTTCGTGCTCGCACATGTATATGACCCCATATTATTCTCCGATATCATAGATCTATATAAAAGGATGATCATATAGCGTTTTATCATTATTAATCGGTCAGATTCGCCAGTTGATAACTACCAACAGCTTGATACCGTGCTAGCCTGCCCTAGTCATAACTAACACACATCGTTTTCGCAAGGTCAGGGCCAATTGCGACCAATAAATCAGCAATACTGCCCTTCACCGAAAGAGAATTGTCGACGGTGCTTGAATCCCAGATCACCAGATCACTCGTCTCGACAAGTCGGCCCCGGATTCGTAATTTGACATGGTCGATGTCAAAGAGAGTATCGAGGTCCTGGCGTGACATAATTCCAGGCATGTTGCGCTTCCACAGAGGCTTATCGTCAATGTCGTCGGCATCAGCCTCATCACCACTAAATACGGTTAGCATTGCTAAATAATTTCAAGTGTGACCTCACTAACCTCGAGCCATCTTGGTTGGAGACAACATCCTTAATATCTTCGAGTACTTCGGTTGTTTTATTATCACTCTCATCTGGCAAGGGAGTTCCTTCTCTCTTCTCTCGTGACAGTGATACAAACTTCCTGGCATCAAGTCGCTTTCTGAAGTCACCATCGAGGAGATCCCACGAATATGACTCAGGGTCTAAGACATATTGCGGATGATATTCACCCTTGTATCTCATCTTTGCACAGTTGTGAATATAAAATCCCATCATATACCATCTATAGCCTTCTTCAACTGCAAGTGCAGCCTCCCGTAGAGCACTGAGCTTTCCGGGACTCCACGAATGCAAGTCTTCATGATACATGAAGTACACTGCACTGACAGCATGAGGCAAGAGGTCCAGGACACCTATTGCAAGTAGGCGGCCATCAAGCCTATAGCATTGGTGGTATGAACCTAGCCTGCGCATATGGCCATCGAATTTCCGTGTCATTTGTTGCAGGGGTGATTCGCAAAGGAACCTTTTGAAGCCATTTCGGGATATCTTGCTTGGTGGCTCCTTATGAACGATCCGTTGATAGTTTTCAAATACTGTATATTTCTCTTCCGTGAAGATGTCCGGTTCAAGCGTAACTTGAAAATCATGCGCGGGGTTGGGTGGCACTGGCAACGTCTGCCGTTCACTCTCGTGGACCCTTTCGGAGAGATTGAATTCGGTTTTCCGCCTTGCTGCTTCCTCTTTTGATTTCGGGCGTAACCTTGCACTCTCTTTGATGTACTCATCACCAAGAATATAGCGATTAAATCGATTTAGAGACTGTCTCTGATCTTTGGTTGCCTTGAATTCAGGTGCATCGAGTCTGATGGTGTAATGCGGACAGCAAGCATCTCTAAGGTTGGGCTTATATAGAAGAGTGCCAGACCTTCTCCAGCCTCTGCACAGAATATCCTCATAAAATTGTGGAGATAATGACTTCGACTGGACGTAAAAGGAGTAGCCTATGAGGTATAAGCACCGATCTTGCTATGGGAGATAGTCGAAATGGTGAGAAATTTAAAAATGAAATGGCCTAGACACCAGAAAGAAATTGAAAGCCTTCTCATCATGATCAGGAAAAGACAGCGGGTGTGACGGAGTAGCACAAAACTTGAAAGCTAGGAAATGGGATCGCCGTGATATTGGAAGATCAGTCTCAACGAAAATAGCTAGGTGTCTTTGCATACTTCCTGAAGAGTTGTGGCAGTATCCGCAGCTGCCACTCCTGTAGCCTACATTCAAGAGAGTCATCAGCATATACCATTCCTATGACAGCTTGCAAAAATCCACACAGTGTGGTGCGTACGAAGCAGTGGGGTTGCAGTGGGTTCATTGCCAGCTGCCGGATGCTATCCAAGTATAGCTAGAGGCAGTCGGGGGATTGAATTTTAAAAGAACGACACCCAAACAATGTCCCCACGTTCTGGAATCAATGGCGCGCAGAGGCAGCATGGTGCGAAATAGGGTTTCTGTCCACTCACCAATGGGCGTGATTTCTGAAATCTTCTCTAGGCTGTTGCTGCTGGGCGAGTTCAGACTCGTCTCAGGGGTGTTCGCCATGGTGTGTTCTGATTGCATGCCCCGGGCGCGGATGCCAGCGGACGAACACGCTGGAGGCAGGACGGCAGGGTACTGTTGCCGCCGAGTAGCAGGCGGGAAGCAGGCTGACAGGCTGCGAGTCAGTCAGTTCAGCAGGAGCGGGCATAGCCTGCAGGGACGGGTACAGAGGAGGACAGAAGAGAGAGGAGCGAAGATGGAGGGTAGATGACAGATGATAGATGGAGGTGACGGCACTGTACCTACAGTGCCTTTAAGAAGGCATTCGCAAGACCCTTGATGGTGATTAGAGGCCGGTTAGGAGCACAGCCTTCAGAGGGCTGGGCAGGCCGGGCTACTGGCGTAGTCGGTGGTTGATAGCAGCGCCCGCAGGCTGTCTGCCGCTGGGCAACGACACACTGGACCGGGGGCTGCGAGCGAGATCTACGCCTCGGTAGCCGGTAGGCCAGCCAGCAGCAGGCCAGCCAGCAGCAGGCCAGCGCAGGCCCCAGCGGTCGCTGTACGGCAGTGTACGCAGCGTGCACGCCTGCACATCGCAAACGCTGCAGTGCTACCTGCACACGCCACAGGCTGCAGGCTCGCCGTGCACCACGCCCACCTCGCCCACCACGCCTACCGCCAGACAGCCCGCTGCTCGTTACCTATTACTCGCTGCACGGTATATCATATCATCTATTTACAGCACTGCACTGCATGACTACACTACGTGACCATCCTCCTTGGCCACCGGCCTCCTCTGTCCAAGCCTGCAGACGTGCACGACACGGTTCGTCCGGCTTTGCTGGTGGCCTGGCCTGACAGCGTGAGGCGACGTGAAGGCCTGCTTGTGTTTGTAGTCTAGTGCTCCACATAAACCGTGAATGGGTTGATTCCTCGTGCTCCGTCCGCTGCCTATCTTGCCCGCCGATGCGCTGCTGATGAGGGCTGTTGCGCCGCGATTCGCGCTTATGTAGTGGGGGTGGCAGTCCGAATGCTCGGAGAAGGCCCTTCGGCGGGGTTCAGAGCTACAGAGGATTCCAGACGGCCGGCCTCAGCTTCCTGGCCTGCCTTGCCTCCCTATCGCCCTCACCTCTCGTACGCCGCAGTGCTCCCGTACGCTATTGGGATCGCAGTGGTGGCCGCACGAGACCCGGAAACAAGCCCAGAGCAACTTGCCCACTCCTGCCTGCCTTCCGGCCTGCCTACCCGCGCCTACTGAGCAGCGGCCGTACGGCCATACATCTATCTGCTGCTCTTTCTCTTTCTCACCTGCAAAGACGGCGTGTTGGGAACGCATGACGCTCTCCTTCCATTCTCACATATATACGCCAGACCCCGTCTCGCTGCACAATCAGCCCGCATCAATCGATTGCAAACCCTATTGTCTCGCCGGGGCCTGCCTTGGGTGCTGCCTACCTTGTTGCAACTGCTTCCGGCTACCTTAGCTCTGCCATGTCGCTAGCCCACTGAAGCACCAGAACCGAATGATACCTCCCCAGAACTTTTTTATATCAATCCAAAAGTCACACAAGAACACCAGTGGCTCAATAGCAGCAGCGAGGTGAAGCATTGCCTCTGCCATGGCGGCAAGTCGCTCTATGGAGTCTCGTGTGGGACGAACCAATCAACGTAAGTAAAAAAAGTCGGCAGATCGGATGAAATTATTCACCTGGATTCTATATCCCAACCGCGCTACTTCAGCCTGCCCTCGTGCTCACGCTGACATCAATGCCCACGCAGGTTATGGCGAGAATGGTGAACGCCTTGTCGCAGGTGTCGTACCCACAAACAAGGAGAAGACATTTGTCCTCCTAATTCAATCTACTCGGCGCAATGAGTGGGTTTTGCCTAAAGGCGGATGGGAAACTGACGAGGAGTGCACCGAAGCTGCAGAGCGAGAGGCCTGGGAAGAAGCCGGCATTGTATGCAAGGTGGACTTTGATCTCGGACAAATCACGGAGACCAGGACGGCCAAGCAAATCTCGAAGGATGCGCCCAAGGCTTTGTACCAGTTCTACGAAGTCACCGTGACAAAGGAAGAGAGCGATTGGCCAGAGAAGCACAAGAGGAATCGGAAATGGTTCACCTACGCGGATGCTGCTGAAGCTTTAAAACCTCGTCCAGAACTGGCGGAAGCACTCAAACGATCCACCGTGAAGCGGTAGCCTTAAGGGCCCGGCGTTTACAGCTTTCTTCCCAGGTCTTCGGCCGCGGAGTGTTCGGTCTGGAACATGCACTAGCACTCGAGAGAGCTTTTAATTGAAGGCTGTGGATACCGGGTTCAGAAGTCGTGGGTTTGTACTTGGAAGCGTGATATGGTTTATAGCCTCGAGATTCGTCACTATTCAAGTTAACCTGCTTGGTATTGCGCTCCTATGGATTCTCGGGTCGATGATAGCCTTACTACATGCACCTACTATCAAATGCTATCGAACAGTTTGGAAATGGAGAGTTCATAACACTAAAGCATTGGCATTGGCGATGGCGTTGTTGGTATTTTGATAGAAATAAAAGGCGGGCGGAATCGTGGGATAGGATGGGGTGGTTTAAGCATCATGGTCAGGGACTTTAGGGAATGAACAAGAACCATGGCCTCATAACTCACAACTCACAATGTAGTAACTAACTTTAAGACCGAACAAAAAAATTTACTCTCTTAGTGGTTATCCCGTAACTGCCATACAACGTTCGTAAACTGTAAAACGTGAAGACTAATCGACAATTTCGCAGCACGTGCTGATAACATTTTACATCCGTTTCCGTACACACAGGCATCACCTTATGATTGGCGAAATCATCGCATCGTCAATAAATCAACCTCTCACGAAATCCCGCATCCCAACCACCATCTCCAGCTCCCTACCCCATCACCACCACCTGCAGCGCGCGCAATGCACGTCCGCGCCTTAAGCAGCAGTCGATAAAAACAACAGACAAATGGAGAATCTCTCCCTCACAGACCCGCCTCCAGGAGGCCCCGGAGGGCTGCTCGGTCAAGGCCCTCCTCCCCCGCCGCATCAACAACAGCAACAACAACTCCCGCCGCAGATGTTTACGACCGCTGCGCAACTACTTGATCTGACCGATAGTAAGCATCTTCTTCCTCTCGTCTATCTCAGACCGGTGTCTGCTTGGCTATCAGCTGTGCTACTGGAGCGAGGGTTGGGAAGGAAGTTCCTGGATTGGGAGAAATTTAATATATAGACGAATGGATTGGATGTACTGATACGAGACAATAGAAAAACTCATGGTCTCTCTCCGCGACGGACGGAAACTCATCGGCGTGCTGCGCAGCTGGGACCAATTCGGTAACTTGCCTTCCTCCCTTCCATCCCAGACCGTATCTAGCAACTAACAGCCTGCAGCAAACCTCGTGCTCCAATCGACCGTGGAGCGCATCTTCATCACGCCTTCGCCCACGCAGGCCGGTATCTACGCCGATATCCCGCGCGGCGTGTTCCTCGTGCGCGGCGAGAATGTCTTGCTGCTGGGCGAGATCGATCTCGATCGCGACGATGTGATCCCGGCGGGCTATGAGCTGGCGAGTGTGGAGACGGTGCATAGGCTCGCGAAGAGAGAGCAGAACGAGCGCAGCAGGAAGGATAAGAGGAAGGTGGAGCGCTTGCGGGAGTTGGGGTTCGAGGGCGAGAACGTGGGTGAGGTGTTGCTTTGAGAGAAGGGATGGCAGAGAGCGTGATTGATGGGCTTGAGTGGGTGGATGCGTGGATGCGTGGAGATGGCGAGCTGTCCAGAGCAGAATATTGTGAAATGCGACTGGACAGCCTGGAGATTTCGGGGAGTGGCTTTACACTGCCCTGCCTGCTGGTGAGAAAGGTACAAGAAGGAGAGTCTCAGTGGGATCAATCAGTTTCAACGTCATTAAAAAAGTAGCAATTACGGCCTTTGCGAGGCCCAAAATTAGTGCATTAATTTTTAGAAAGCTATCCTGTAGCTAAATCTATATGTGCCTTGGTTTTCAAAGGCCTGGTGCTCAACGCTTCTGTGCTTGCTGCGTTGCCCTTGCTCTGCATACGTGTGTACAGCTTCTCAGCCGAGCTAATACATTGCATGTTTGCACCGAGCTTGTTCATCGTTTCGACCCACTCGTCGTAGGGGTCCGAGTCGAAGACGATACCACCGCCTACCACATGTCAGTATGCCGCTCCGTGGAGAAAGAGGGGGGGTCGGAGATGTAGGGAACTTACCGGCCTGGAGATATGCGATGCCGTCCTTGACCATCATTGTTCTCAGGGCGATGCACGTATCCATCGCGCCCTCCTCGATAGATCCGTGCGCATCGAGACTGCCGTATCCGAAATAGCCCACGGCTCCAGCGTAGACACCTCTCTTTTCCTTTTCCAGCTCAGCGATCAATTCCATCGCTCTTACTTTTGGCGCACCGCTGACTGTTCCAGCCGGGAAGATCGATTTGAACGCATCAAACCGTGTCATGCCTGTTCTTAACACGCCCGAGACCTGGGATACCAGATGCTGCACATGACTGAATTTTTCGACTGCCATTAATCGGTCGACCCGTGTGGTCAAGGGATTGCACACACGGTTGATGTCGTTTCTGGCCAGGTCAACTAGCATAACGTGCTCTGCCCGGTCTTTTAGTGAGCTGCGTAGTTCTTCGGCCAGCTCTTCGTCTTCTTCTACAGTCTTGCCACGCTTCACGGTGCCGGCAATAGGATGAGTTATGACGCGGCCGGCTTCGCTTTTGACGAGAAGCTCGGGAGATGCACCAACAATTTGGAAGTCTCCACAGTCGATATAGAAGAGATATGGCGAGGGATTGACTGTTCTAAGGTGTCGGTAGATGTTGAAAGGATGTAGATTTGTAGGACGTGCAAAGCGTTGAGATGGTACGGCTTGGATAATGTCACCACATACTATATGGCGCTTCAGGTTCTTTACGTGATCTTCATAGCCTTGCTGTCCGACGTTTGATGTGTACTCTTGGTTTTGTTGTATTGGCGGTTGCTCCGGTAAAGGGGTATCTGCTGATTCTAGAATGTCGACAATCTCCTCTATTGCTTCTTGGCACTTCCTGTATTCACCTTCCAGGTCGGAAAGATTCAATGGTACATGTAGGTATGTAATGATTTTTATAACCCCGAAAAACCTGTCAAATGCGACAATAGTATCATAGAGCATAAAGAGTGACTCCGGTACCTTGAGAACATCTTCCATAGGCCTTGCTGTCTTTGGCTCAAAATATCTAACGCAGTCGTAGCCAACATAACCTATAGCACCTCCGGTTAAAGGTGGTAGCACAAGTCCTGGGATGTGGGCTATACGATATTGGGAGAGTTCGGCCTCCAGTGCTGGAAGAGGATCGGTTTCTTCGCCATGACCAGGGCCGGTCTTTAGGATCTTCCTAGGGCCTGCTCCGATAAAACTGTATCTTCCTAGCCTTTCTGTCGCAGCGCTCTCGAAGAGGAATGATAGCTTTGATTTCGAGTTCGCAGAAATTTTGAGGTATGCGGCAGATGGGGTGATTAGGTCCGAGGATATCTGTGCGTACACTGGGACTAAATTGGGGGAGGTAGCTGCATTGAGCGACTGTGAAAGAATCTCCCGGACAGTGTCTAGAGAGGGTTGCAGTTCTCCCTGCTGTTCCTTAGTAAAGGCATGGTGGAGGAGTCATCAAAGTTTCTTGGCTTACTGGAGAGGCCATCTTTGGGCCAGTAATTGTCTACAAGTTTCTAGAAGAAACCCGTACTCTAACAGGATTCAGAGGAAATTCTGCGATCAATTGAGCGGCTAAGTACTTGCTCTTTCCGAATGTTAGTCTAATGCTGTTGATCAAAAAACATTATGCGGGAAATCGTTACACCGGAAGCCGGTAGAATGGTAGTGGTGCTAACCAGATCAGGCACGTCAACACCACGCGATTATTTATCTGGTATCACTCTGCATATATTCGACATGGTAGCTTCCTTCTAGTTTGCTCCAACTGCAATGGGATATGATGTCCTTCTCGCCCCCTATTAGCTTTTCTTTTCTAGATTCGTCACATGCACTCTGTCTAAACTCAAACGCATTGAGCTTGGCCAACTAGACAAGTTCATACATCATGAGTCTACACTTTCTCGGAATCCGAGACTTCCCAGTACTGCATAGGGAGTTTTCATCTCCCAGTACAAGAGTCCTCGAGGACAGTACTTCTACCCAGGATCTAGCACATGATAGCAAAGAGGTTCTTATTCAAAGGCTCCAAGACCTGGCAAGCCACTTGATGACAGAAAGAAGCTTGGAAGATGAAGATGTTACGGCTTTACATGTAGACGTCGATCGGATGGAACGACTGACACACCAATATCCCACTGCTGCCCATGCAGAGAAGCCCCTTCGTGACAAAGGCGTAGGCAGCCCAGTTAGTTCAAAAAGCCATCCAGATGATATTTTATGGGGGGCATTTTCTCCCAGTCCTAAAGGCTCTGTGCGCTTTCCCGACCGTCCCACAAGGCCTCCCTTTAATCTTCCGCGAATGAGTCATTCGGTATCGCCCAAGAAAGCGAATTTGTTAGCTCAGGAAGCCGAGTCACTACTCTCGCAGTTGTGCAAGACTGTGGAAGGGCTACAGGAGCGGAAAGAGGAATCAGACGTAGGCCATTCAGACCATCTTATTTCCCCACGGTCTGATCTGACCGAGTTTCACAGCACATTCATGACCTCCTTGTCACACGTGCCGAGAAGGCTGCGCAACGAATTATCTATCTCGAAGAGAGGTTAAAAGATCTGTAAGCCAATTTTTCTACAAACATGCAGTGTTGCAAGCCTTATGTATCTTTTACTGAAGCGTTCACAGTGATACTGATTTTGAGGCCAATCAATCCGAGCTTTCTTTTCTAAGGCTGCAGCTGCGTGCTCTAGAAGTTCAAGGTCTCCAATATGTCTCCTACAATTCTGATGATGAACTATCTCAGAGCATCAGGAATTGGAAGGTTGACTGGACAGACATTGATCAACGAACGAAAGCAAGGAGGAGAAAATGTAAAGAGTCGATCATAGGAGCAGAAGATGCGCAGACAGAGGTGGAGGCTTCGTAACGGCTATTGTCATAAGATTCAAGTTTATATGTATATGTTAATTACTTTATGATGTTGTTGGGAAAGATTGAAGCTATAATACTTTATGTGATCTTTGTGATGATCACCGGCGGAAGGGTCTTCCCCTGTACAAATTGTCAGATAATATAAGGCTTCTTACCATGTTCTCTTACCCACTTTATGCTGATTGGAAACTCTTATTTACGCTACAAGCCTGTAAACTTAATAAAGCCAGAGGCTTCATAGTCAGTTATCAACTTATCGGTATGTCAGTTATCGGTGAGCTCTTTAAAATTAATCTAGCCTCTGATTAATAATACACAAGGACTAAGCAGCAAAAGACCCTGTCAGTTATCGGCAAGAGGTTTCTATACTTATATTCAATGATAAGATATGTTGAATTCCGAGGGCCAGTACCGGTCAGTACAGGAAGAAGTGAATACACTTTAGCACTAGCGTAGAAACCACCCTAAGTGGTATTCCCAACTTTATAGCAACATAAGCATCATGTCATTCTCGCCTGCCCCTTCTATACCTATGCTAAATAAAAATTTACCTAAAGCTACTTGTTGCACATTTGGAAAAGTACCTCCGTATCTCATATAAATCTTTGTCTTTAATCTCCTATCCCAACTGCAAGACCGTCTACAACTTCTATGACTGAAATACAGATTCATTTCAAGTCGGATTTTACATTTGCAAATAATTCAGCAGGAGTGCCCGATATATACATATATAGCTGATGCAAGCTGATGCTTTCATAGTCTTCGATTACCTACCTAGCCTCGGCTCGGAGCTCTGGGCCTGGAGCCTCGAATTGATACATGATTATCTTCCTACGGCATTGCAATTTGGACAAATCAAATTCGGCGTCGCTGAGGTGCGCAAGCACGTTCAGTACAGCGCTTGGCTGCAGGAACGTGAGTGATTGTGTGCAGCGCGGCTGGAATTGTTTGGTATTCCTCGTGCGGCGCGTAGTGACGTCGGGATCTTGGGCTAAACAGCTAAATATAAATGCCTGCAAGGCCAACCGAGCTCTTCTCCGCTAGGTATTGCTTGGGCTCCTGTAGCCTTACAGTACAGACACCGAGTACAGTTTTAGGCGTTCGGATAAGGCAGCTGCACTGCTTATCACATCACGACGTACTGTACGAATCAACAAAAGGACTCACGTTCCCCATGCGGGCACTGCTTAACGTTAAGGAATGATATTCTCCAGACATTGCCTCCATTGAGTCAATTGAACGTTGCGTTGTGTGGGACTATACATGTATTCCTAGACAATAACATTCAAATCTTGGATGCTCGGTTCGTGCTGGGTGACTGGGTAGCCTTGTAATAGTTGCAAGCCACTATAGACCCTCTCCACTGCCTCCCTCTCCACTGCGCATTGTTCTGCGAAGCAACCAACTCTTTCTCGAATCATCTCTGTTTCTCATGCTTGCGAGCTTTGACACGTCACATCCTCCGGGTCTTTTAGTCCGTCGAATTCTATCTGATACCTAAGGTACTCCTCCGTCGCTGGTATCGCCACAAGCGATACAAGCGTTGGCCCAAACCACAGCCTTGTCTGGGATGGAATATGATGGTCCGAGTCGTTCACATCGGTCCACCAACAATTCATCAAGCTACCCTAATATATCGGAGCTGAGAATGTCTGACAACACAGCTCAGTATCCGTTAGATTCCCGTGACTATGCAAAACCACTACGACGAGATGAAATTGATGGAGACCGTCAACAAACCTGGAGAGCGTCACCAGACTCTGGTGAGTCTACGAGTATACCATCTGGGCGAGCGGATGAACCGACAGTCAGTGGTGTCTCTGTAGAGTTAATAGCAGAGATTACCGAGAGAATAACGAAAGAAGGCAAGTCTCTGTTGTACGTGTGGCACATTCATGTATAACTACTAACTTGGCATTAATCAGTTATGGGGCACTTCAAGCAAACAAACAACCTAGAATCAACCACTGCTCAATCCAGAACTACACAGGTGCATAGAGAGTCTTCGACACCCTCTCCTCCACCAACCACTCGTAGGGTCTACACTCCTCCATCGCCACAACAAGCCTCAGAACGAACAACAACATCCGAATCTCCTCTGGGTAATATCAGGTCTCCTCCTATTAGCCCAATGGAAAAGCAGAACGTTCGATTTAGCGATCCACCTGAATCGCAAGAACCATCTGCCAGAAGTGCACGACCCGGTCCAACACCTCGTACATATTCTACCATGGAGCTCAGTACCATAGATCAGAAATGGGGTATGCTGTTCGAACACGACCGAAATCCTACCCCACGACTTGGACAGTTCCTTAGAGGACTTGCAAATCACATAGTAAGTTACCATGTCTGATTGGATCTTGCTTATTTTGTTCTAACCTAGATAGATTGAAGAAGCTCATCCAAAGAAGAGTATAGTTGTAACACCTAGCAAAATGGCTACATTTTATGCCAGTCACGCTCTGGAAAAAGAAACTCTTCAGCTACTTTGTAAGAACTCTCTATGATTCGTTAGAGCTTAGGCTAATACTCGAAACTTCTAGCTATTTTCAGATCCCAGTCCAACGAACAGATTTCTCTGCTCTATCAAGATTTGGGTTGCCAACACCATCTAATCCAAGAAGATCCAAGGCAAACACCTGATATACCAGGCTTAACGCCCGCTGGGTTTGCAGAATGGATGACTATATCGATTCTAGCCTACCCGGACCAAGAAGCTAGGCGGCTCGAAAAGGTAGTACTAGGAATGCCTATAGATGCTGATGGTGAGATGGTAGATGGCAGGCCAGAACGTCTCCCAAAGCAGATGTCGAGACATTTGCTGCCAAGCAAAGAGGACAAGAGAGCAAGAGAGTTATTCGATGATGCCATAGCAGATTTCTTTGATGACCTCGTTCTAAATTCTCAGCGCAAGGCATCGATCACTAGCCCTCCACTATCGAAGCTCTCCTCTACAACTCCAGCACCGTCTCCACCAACTCAACAGGCAGAGCCAATTGATGTACCGCAGACCAAAACAGCCTCTAATCCAATAGAGCGTGAGCGAATGCCATACAGCGGAACGCCATTGAGCTCTGACACTCCTATGTCGGACGACGGCCTTAAACTTGAACGCGAGCGCCAACCTTATGTAGCTCAGCCAGGTACCGGAAAAGTATATACTGAACCTTTCAATGTTCCTCCTACCAAAAAACCGGGACGAGCAAGCTCTTTCAATCATACCAACCGAGACCCAAAATCGAAAGAGCCAGGCCGCGCAGCTCATGAGAAACATGACCGGCACGCTCGAACTCGCAGTAATGCCAGCAACCCGGCATATCTACCACCATCTCGACCAGGAGGTGCTCGTCGGCCTCCCAGTCCAACTTTCCAGTCATTTAGCCAGTCAACGCCTTTGAACCTGGACGCGTCAAATTACATCCCTCCTTTAGTATCATCCTCTCAGAATTTTAGTCCACAACGATCGTCGTCTAGTATGGCGTCACCACCTTCTGACTTACGGAATAGGGATGGGATAATAGAGCGAGATCGAGAAAGGGACTTGAGAGATCGTGAGACTGATTCGAGAAGATATGCCAGCAGAGATCCAAGGAGAAGCGTGCAGGAAGATCCTAGACTTAGTGGTGAAATCAATACTCCAAGGGATGCAGAACGATGGGATCGACTCCACGAAGCGAAATTGGCAGAACCGCGACACGATGCTAGGAGTTCAGTAGCGTACGAGGACTATTACAGAGGTGTTGGACGAGGTAATTCCTACGATAATATCAATTATCAAAGCAGGCATTAGGTTTTGACCAAGGATTTCTCAAGACCTAGTATTATTAAGAGTTATGTTATTGAAGCGGGATTAAGATAGCGGGAGTTTGTTCAACAGGATACCAAGTGAGCGACGGAGCGTATGCGTTAGGAATTCATGATCGTAAATCCTATATATTGTATGAGATTCAAACGGTCCCCTTGTGTTTACAATTCACGATCACTTTGTATTATTCCATGGCCTAGAGGCGTAGTCGGTTTGGAGAGATTAGCCAGTGTCATGACTACATTAATTTTGTATTCTTGTTGAAGGTGTGTCTTTAACGCCTTCAACTACCGTTTTTCTTGGGTTAATCATACCCACCACCAGCGATCCTCGCAGATCCAGTCTTGCTATGACATGTAGCTGTTTGCTGTTCCTACTATATCTCCAAGCCCAATAGTGCAACAAATCATCAGCGATGAGTACCGTAGACGTGTGGGCATTGGAGCTTCTGTCCTGTCAAGTTAGGGGTAGCAACGAGCACATATAGTCGTGATAGGAACTCTAAGCGACGCGTTTTGCATGCAAGTTAAGTCTGCTCGAGTACTCGTAACCCTCCGCCACTGACCTCAACACGGCGCAAAGCTACCTACCTACCAATAGCAGGTCACGACTCGATCTAGCGCCAAACTCGAATGCGATGGCGACAACGTCATCATCAGATATCCGACCATTGACACCACATCTATCGTGTGATCCCGCAGGGAAACCGTCCGAAGACTACAGTATGGCCACGGGGGAAAGCGCACGAGGTCTTTGCACGGGGTTCCTACGAGTGGCTGGAAGCTGGAAACTCAATCACTTGTTTACAAGTCCTGTCCACAGGTAGACCCTTACTCCTCGCCCCCCCTTTGCCGCCGTCCTCATAGTATGTACTCGAGTCAGTCCTCAAGCAGGAGTTTGTTTATCCGCTGTGGTGACGTCAATAGATATCGGATCGAGGCGGTTTGCAGAGTTGTCGATATACAGCACCTATGAACACTAAAATAGCATATGGTTTTCAATCGTGCACTGGAACCTCGAAATAACTTCTGGAGTTCTTGGAACTTTATTCAACTTGATTGGTTGTGGTTTTATAAAGGTGGTATATTATAGTATAGTGGTGTAGTATATTCTTGGTTCGCTTGTATATTGATATATTGATATTATTCGATATAAATATTTCACAATCCCGACTCCTTTTTATTATATTATTATCCATAGACAATGAATGATTTTTTTAGGATCCTAGGCCATAACATAATTATATTACAACTTTTCAACATGTTATATCTACATCAATAAATAATATTCTAATATCTAGATTCCTACTTGTTATACAAGTACATTACAACGACAATTAATACAAAGAATTATCGATTCATCACTAATGCTCTTTCGGATATTCTTTACAAATAAGTCAACGGACCTATACTATTTAATCCCGAATCTAGATTATCATAGTTGAGAATAGTATAATTCATGTCTTTCTGATGTATAACGTTCAATATTAGGTGAATTTTCACTGCATTATTTATTGAGCAACCAGTCGTAAATTTCAGAAACGCATATTTGTATATCTAAACTTCCTCTGCTATATAGCATTGTAAAGTTCTAGCATTTGCAAGAATTGTAGAAGCAAAAAGATGAATTCCGTAGAATAGAAGGCTAGAAAGGTACTGTGAACTATAATAGCCGTCATTGGATTCGTCATCAAAAAAAGGTTGCTGTGCGAAGTACAAACTGCACTATATCAAGGCCTCCTTAGACCGAATCTTATCTTCAGAAGCATAGCTTAGAGAAAGCAGTATCTGCTGTTGACTAAAATAGCCTAGCTGTAATGAGAAACCAGATGCAATAGAGAAAGCAGGGAAAAAGAAAGAAAAAGAAAGGAATCTCGATTTAGAACTTGAGAATGAGCAGCATTATCAGATCTGGGGAAGTCTGTTGAAGTGGTTAGATTATCGAGGTCTTTAGCCGACATATCCTCCTCGCCTAGACAGACGGAAGAGTAATGGTAGAAGAAGGCAATGCCAAGTAATGTAACCCTTCACATCTCGTCGGGGCTGTCCTCGTCGTGGTCGTCGGAACGATGCTGTTTGATTGGACGACTGATGCTAGGAAATGGGATATGAGGGGTACGACGATTGCTAGCCTAGTGTAACAATGTCAGTTGGTTTCAAATGTTGAACGTTGGGATACTTACTACCTTGGCCCAACCGCCGGTACGGAAACCTGGAGATAGCGAGGTCTGAGGGGTACCACTCGAAGATGGGGGTTCATTTTCAGAGTTATCAATTGCGGACGTCGACTGTGTGCGTACTCGGTGATGGAGGTTGCCCTTGTCATCATATGCTGGGTCAGTGTTGGTAAGATTGGCTTCCTTCGGCTCAGCTGTGGTAGCATTGCTGCTACTGTCGTCTGATGATCCATACGGGTTACTCTCCGAGGTTGTATGCCTAATACTATACTGGTTTCCAGAGCGAAGGCGTGGCGCATTGTAATCGCTTGAATCGCGTACAGTTGATGCGTCACTGCGAGTGCTTTGTGAATCTTGCGCACTGAAGGATGTTGCCTCCCCGCCAAGACTCAAAGAGCCCAGAGAGTTATAAGGTATATTAAAATCTTCTCCCTAACGTGCCTGGTAAGCTTTCTACAATAGCTTCCAAAGATTCGATGTCTTACTTCGCTATCAGAATCTCCGTAGGGATCATCAAAAACCATTGATGAATACCCAGCCTCTGCCTCTTGCCCAATTAATATTCTCTCCTCGTCAGGTGCGAGTGTAGTGTTCGGAGCAGGTGCAGGTGTTACTCCGGGCTCATTGGCTTCCTTCCATTGAACACAATTGATGCACCACTAGAACAAAATTGTTTCAGTCCAGGGCCATAGACGGAATAAAGGTAGTAAGACCAGTTACTTACAGCTACCTCTGGGCGAGTTCGCTGGCTCCTACTGAAACCATCCAAGCCTTGCCACAGTCCACATGGTCCGGTACATTGAAGCTCATGCTGCTGGTCACCAGAGCAGCCTCGGCAGCGTAGCCTAGCAGTGAAACTATTGACAGGAATACCATTGCCCTTCTTCCAACGATAGGTATTGACTTCTTTGTTGGAGAACTGCATGGGGTGCTTCATTTTATCGCAGATGCGGCATTGAAAACTGAGAGGCTTAGTACTTGTTGTTTCTGAAAAGAGTAAAGATTTCGTACTTATCAGGTAGGATGACATTTTTGACCCTGTCAACAATCAATATCAGCAAATAGGTACCCACAAATACGATGGACTGTTGTGGCATGGATCAAAAACGCCAAAAAGTGAAAAAAGTGAGCTTGGCAGGGTTGAGTCAAGCACTTACTCTGAGGCTGAATGATCTGCACCATATCCAGACGGCATATTGTACTGCGTATATTGATTCTCTTGGCGTAGCTCCTATTGGTTGGTGAGGTTGTAGAGAAGAGCTACAGCCACTGTTAGTAGGGTCAGTGCGGTAAAAATATATGAAGAGGTAAAAGAAAAGGGAAGAACGTGAGGTGATAGGTTGGTGCTCGAAGGAATATTTGACCGTTTTTTGTGACTGTAAAGAGGATAGGGTTTGCAGGCAAGTTGAGTTTCGGGTGTAAAGTGAGGTAACTGTCCATTCATGACTTCAAAGGGTCTTATAGATAGACGTATTGATGAGCTGTAGGGAAGGGTTAATGCTCGACTTACAGTATTTACACTTAAAGTTGATCACTCTAAATGTTGTTTGTAGGAGACGAAAGATATGAATGAAGTAGTTGTAGAAGAGATGGACAGATACAGTATATGCGACGAGTGAATGTGTACCTGTAGTCAGAGTTCTACGCTAAGTACCTAAAGTACATGTATGCGCGCATACGAGTGAGTGTGTACTTCTAGCTAAAGTTCCACGCTAAGTGCTTAAAAGCACTTCAGTCACTTGGTGTATTCGTGAGAACGTAACAACGTCCACATCAACTAATAATTTGGATGATGGTCTGTCTGCATAATGAAACCAAGCCCCATTACTAGGTACAGACAAACATTTAGGATGAAAGCAAGCTTTCAGACATACATTTGAGCAGTAATCAGTGTTCCTGTCGAGCCAATTTAGAAGCTGACTTGCTGCAATAGCGCGCAGACAGGTAACATCGAGACCACTGAGAAGACTGTCATGTTCAACCATGTGCCTTCCAGATGTCACTCTACGGACTCTCTTGTAAGGCTACCTCAGGATTCGCCAATCTATATACGGCAGTTAACAGGCCACCACGCCAGTTGCATATTGTATATGTTTCTAGCCGCAGAAAGCTACAAACGCGTGGAAGTATTCGACATACGGAACAAGCACCTTCAAGAGACTGCAAACAGAACAGAACTGCTGCCAACATATTTGCTGTTAATAGGCAAACCCGTTTATTGCCAAAGAGCGCAAGCTACATGTGAACTTCCGGTTTAGGAGAAAAGGTGCCTTCTAGAATCTCTAGATATATGAGATTTCAACCCCAAAGAGCACTGCAAACTACTGCAGGAGAACGAGAGAAAAAACAATGAACCATGTCCAGATCAGACAGATGGAAGGTAATATCAATGTACTGTACCATACCGATGACTTATCGATGCTGTCGGTGCTGTAGAGCAGCTCTCGGAAAGCATCAACATATCCAACTGCATCGCATCACAAGATCAAGGATGATGTAATGTTGACGATGTTGAGAATTCGTCACGTGCATTCCACCAGCTCTGTGGAGTCTTCCGAGAGGGTTTGCAAAGATGTACACACCGCTCGATCCACACTGGAAGCTGGCCGTCCTCACACCGCAAAATTACACGGAGAAGATGCCGCTTTCCCTACTGTTCTCTGGAACTTTGATCCCGCGAGCACTTACTTTATTTCTAAGACGGAACAGCGCACTGGGAACGTGGCCAAAGTTCAGACACAGTTGCCCCGATCGTCATCACTAGGTGCCGGTGACTCACTCAAATACGTTGTGCTGGCCAGCTTGGTTGCCGAGGCTCACCCCTCGGCACTGCGCCGCTCTTCACAGGTGGCATTCCTGTACATGAACGGCTGCAAGAAGGTGAAAACTGAAAACTGAAAACTGTTACTCTCTCGAACAGTGAGACAGGCGTGCATATATTTTCTAGTTTTTCACACTTGGGCTCCAGTACTGACACACAAGCTTTGTTCGGCGAACAAGCTCAGATATACTGTACGAGTACCTGGTATCGTATCCATCCTTCCCAGGCCGCCAAGATGTGAAACTGCTGTCGGCTGATGTGCTCGCTGCATTTGGAACAGCGCGTGTGCCTGGGACGGCGCGCGCGGAAACTAGACCTAGTCGGCAGCGGACTCTAGATCACGTCCCAGCAGGGCAAAGCGTAAGGTACCCGTAAATTAGGACAGACAGCCATAAGGGGAACGCGAAGCGTAATTCCACGTAAAGGGGGTTGGAGGAGATGGGCTTCACGGGCTCTACGCTACGGGCTCTACGGGCTCTACGGGCTCCTGCACTGAGCCATCCCCCGTTTGATGGGTGAAACCTGGCTGTGGCGAAATCCTACTTTGCCAATTGCACGACGCCGCCGAAATTGATTAGCAGGCTGCCGCTTCTCAAGGAGAGTCCCCAAGACTATCCGTCAAGCGATCATATCATAGGTACGTACGTAGGCTCTGTGCCGCAGCATTCTGCTCCGCGGCACGTTGTCGCGATTGGCTTTATGCAGCTCAGCATGATCAGCCCGGCAGCATCAGCACCTTTTGCGCGTGGACTTCGTCGCAGAGTGCACGAGGATACTTGCTTTGCCCTGGTGAGATGCATCATGGAAAGGGTGATCGTCAGAAACAGACTTCGTCCGATAAAGCAAGGTCGAACGTCCGGCAGTCGGATTGGCGTGCATAAAAGCCACGAAACAAGGAGATTCGGCCTCGCAATTGGCAGTAATGCAAGCCTGCGACCTGCGACACTATCACCGCGGAATACTACTCGGCTTCCCGTACCAAGATCGAGGGAGGCTAGGGAGCCTCAGGCGCCGATGTCTCCGTACTGTAGAATTGCCCGACGCGCACAGGATGGATAAAGTGATGATCCAGGTAAATTGCGAGCGGGATATGGAAGATGACGGACTTATTTATCTGCTTCATAGGAAAGTGCGCCCATATGAGGGACACGCTGGGCGGGTGGGTGGCCGACTGGCCGACTAGCCGGCTGGCTGGGTAACGCATTAGAGAGCACACTGGATTCTGGCCTGGTTACATGTTAGAAATCTGCCAGCGAACGGCATCCAATGACTTGCCCGTCTTCATTCCTAAGAATATCCTGGCGTTTTGGCTCTGGCAAGGGTCGGGGAAACAAAGGATTCTATTTTCCATTCCGCACGGGAATCGCTAATTGCAGGCTACGGCAGCCCAGGACGCAGGCCTAGTGGGCTGGGACGGCTGTTATGCTTTTCCAAGCAGCGGGCCAGCGCAGGGCAGAGGGAGGGTGCTAGGGGGGCACAGGTGCTAAACTCGTAAGAAGCCTTGCCCTTAGTGCGCGAGGGCGCAAATGCGGTTCGACACCCGCCGGACTTCCCAGCTCCCTCGCCTGACAGTGACAGTTCGCTCTGCATATCCTGGCCCTCTCCTACCCTGCCGTAGCAACCCCGTCGTGCCAGCGTCCTGCGCCGTACCCGTCCTCTCCTGTCCTGTCCTGTCCGTCCTGTCCTGCGATCAGCCACGGTGCCACGCCGCCGCGCTCCGTCGCCCAGAGGAGCTCCCCCAGTCCTGTCCTGGCAGCTCAAGCCTCAGTGCAATGCATCGCATCACTTATCTGTAGAGCATCCCATCCCTCAGTAATACACCTGCGTCCTCCATTACTCCGTGCCATCATCGTCGCTATCATGCCGACGGCGCACTGTCTTTGATCATTGTCGATCGACCCGCTCTGCTAATCGTCTAATCCACTCCTTGACAACACGGCCTTGCCTTCTCTCTTGATTGCGTCGCGTCCAAGAGCTTACTATATGGACCTATAATCAAGAGCCGTCAAGTGCTGCGCTGGCAACACAATACAATATAATCCTCGTGCACGCAACAAGCTGCGATCAAACATCCAACATTCGCTATTAGGCGATCACTCCCTATCCGCGGGCCACTTGATCGATCTCAGTCTCGGATTGTAGTAGGGTAGTCTTGCTCTGTGCTCTCCACCCTGCCGTCAAATCACCGCAGCGTCTTTCCCCGTGGAAGCGAAATTGCCATAATTCTATGCCTCCTGGCATAACTCAGGCCATCGGACAAGGCCTCTGGAAACCGACGCAATAAGAAACAGCCTGCAAGAAGGGTCTGCTCTATATGCGCAGTTATCTATTGCATCCATCTGCGTCTTGGAGCCCGGAGACTTCTTGAGAAGTACTGTCCTACCAACCCCCTCAAAAAGAAACGTTCAAATCCCCCACATCAAGCCGGACATCGTCACAACCACTAGAAAGAAATCTCACGTTGTCAGTGAGTGATCGACTAGGACCGGCTGTTGACGCCAGTGGCTCTGGGACCCGCAGTCCGACTTTCTGGTAACGGCTCCTCCCCTAAGCCTCCTGACCTAGAGCCTTTTTGATCCTTCTCCACCTGTACCTAATTCAACCCTCCTGGTCCCCTCGAGCTCCTACCTTCATCATCTTCTCGCAAACCCCAAGTATTTCTTCGACCTTCTATTCAGCAATTCGAATCGGACGAACCATCGCCATATACTCATACAATCGACGTCGAAATCCTATACATACTACCTCTACTTGGATGCACCGGTGACTATCAGGAAGCTCTTCCTTAAGAGCAACGGAAGTCAGTTCATTTTGGTTCTTCACTGCCACTGAATTCAATATTGAGATGCATTGGACTAATTTTAATCTCTTTGTAGTCGTCCCGTTGATCGGTATAAGAGCAGTCTGTCTCATCTGTTCGATATACAGGCTTGCCGTCCCAACACGGATTACATCATGACTCTCGCATACGATTTGACCCATCGAGGGTTGTCATCCTTGACATCGAATACAGGCGCAGCTCTAGAAGATAGATTCGAAGTCTTGAAAGATATCGGCGATGGTAGCTTTGGTAGCGTTGTTTTGGCACGAGTACGAGGTGCTGGATCAAATATCGCACGGCGAGGCACTGTGGTAAGGAAACCTAGCATGCTTTTGCTTGAGGCATAGTTGACAGATTATACAGCTCGCCATCAAGACGATGAAGAAGAACTTCGAATCGTTTGCTCCATGCTTAGAACTTCGTGAAGTCGTGTTCTTAAGAACTCTACCGCCCCACCAGCATCTTGTCCCTGCTTTGGATATCTTTCTCGATCCTTTCAGCAAGAAACTCCACATTTGCATGGAATACATGGATGGCAATCTCTATCAACTAATGAAAGCTCGCGACCACAAATGCTTAGACGGAGGTAGCGTCAAGAGTATTCTCTTCCAGATCATGCAAGGACTTGAGCACATTCATGCCCATCACTTTTTCCATCGCGATATTAAACCTGAGAACATTCTCGTCTCAACTTCAGCACAGCAAGAATCTGGTACCTCGTTCCGTCGCTATTCTGCTCTTGTTACACCTCCATCAACACCACCGACATACACTGTCAAGATAGCTGACTTTGGTCTTGCCCGTGAAACACATTCGAAACTTCCATATACTACCTATGTCTCTACCCGGTGGTATAGGGCCCCAGAAGTCCTTCTTAGAGCCGGCGAATACTCCGCGCCTGTGGATATCTGGGCAATTGGTGCCATGGCCGTTGAGATTGCCACTCTCAAGCCTTTATTCCCAGGTGGAAACGAGGTTGACCAGGTTTGGAGGGTTTGCGAGATCATGGGCAGTCCTGGAAACTGGTACAATAAAGCTGGAGTCCGAGTTGGTGGCGGAGACTGGAGGGACGGTACAAGATTGGCCGGAAAACTAGGATTCTCATTCCCGAAAATGGCACCACACTCCATGGACACAATATTGCAAGCGCCGCAATGGCCTGCAGCTCTAAGTGAGTTCGTCACATGGTGTCTGATGTGGGACCCAAGGGCTCGTCCAACGTCTACGCAGGCATTAGCACACGAGTATTTCGCTGAAGCCGTAGACCCACTGAGACCAAAGTCTTCAACATCGAGAATACTCGGTCGTAAACACTCAGATTTGAGTTTCAGGGGTTCCAAGGATTTGTCTGACGCCGCACCCTCATCTTCATCTTCAAGACCGTCTTGGTTCAGGAAGTCCTTGATCGGCCGATCCGACAGTGCTACCGCTCTAGCGCAACCAGCTTCTGGAAAGGAAAACATTGCTCCCCGGCCGCTACCTGCTCATGCGTCAACATCGAACGATATTCCAGTGACTAAGACTCGTCCACAAGCAAGCAAGCGCTCGACATGGACGAACGGCCCTTCAAATGTGGCACCGATGCCTATTCTACCTACTATTCGACCAATTTCACCCTTATCAGATGCTGTAACGGCGCAGGCAAGTAGTCGAACACCTTGTTACAGCAATACGAATAGGTCGTCAACACTTGACGATAAGACCGCCAAGAAGCTCGGCCGACAACTCTCGGTTGCGTCCAGTAATAATCATTACGATACCGAAAGCCATAGGTTACAGGCAGAGAGGGCTCTCAATGGCAACGGTGGCTTGGTATCACCCCCAAGCGGCCAGAAAGAGAGCTTCTTTTCTCATCTGAGGAAGCGAGCTAGAAGGATTTCGGGACGACATCAAACGCCAATATCCCCTAGCTCGGACGATCTAGAAGCACAAGCAGGATGTGGACCATGGGCGAGCAACCGATCATCAGTAGTGCTCGATCCAACTCAACCCCAGGTTCCAGTCCACAAGGCTGAGACTTATGAGGCCCTAGACAAAGCCTTGCGTGCCGTGCAAGATAACCTTGATTCACCATCTCAAGTTCAATCAGGCCACCCCCCAGCGCCACCAACTCATCAAGTAAGTCCAAGCGGCGTCTTGAAGCGACACCATTCTCTACCTCACCAGCAGACTCGTTCGGCGGATAACTTGGTCGGCGCTGCACGGAATGGTCCTATATCTAGTCGAACGCGGCGTGCGCAGGTCCATGGTGCACGCCAGTACGAAACACCGGATGAAGAGGACGAACTCCTTGACGAAGCACTCATATCAACGCGTAAGGCTATGAAGCGAATGGACCGCAATGATACCAGTGCCATCAACATCTGCACTCCAAGTCCAGCAAAAGATGGCCGACAACCTCTCCGACAGTCGTCAAGCAACTTGGGTCTTTCTAACCCGTATCCGACACCATCCCCATCGGCAAATGGCAATGCTGTATTATTTGGCCAAGGTCTTCCTAGCAACCCCAAGCCGCTTGCGATCAATGAGCCAAATGAAGACGTCGAAGGCCACTATAAATGGCCTACTCCACCGTATGAAGAAAATGAGTGGGCCGAGTCTGCAGCTGCCAGTATTTGGGCGGCTGGAAATCGAATTTAGGAGGGAAGCGAAGACCTCTCCTGTTGTATATTTCTGGTGGAAAAGTAATTACATTGCATGGTGTTGGAGGATTTGTGGGTGGAATTGTTGCTCAAACACGCTCGTTGATTTATCAAGTCATCTGGTTGGCTGTGGCACTTGGCGTTCTTCCTTTTTCTTTATCAAGTTCATACCCCCGGCCGCCTGAGACGCGAGCCCTTTTCGTTTCATCGCGGAGAATACCCCCTATAGACTGTTAGCATTGCTCTTCGTCACATATAGCATCACATATCAGCTTTACAGTGTTTCATTTGTCATATAGCCGTCTATCAGAAGGCCGTCATTAGCAAATTGTTTTGTATCTCGTTTGAAGAGATTTGTATTACCCTTGAAACTTAATGGGAGGATCGGTATGTCGAATATGGGTTGTCGGCGAGAGGTCTCTCTTTACTCGGGGGAACATGGGACGATTATTGCTACTGGTAGCGTCGGGCCTTGGGATAGTATTTAGAAGATATTAATATTTCTCCATCTCAGTTTCTTGCCTGCACCTATTTCATGAAAATCGATGTGTCTTATCTAACTTTTAAGTACAAACCCCGTCTTTACTTATTCGAAAACTCCACATAACAAAAATACTAACCAACTGCCACGTCTGTCCTTAAGATATACAGCCAATGTGAAATCTTCGGTTTATAGACACTCCCTTCCAACCCACCCTTCGCTACCATTTCCTCTTACTCTCCACCGTCCATACTTGCGCTGGATACCGAGCTCGAAAGCGCGCAGCGTGAAATCCACATTCAAAATATCCGAAGTCGGAACATGCGCGCGGAGGAGATTGGGGAGTCCCGACGTCCCGAGGCTGGGATTAGCGTGCGGGCTGGGACGAGCCAGTCGAATGACCGCCGGGAGCGTGTGAAGCGCCTGTCCCAGTATCCTGGGCTCTCAAATGAGGGCGTTGCTATAAGCATTGCGGCGACGCGGGGAGGAGAGGGTTGCTGCTCATAATAATTAGAATCTAGATGTGTGATCGACATGATGTATCTTTTTGATACCGCTCTTTTTATGGCTATAACACGTGATAACTCTTCACGCTGTAAAAGATTCCAAATACAGGAACAATACTTTAACACTCCCATCACATATAAACCCCCCTATGCTGATAATTTGTGTCGTGAGCGCATTAGAGCTGTCAATGTTGTCTAAACTAATGGTGGGGTCCAACGGCCAGCGAATTGATCGAGGCCAGCCGACATGCACGCACAGCACAGCCTTAAAGCGAAGCGAGACCTGCGCCTCGATCACTTTATGGCTGCCCGCAGGATCTCGTACTTCTTTCTCCATCGTTCATGACGGTTGAGATTTATTTATTTAACTACCGTATATATTTCTCTCCTCGGACGATGTGAATTATACTCTCTGCCATCTAAAGCCTTGCGCTGATAGTGCTCTGTCTGATCGCCAAGACCGGGATCCTGTTGCCTTGCGAGGCTGCCACATTTGTACCCTGTCAGCCGTGTCTTCTGAGAAGGATCCGTCCGTTTCCTTTGATCTCAGAGGTTGGGCATTGGGCCTTTGTTGTTCCTTGAATTGAACGTCAGTGTCCTTTGGATATACCAATAACTGTTCCGAAGGACGTGGAGATTCAATTTTGCCTTGATACACTGCAGAGGAAGTCAAGCAGAGGCCTCTTTGACGACGGGACACTGTAGCTGGAGCTGACCTGCTACCGGAAATCTAACAGGCAGTCATAATCCCTTTATAACTGGTTGTGGAAGACTGCCGTTCTGCGGATCTTGTTCAATATAAAGATACGTCAACATGAATCTCAACCTTCCGATACGGACGGCAAGTCGGAGGAGTGACGAGAGCAAAAGCCATTTTTCTAATTACACCCCTGCTTCGTCCACGGAGGCCATAGCTGGGCCTATTCGAGAGCTTGCACCTCTTAATGACCGATTAATAGTGGGTGTCGATTTTGGAACTACCTATTCAGGGTAAGTAATACACGAATCTATTCACAAGCGTAGAAGTCCAGGTCTATGCTATCATGCTATACCTCAAGTCTTTTTAATTGTGATCCAGTTGCTAACCATTCCTAGTGTTGCTACTGTATATACATCTACACCAGATGATGTAGAAATCATCAAAACATGGCCCGGAGGAAATGGGATCACGTCTGATAAAGTCCCGACCGAAATAGCATATGAATCAAGCACACCGACTGATGGCTCCAATCCGGTTGTTAAAACGCGGTGGGGCTTCATGTTCAAGCCAGAAGAATCTCGTCTTCGATGTATGAAGTTGTTCCTGGACAGATCACAGAAGCTTCCGTTCTATGTTTCGCCAAAGGATACAGCGACGCAGCTAAAACGTTTTGACAAGAATGTTGTCGATGCTGTTAGTGACTACCTCACTGAAGTATATAAACACACTATGGATATGCTCACCCGCCGGTATGGAGAAGCATTCATGAGTACAACTAAGGTTGAATTCGTGCTTACCTGTCCGGCGGTATGGTCTGATACCGCCAAGAATACCACGTTACAAGCTGCTGAGCGTGCTGGTATGGGCTCTAGGTCAGATATTCAGATGATCAGCGAGCCAGAAGCAGCGGCCGTATACACCCTGAAGGCAATCCAACCAAACCATCTTTCGGTCGGTGATAACTTCGTCGTATGTGATGCTGGTGGCGGTACAGTAGACTTGATCGCTTATAAAATCATTTCTCTCAAGCCCTTACGGGTCGAGGAATCTGCAGTCGGTACAGGAGGCTTGTGTGGAAGTGCGTTCCTCAACTACCGGTTCGAGGAGCATGTACGACAACGTGTTGGTAAGGAAAGATTTGATGAGATGAAAGCAAAGAAAGCCAAAACATGGCAGATGGGACTCAGGTACTTCGAAGAGTTTGTCAAACGCAACTTCAATGAAGAAGAGCACGATGAGGTCAATGTGCCTTTCCCTGGACTACCTGATGACGAGGATGCTGGCTTGGATTCCGGTTTCTTGATCTTGAAATCCAGTCAGATTAAAGAAATTTTTGAGCCAGTAGTGAAAGAAGTCTGCGAGTTAGTTCAAGGACAGGTAGATGGTATCAGAGAGAAAGGTGGCATAGTTTCCGGAATCGTACTTGTCGGTGGCTTTGGACAGAGTAACTACCTCTACAAGAGGTTAAGAGCTCACTTCAGTGCTGCCGCGCCACCACCATATAGCGAACGACCTACACACGCTCAAGCCAATTCACTTGTTCAAAGCGGTTCGGTCGAAGTTATGCAACCTGTATATGCATGGACTGCCGTTGTTCGAGGTGCTGTCTTACGAGGGCTAGAGGGTAGCATGGTCATCACTCGGAAGTCGAGGTATCATTATGGGACTTCGTATGCTACCGTGTATGACGAAGATAAGCATCCGGTGAACGAGAGGTATTGGAGTCCACTGTGGGAGAGATGGATGGTTAGTGATAGGATGCAATGGCATATCGCAAAGGTATGATGTGGAAATAAAGTTAGGGAAGACTTGACATTTACTAACGATACAACGTAGGGCGAAGCAATGTCACCACTTACGCCTATATCATTCCATTATACTCGCAACTTCCGACCAGGACAGTCTTTGATAGTTTCAGACGACCTCATTGCTTGCGACCTTGACACACCTCCTAACTCGTACTCGAGAGATTTGATCAACGTCTGCACATTGAAGACCGATCTCAGCGCCGTACCGAAGAGCCTATTCACGAGGTTGACGACGACTAGGGGTGTAGAATTTGATAACCTTGATTTTACGCTAGAAATGGTTGTTGAAAGTGCCGGACTTGGATTTGAGCTCAAGGTTGACGGAGTTAGATACGGGAGAGTGGAAGCAGAGTTCCATTAATATAGAAAGTATAAAACGTACATAGTATTCGCAACAACGACATATATACGCATGTCAGTATTCTCACTATGAGTTATAATGGCGCAAAGACTGAGGGATTTGCTGCCTGATCATAATTCACGAACCCAACTCTCGACAACTCACCCAACCCCAATCCCCCCAAGCCATCCGGCCCACCCCGAAACTATAAGAAGCTCACGAGGATAAAAAGGAGCGTGTCTTCCAATCCTCCTCCCCCCAAAAAACCTGCAGCGTCCAGCCTGACTGGCTCGGACGAGAACGTTAGGCCGCAAGAAAACGAGGCTTACGACACGACATATCTGCTCTCCGAGGTAAGGCGGGACAAGCCAAGCGCAGATCAGAGCACGACGCTGCGAGATCCGCAAGTGCAATTATATATCTATCTTCTTGTAGGAATATCAAGAGAACTTCGAAAGGATTGATTTGCTTTGAGAGATACTTTTTTTTATATCATTACGCACGAATCATGGCTCTTCTAATAGCACAGCCCTAGACCGCCCATCTACACCGCCGAGCGAGGCCACCTCTCGCGCTAAGAGCCCCGAACTCGGACGTATGTATACCTTGAGCTGCCCTTATAACTGCCTATTCCTGCAGTGAGTAAAAGATATCTTATCTTTCTTATTCTTTACTTGCATTGAGGGCTTGGTCGAGGATGGGTTCTGTGCGGTTGCTAGGGTTTGCTATTTGCTCGCGGACGTTCCTAGTCGACGAGGCTGATTGACATGACTTATGCTACGAGAGGTGGAGTTCTGCTTGGATGGGATCTGGATGGATGGTTGTCGACTCACCGACTTTATGGGTTCGGGAACGCTATCGGGGTGGGGTTGGGGCTTCTTTCTACAAGTGGGAGATGTTCTAGAAACTTAGTATGTTCAACGTCTGCCTGAAAAGAGCACTAGGAAAGGGAAAGAAGATGGAATATCTTGATGAGCTTGTTGCGAGCCAACAGTTACTTCTGATTCGGCGCGAAAATTTAGTATTGCTTGAAGATAGGATCAACAGCTTACTGCGATGAGATCTAGCTCCTTTCCGGAAACGCCCAGCTGATAAAGGCTCCATCGGATAGTCATATGCTGTGGGTAACCTCTTTTCAAGCTATTCAGAAGTTGTATAGCATCTGCCATATTTAGGGGAGTAGCTAACATCAAATAGAAGCTAATGCGAAAGGAATCATCCTGCCGAGATGACATTCATCATCACCACACTCAAACTGCCCATAGGTTGTACGGCATCTGCGATGCTTAAGAGAGTAGCTAACATTAGATAGAAGCTGATGCAAAAAAGAGTCATCCTGGCCGACGTGGTATTCATCACCACACACACATCGACAATATGATTCGCAATCTAAGACAAAGAAATGGTTTCGTTCAGTCATAACAAAAACACGCTCCCGAGATATATAACTCCAAGGATTTCATCCGAATCCGCAATCCCCGGGTATCATAACATTTGAGGAAGCAGCACTAGGCCCCCCTTTACCACCAGGCCAAACCCATCCATCCGACCGAAACCAGTCCGAGACCATGAGAAAAGAGGACATGAAACAAGAGAATCATCATATTTTGAGAGAGCCATACCAGATTACCGGCATAATCGGCTACGACGGGATCCAAGAGTAACTGAGTCATAGGCAGCCCTGCAATCTGACCCTGCCAGGCTGCTATATACCCTAGGTTACTCTATATATCACATGAAAACGTGCTAGATCTCGTTATTTCATCGATATATTGCCGACAATCATATCCTGCAATATCCGGCCAACGAATAAACCAGCTATCAGTGGAAACTGGAAGTCATGCCGGGATAGGATACCGGAACAAGCTTCCGGCACTCCTTTGGCCACCCGCGTGCGGCGTGATGACGGGGGCGCGGGAGGCGAGAGGCGGGAGGCTGAGGCGAGAGGCGGGAGATTCGAGGAAAACAAATAAAAGCATAAACAAGCTGTTATCTCCTCCGCCAGCACTTTTATTCCAGGGCGCGTTGTCTAGTCACAATCGTGTCAAGATTGGGCCAATTACGGAAGCCACCCATAGTCGACGTGTTCAACATTTTTGATCGCTACGAAGCATAAATCGGTTATCTCGCTCTTCGCGTCGTCGTCCTCTTCCCTTCGCGCTGTCCTCCACGCTGTCTTCGGCGCTCGACGATTACAATGCAGTTCGCAGCATTCTGCTGAGCCTTCTCTTTCTTTAGGACATTTGGAGGCTCCCAATCAAGTGGATGCAAGCCATCAATCGGCGGTCTTTCTGTCAGGGAAGCAGCGTGCTGATAATCTTCGTCACACATGAGCTTTTTTCCCCACATATCTTTGATGACATGGAAGTCCGGTCTACTATTTTCAAGAGTCTTTCCCTCCGCGAAGTGTTGTGAAATATGAGTCATCCGCATTGTCCAACATAGGTTTGGATCGGGGTTGTTGAAGGATTCAGCACAAAAGATGCATAGTGCGTGGGTCGGCAGCTCATGGCTGTGGTAGTGTGAGATACTGTGCTTGATCCACAGCGTGGTATTATGTGCTGGGAAAGCAACACCACAACCGGTGATATCTTGTAGGAGGCAAGGAAGATATTGATCGGACTCTTCCACAGTCTGACCTGCAACCATTGCAGTCTGAACAGTAGATGGTGCAGTCGACTGAAAAGATGTTTCGGAAAGAATACTAGGATTTTGCGAAGACGGCATCGAGGATCTGTCGGATACTGGACTCGACACAAGAGGAATATCGGTGTCTCGATCTACTTCGGGTGAATCCGTGGGTGTCGACACCGTAGGAGGGACTATTGGCTGCCCAAACAGTCTGGGGCCATCCGAATCTCGGACGAATTTATCAAGTATGAACTTCGCCATATGTCGAGGATTCGTGTAGAAACGTTGCGGCCGGTTCGCTGGCGAGGTGCGGTGGCGAAACTAGACTGCGAAAACCGGGCGATAATCTAGAGCTCCAAGGGCATCACAGGATACCTGCCGACAATACGACGGCCGTGTCAATTTGCAGCTACTGTGAGCTTCAGGAGTAACAGTTCCGGACGTTACGTGGCCTATCTCGCATTTGGCAGTGTTGGACTGGCACATCAGATTTGGCGAGTCAACGAATATCTCAAGGTCCCTGGCAGTCGGCAAATCGCAGAATGACGAGGGGGTCTGCCTGGATGAACCACAGTTCGGACGAAACTTTGAAACAAGCCTCTGGAAAGTTTCGATTCTAAACACTGATCAAGTTCGACCCGTTCTCGTTAACTATGGCGCCTTTGATCTTTACATGTAATTGGGGTGTGGCTAACACTAAATGCTGCGCGCGCGACTGCAAGCTACAAGAACCCCAATACCGCCCACTGCGGGGACAGAAACGAAGAGTGGGGGCATTGGAGAAGCCGGCACTGTATTCACGTACGGCGGATTAAGAGATGGCGGCCCTCGACGTATATCGGCCTACGACCTCGGTTCAGCTCTACCTACGTCTTGCATGCCCGTCGCAATTCCTGCCAGCGCGACACATCACATTGTGCATCTCACACGATCCTGCACTTGGCTTGTACCCCGACTGCTACTCCCTTGCTCTTGCTTATTTTCCTGCTTTTGAACATGCACTCTTCGTGTGGTCGTCGGATTCGTACGTTCGGAACCAGTTTCACTTAGCCATCCGGTTTATCAACGACCTTGATAGCACAAATCTCACGGTGGACCCCGAGGTCTTGAAATCGGATGGCTCATAAAATATTCCGAGTATCTAATGCCACCCGCGTGGATCGTTATGGACTTATTCTGTCATGCCGTACATTTCTTGGCTTTTATTTCGCGCTGCGTTACTTTGGAACTCGAAATAAACCCAAGCTTATTCATTTGTAACAAGATGCATTTGGTCACTTGCAACACCGCCAATTCATCATTTTCAGGAGCAGATTTCATGTATACCCATTCTTAGGGTTGTCGGGACCATCGCGACGGAAAATGGCACTTGCTTCTCCAGCACAGTATCGGAAAGTATTAAAGGTGTCTTGAGATGAAGTTTGGTAAGCATTTTATTATTGGCTGAGCATAATATCTTAGCGGACCCTCCACGACGAATATCCGGGTGCAGATCTCCTTGTGTGAGAGCCTCACTACATGGTTGTTTATCCTTCGCATCCGTGTCCACCAATTCCCATCGACCACGACCTGCCAATGTACGGTGTAGCTCGTCTACCGGGCGCGGAGTCAGGCCACTGGCCCTTGTAGTAACCAGACACCGGTATATGTATGGGTCACAAAATGGTTGGCCATATTCGACAACCGGGCTGTGGGTGGCATTCGAATCATGATTGGCATGGCTTGGCATGTTCCAACTAGGTCCATGTATGTCCACGACCTATTAACTCAGTCAGGTGAGCAGAGTACCTGAGCCTTTGCTATCACATTCCGTAATTGCAATTGTTCTCCACTCTCGTCCCCTTTCTTTATCATTCCCGGGAATGTGACACACAGAATTTCTTTTCCTTCAAGCGTATCCTCGTCCTCTCCGCCTACGTCTTCCATTGTATCTGAGTCAAAGGTGTTTAGATGGTGTCCTTCGATTACTGGCATCATAGTTTGGAACACTGCCTTTTGTACCCTTAGTAGTCGAGAGAGATCAATTGCACTGTTTATGAGCGCTCGAAGTGATTGGTCCCTGGCATCTGAGCCCGTCACATCACTAATATCATCCATGATGTCGTTTACTCTGATGACAAGTGAATCTATAACTGCGTCTGTCGTGTTTTGAAGCTCCTTCGATGACCCCTTCTTTATCGCTGTCAATGTTGCTGACCTCCATTGGTTCAAACTCGCAGCTTCCCCTGTAACCGACTTGAGATATTCTTGAACATTCTGCAGCTCGATTGCTCGGTCTACAGGTAATCCAACAAAGTATGTGTCAAATATCGATATAACTAATAAACGTGATATTATCGACTGAAGAAGATGTATCTTCGCGGTTGCCATCAGCGTCCCATATGTTGGCACAAGAGACAAAAGCTGCTCTCTAGTTTCTCCTTTCGCATTAGATAGATCTGCCGAATCGGGTCAGCCATAGAGATTCAGCACAAAAGAGAAACACCTACCAATCTTTGCCTTTCTAAAATTTTGAATAACCCAATTCTGCAGGCCATTTCCTAACCTCTGCATCATCTCTCCAAGAACCTCATCCGTAACTTGCCCATCCGTCCTCGAAGTGACACTCACAAAATTCTTCAGGCCCTTAACCTGCTGCCGTAACCCCGCAATTTCCTCTTCGCATCTCTGGTTCTCTACCTTGGTAGCATGATACGCCTCTCTTAGCGTATCACGATCCAGCTGAAGGCTTGCAAGCCGTGTCTTGAGGTCCCGGTCCCGCTCCTCTCTTTGCTTCTCCCTCACAGCGTTCTCGTGCCGTAGCATCCGAAGATCTGTGTCGGTAGATAGCCATTGTTGGTTAAGCGCGGAGTGCTTTTGTTGCCAGTATGCAACGATCTCTGCTTCGTCCGTGAGCTTCCGGCCGAGCTGCTGGAGCTCGCGCGAGAACTCGCTTTTCAATACCGCCATCTCTTTCTCGAGTAAGGCGATACGGTCGTCTTTGTCAATGGGCGGCGGCCGTCCATCGATCTCGGATTGTGGGGGGGTCGTTGTGGCTGCTTCTGCTTCCCGTGAGTTGACCTCGGAGCTGTCATCTGGCGAATGCCCATCCGATTGATGATCGGATCGCGAGGACCGTCCTTGCAATGCCGCTCGTGGTGGCGTCGTTATGGGAGATTTATTCGAGATGCGGATGCCTGCAGAAGAAATGTCAACCGCGAGACTTGGTCACAGCCTTGTGCATATCTAACCTCTTTGCTTGCGATCACGGCTGCTCATGGTGAAACAAAATTTCTGTCAAGCGTCTTACGGGATGGCAAATCGATGCCTCCTATAGATAGACAATGGCCTAGAAAATAGTCGCCAGCATGTTAGCATCCCTTTTAACGAAAGTCAAGCATTTCTACCTGGATGTGGCGGGGCTGACAAGAGGTTCACGCTAAGCACGGATATTACCCCGGCCGACGAGGCTGAGCTTTTTGGAAACTCGATATCGAATTGGCATTTTAAAACACGTCTGAAACTCCTGCAAGAAAGAGATAAATAACAAGACATATTTTTAAATAAAAAAACAGACGTGATGGAAAATATGAAAAGAAAAGCAAAAATGGGGTAAGAGCAAGTCTACTTGTCTGAACCGCTCCTCATCCGAGTTTCCGTCTACAGGATACTGGTGAAATAGTCTCTCATTCACCTCCCTGTAAAACCAGGCTGGGTACAGAGAAGAGTGCTCAAACAAATGTTACAACAGCTCCAAAACCGAGCAAAAAACAAGCGCCCAAGATCCACCACACGGTTTCGAATAGAGCCCGTTCTGATGATTTGGGACATCATTTTAGTCAATTGGGTGCATTCATTTGTAGTTCCATATTTTCCATTCTAAGTAGCTAAGTGCATATAGCTACAGAAGAAATGTGCGGCCAAATTTCGTTATTCAAGTGGGAAATTTATCAACAGAACATGCATCTGGATCCTGTGAAAGTTTGACCAGTGCCAACGTCAGAATCCAGCACCAAGGAACCCCGAAGAGTCTCTGGCATGCATGCATCAAGTTGACTACGCCGACGGCCACCCGCTGAAATTAGAACAAGACGCTCATGGTTTCAAGGCTCCTGAAAGCTTTAAATATTTGCACACAGACTAGTTGACACGCCATGGAAGAGGAGACTTCGTGGCAACTTAAGAGTGTGCAGTGATGATTTATCATGAGATCACAATACAAACAAAGATCTGTTATGAAGCAAAGGCGTTATATGTAGAACACTTCACCAATGTCGGTAATATTTATGGGTTTCCAAACCCAATTATATACCCAGAGTCCTAAAACGTATGAGCCAAATTCTTCTTATCAGACCAGTAAGAGTTAATTCTTCGGTCTACTTAAATACTTTACAACACGGCTAGATGACCTAGAAATGCTCGTGGGAATATGATAAAGCTTCTAGGTTCGTCTATAGCCTCGCACAGTTTAACGACATCTGTGTCTATTCAGTCTTGGTATGCGGGTCCACCCCTGCGGTAGGATCAGTGGTGGGGTCGTCTTCGAGACCATCCTCATCATCACCTTGCACATCAGCTACACGATCACCGGCTTTTTCAAGTGTCTTTCGACTCCAAGCTCGCACGCCTTTCCAGACGGCCTGTTATCGTCAGTACCTCGCAATACAATAGAATATGGTACGGGGACTTACCCATAGGAAGGTTACTAGGCCAATAGCAACGAGATGCCAGCTTATTGATTCTAACCGGTCTCGCCCAGTAGCTGCTCGTCCGTTTCTGCCACTCCCACCACCAATAAGGCCAGAATTACGAAGGTTGTACCATTGCCAAGGAGACATGGCAAAAATTACCTTCACGAAACCCAAAAGACCTAAAGAGGCCAAGCCCTTTAGTATATGTTCTATCCAGGTCGCATCCTCGTCATCATGAACCGGTAGCGCGTTTGGAGTACTTGACAATGGATTTGTCAACGTCGACACGGGATCCAGGTAAAGATTGAGGATAGGATCTGCAACAAAACCAAGGATAAATACAGTAGAAAATAGTATGAGGAGTGTAAGGAGAATTTGAGTTGCGGTGCTGCTGATCCACCGACTCCATTTCATCCTCTCCAGACGATATCGAAATTTGCAGGTGGGACACTCCCAAAAGTTTCGTCGACCATGAGATGGATCCGCAAGCCTCCATGACTGTAGACAGCCTTCGTGGACGTATCTTTGAGATCCCTTACATTTGCATGGCCGTATCAAGCGACCTGACTCCGGATCTTCAGAGACGTAGGTGACGCGAGGTGCTGGGTCAAGCATGCCCGCCAACCCTTCCGTGCCTGTCCCATATGTTGGCAGCACCACCTCGAGGCATATTCGACACGTTCGAGGAGGATAATGCTTCTGAGGTTTCGGTGGAATGTCTGAGTCTTGCTGAGCTTGAGGCTGTTCGGCTTCCTCGGGTGAAGGCTCCTCAAACGCGAAAGCTCCAGGAATGGGAGTGGTGTCTCGTGGTGGGGTCACTGGCTCTTGTTTTGGCCAAGACCACGTAGCTCCAGAAGCATATGGAGGTTCGGGCATTTTGGGAGTTGATTATGGACCACTGGTCGTGGGGTTTCCTGCGCCTTTATATTCGCGATCGAATCGAAATGCTCAGCCCATTTCAACATCAGCCTGCCCTACGCTAGCTCGTTTGAAGGACAGCAACAGGTCATTAGCTAAAAATAGAATATGTGTAAAGCGCAAATAATTGCCATCAGAATTGAACGGATCAAAAGTTCACATCTTTGTTGTGCAGACGGTGGTGGTATTTTACTCAAAAAGCAAAGTGAAGCCAGCCTGTCGCCTCGTCGCTAGCGCGCTTTGTTGACCAACCGCGGAATTCGTAAGGCAGAGCTGCCTATAGCTACGAACCGCATCACTAGAATATAGATTTCACAACTGAGCAACTTTAGAACCTGCCAAAGCTCATCAGTCGAATTCTAAAGCAACTCGAGACTTTGCAGGGAAGAATATCTAAAGATGGCAGACCGGTATTCGTTCTCCCTCACCACCTTCTCACCCAGGTAAGCTACGCCCACCTCTGTCCAAAGCTCCCCAAGGTCACCCCATAGGTGCCACTCATATCGCTATGTGCTATACTGACTTGTAACAGTGGAAAGCTTGTTCAAATAGGTCAGTGAAGGAATTCTTGAGCTGCAGCGGCACGCGACCAGCTTCGGTTTGACCGCCTCGACGAGATATCCGTACTAACAAGAGTTCAGAGTATGCTTTGAACGCCGTCAATCAAGGTGTAACAGCATTGGGTATCAAAGGTATGCATGGAGCTTGAGACCATTCTAGAGACATCTACTAACATGAGTAAAGCTACAAATGGCATCGTCCTAGCAACGGAAAAGAAGTCCTCCTCACCTCTCATCGATCCTCCTTCCCTGTCGAAAGTCAGCCTCATCACACCAAACATCGGCATGGTATACTCTGGCATGGGCCCCGATTACCGAGTTCTCGTGGACAAGGCACGGAAGGTTTCACACACCAGCTACAAACGCATCTACAACGAATACCCACCAACGCGGATATTAGTACAAGACGTGGCGCGCGTGATGCAAGAGGCTACTCAATCTGGTGGTGTACGACCATACGGCGTGAGTTTACTGGTTGCAGGCTGGGATGAGGGAATTGAGCCAGAGTCAGATGAGGTTCCGAGCGGCGGCACAGATGCACATCCAGATGATAAGAAGCCAACGGGAAAGACTGGAGGAATCTTGAAGGGTGGACCTATGCTGTACCAGGTTGATCCTAGTGGCAGCTACTTCCCATGGAAGGCAACGGCGATTGGAAAGAGTGCTACTTCCGCAAAGACTTTCCTTGAGAAGAGGTATACCGAAGGCTTAGAGCTAGAGGATGCCGTACATATTGCTCTCCTAACGCTAAAGGAGACAATCGAAGGAGAGATGAATGGCGAGACGGTAGAGATTGGTATGTTTTCAAACGTTTCGAGCTCCGACTATTACTAACGACGTTTGCAGGCATCATTGGACCGCCAGCACATCATCTGCTCGGCGTTGAGGGTGTTGAAGGTGCACAAGGCCCCAGATTCCGAAAGCTCAGCCCTCAAGAAATCGAGGATTACCTTACCAATTTGTAGCGAATCAGCATTTCATTGATGATATTGGGATGGAGAAAGGGTTGCACTAGAAGCTGCAAAAATGTATCATAGAATATCATGAAAACAGAGCCGAGTTCTACCACTATGCTATGCTGTAAACGAGCCACGAAGCTGCCACGGTCTCCTGACAAAAGGGAATCTGGGGCCATTCACGGAACTTATGATGGACAGATGATGAATCCTGCCACGTCCCGCATGCTATAAATAACAGCCGCCAGTCGCTGACAGCAGCCCGCAAACCAGGAACAATCCGTTTGGCAGCCATTACTCCTATAGCAGCACGCCCCCCCGCCTCCCCTCTCTCCTAGACGATTCTCTCTCTCTCTCTCTCCTCCTAGACGGAAGGCATCCTCCCTCCCTCACTCCGGCGACGGTATCACGACGGCGACGGTATCTTGACGGCGACGGTATCTTGACCAGCCGCGGGTATTCTGGACGGCGACGGTATTTCTGGACGACGACGGTATTTCTGGACGACGACGGTATTCTCGACGACGACAAGAAAAGTCTCCCGACAGTTTTTTCCCTCTCTCCCTCCCTACTTGCCGTCGATAGAGAGTGTTCCTTCCTAAGCACGCCCAGCCCTCACCAGCAAGAAGCTCGCTCTCCCCGCCGCCAGCACGGCCACAACGTGCCTGCCAGGCCCAACCTCGGCCCACGCCGGCGCGCTCTCGCGCGCGCTCCCCAGGCCCAGCTGCCCGTTCGCGCCGTCGCCCAGGACCCACACCGAGCGGTCGGCGGCGAGGGCGACGACATGCGCGCCCCCCACGGCGACGTCGGCGAAGTCCATCCCGTGGAGGTCCAGCGGCGCGGGGCCGGCGGCGAGAGCCAGGCCCGCGAGGGCGGCGGCGGAGGGCGCGCGGCCCCAGAGGTAGATGTCGCCGCCGGCGGTCAGCGCGGCGGTGAGGTAGCCGCCGGCGGAGATCTTGGTGACGGGGCCGGTGGGGAGGTCGCTCAGGTCCGGGAGTGGGTGGGGCGTGCTGGCGGGACTGGGTGGGGGCTTAGTTCTTGATGTCATGGCTGGGGTTGGTGGATGGGCATTGACTGAGGAAGAGGGATTATATACCTCGAGGCTGTCACTTCCCTGCCCAGACAGGCAGCGTAGCGCGCGTCGCCCCATGTGTAGACCTCGCCATTGCTACACAGAGCAGCGAAATGCGTCTGGCCAGCGCAGAGCTGGGTGATCGGTGGTAGAGAAGAGGTGTGCTCGGGTCGAGCGGGATACGAAGCCACAGAAGGATACCGCCTGCCCTGAGCATCTGCCTCAAGTCAGCCAGCAGAACCAGAGCCAGCTTCCCTCGCAATGGCAGCAGATCGATGTTATAAAAAAAAAAGCATGCGGAAGACAGATAGCGGCACGGCACAGATCTGGAGATTACAGCTCTCGCCCACACCCGTGCGAATGCGGCTTCTCGTGCGCGCAACCACCGATGCTCGAGAGCAAGAGCCTGCCTGGACGTGTAGGAGGGCCCGACTCACCAGCAATGTTCCCATTACCCGCCATCACCACACCGCCAAGATCCGTGCCCATCTCGAGCAGTTTCTTGGTCAGCTCGTCTGGCATCCCGGCCACGCGTATGCCAGAAGTCGTCTTGACTAGACGCCGAGATGATTAGTATGTGTTTTTCATCTCCTCCCCTCCTTCCATCTCCTCTCTCCCCTCCCCCCATCTCAACCTCCCCCAGATTCACAAACCCCAACCCCCCCCCTCCAGAGACGGAAGAGAAAACCACACACACACACACACACACATCAACCAGGCGCCCACCGTCACCAGCACGCCACGGCCGCAGGCCCCGAGACCACGCATCATCATCAAAAAAAAGAGCACACGAGACCAGAAGGAGAAGACGGGGGGGGCAGCACGCGAGACTCACCAACGGTACTCTCCAACCCCGCTCTCAGCACTCTGATCTCCTCGTCTGCGAGGATGCGCGTGAAGTCTTTCAGATCATATGGTTCGGCGGCGTCGCTACTTTCAGCCTCGGCGCCCTCATCCTCAGCCTCCCCCGCCCTAAAGACAAGCTGCTCCCAAGCATTGAACCCGCAGGCGTACAGCTCCATCATCTCATTCTCATCTCCGTCCTTGTCTTGGGGGGTTTTTTTTTTTTTTTTTTCTTTTCCTTCTCTCTCTTCTCGGTTGCCGGTCGCAGAGGGGCTTGGGTCCTCGAGTCTTCAAGTCTTCTGGTGCCTGAATCCTCGGATCCTCCAGGCTCGGACCCTCGAGTTCCCTTGGTCTCTCAGTTCCCTAGTCCTCAATCCCCTTGACTCCTCAATCCTCTAGTCTTCAATCCTCTTGAGTCCTTGTTCCCCTTGAGTCTCTAATTATCCAACTCTCCAATCCCTCAATCCCAATCTCCCAATCCCTCAAATCCCCCAATCCCTCAAATCCTCCAATCCCTCAAATCCTCCAATCCCCAATCCCTCAAATCCTACCTTCACCCCTATATATATATACCTACATGTACATACACACAACCGTATATATATATATATATATAAATATAAAATACACACACACACAGCGCCCACGCTCGAGATAGAGATCGATCGATACAAGCAAGCAAGCAAGAAACGCGAGGCCGCGGTCTGTGTACGCACGGTCTGTCTGCACGCCTCAGATACCAGGCTTCGATTTTTCTCTGTACGGTTTCTCCTCCGTTCTCCTCTCCTCTTCTCTCCCCCTCTTTTTTTATAGATCTATTAAATCTGTAAAATCTATAGATCAAATCTCAGATACCAGGCTTCGATTTTTCTCTGTACGGTTTCTCCTCCGTTCTCCTCTCCTCTTCTCTCCCCCTCTCTTTTTTATAGATCTATAGAATCTATAAAATCTATAGATCAAATCTCAGATACCAGGCTTCGATTTCTTCTTCTTTTCTCTCTGTATACAGTTCCTTCTATACTCCTCCCTCTTTCTATAGATCTATAAAATCTATAAAATCTATAGATCAAATCTCAGGCTCAAACTCTCTTTTCTATCCTCTATTCTACCCCTTTTTATAAATCTATAAAATCGATAGATCAAATCTCAAACTCTTTTCTCTCCTCCCCTCCCCTCCCCTCCTCTCCTCTCCCCTCCCCTTCTCTCCTCCTCTCCCCTCCTCTCCTCTCCTCTCTCCTCTCCCCTTCCCTCCAACCAATCCAATCCAATCACTACTACTATACAGAGCCCAAAGCTATATATATATATATATACAGTACATCAAACAATCAAACAAACAAGACAAACAAACAAACAAACAGCAGTGCAACAGCGCCGTGGTGACGAAAAAAGAAAGAAAGAAAGAAAGAAAGAAAGAAAAAAGATCGGCTTGCCTGGCATATATATATATATATAATGATATATATTCACAAGCTACCACACAGACACAAACAATAAAACACCACATTCCCCCCCTCCTTTTTTTAAAAAAAAAGAAACCAAAAGGGGTCCTGCGCCTACGAGGGGCTCTGCTCTACAAGTCGCACGGTTACAGCCTTATGTTTTACAACCGCCAATCCCCAGTCCCCCCCCTCTTTCTCTCTCCGCCCTCCCCCTCTTCCTCTCCCTCTCCCCTCCCTCTGCCTCCCATGCCATCTACAATCCGCCAATCTGAAATCCAGACTCTCAATCCCTCCTTGGCATCGGAAAGGCACCGTCTGGTCTAGTCGCCCCATCGTTCGAATCGTTGGGAAGTAGGATCACATCATCACGTCATCGCACGGCGCAGTCACAAGTGAAACAAACCCAGCCTAGCAAGTACAGATACGGATACACGTGACGTTCCTAGAGTCACAGTTTCGATTCTCGAAAGGTATAAGATCTCTCTCTTTAATTCTTCTTCTCCTCTCTTCTTCTTCTCCTGCTTCTTCTCCTTCCTTTAGGAACATGGAATGGGAAAGAGAAAAATTATACAACACAAAGCGCGATGATCAAGGACTTTCTTAAAATTTGTAGAAGAAAAAAAGAGGAGGGGGGTTTGGAGTGGAAGGAAAAGAGAGGAAGGGGGAGCAGGATTCATTAAAAGGTCGTTCTTCAATTCTAAATTAAGTAGTTGGTGGCCATGCACTGCACCAGAACTCATCGTACCGTGTCCCGCCGTCACTCGTCGCGTTGCGTCGCAGGCCAGAAAGGACAAACAAGAAGGAAGAAAGACGGGAGGAAAAGAGGCACAGTGCGCATTCAAGAGGATAGATAAGAGCTATGAAGCCGTGCCATGCCGTGTCAGAGACCAGAGAAACAAGATACAGCCGTGATTTGTAGAGGAGCCAGAAACTGTAGTGTGAGACGCCAGGCAATGAGAAGAGGAGCATCAGAGTAAGAGAAGACCACTGCTCGCGTGCGGGCTTCAATGTCGTCACCGGAGTAGAACGACCGCTTTAACGTTGCTTGCGCAGTCTGTTTTGAACCCAGCACGAGAACGTCCTTCTACACCAGGCTGGTGTAAGAAGGGCCAGATGGGTGTCTGTGGCGCGTGTTCTAGCTTGCGTAGAACTTCCTCAGGACCTTCTCCACCTCGGCATATTCTACCTTGACCGAGAGCAGCGTCTCGCGAACGCGGTCCAGGCACTTCTTCTCGTCCGGCTCATCAGCAGTGCCCGCCTCGTCCTTCTTCTGCCCGTAGTGCTGGATCTTCTCGCAGCTGTCCTTGACCTTGGTGAGGCCCAGCGTGGCCGAGGAGCCCTTCAGGAAGTGGCCGAGCGACGAGAGGGTGGGGAGATCGCCAGCCGCCCTGCAGTGCGCACATTGCAAGTCAGCACGCGTCCGCAGAGGTCGCGGTCAGGGGCGGCGCAGGGCTCTGTTCGCGTGGACTTACAGGGCATCATCCATCTTGACAAAGGTCTGTTCGGCCTGCTCGAAGAAGCCAAAGACGATCGACCTGCTAAACTCGCGGTCGTCCTCGTCGTCGTCCATCTCCAGGATCTGCTCAAAGGTGAGAGCATCGATGCTCTCGCCCAGGTCGGGCAGGCCGACCGAGCCATCCTCGCTCTGGGACGACTGCTGGTTAGTCGAACGGACGCTGGACGGCCTGGGGGCGCACACAGGCGTGCTCACCTTGTCCTCGAATTCAGCGTGCGTGACGCCTGCCATGATAGCTCAGCGGGTGGTCGTATGTGTACGACGTACGAGCCGTGTGGTTCGGAGCCGTGTGATTTAGAGCCGTGGGCCTTGTTGCCTTTTTGCCTTGCTGCTTTTCTGCTCTGCGCGCAACAGTTCTACCTGTGACTCAAGATCACCTGGGATTCCTCGTGGTGGAGGTGTAGGGTGGAGCTTGGTAGGGGAGGAGGCAAGAGGGGAGCTCGACAATCACAATCTGATCTGCCTGCTTTCCAAGCGATATCGCGTAATCGATAGTGGCCGTCGCTCTGGCGTGGCCCGTCCGTGCCCGGCGCAGCGCAGCGCTCGTCTACGTCTCCAGGGTCCTACGGTGCGGTACGGTACGGGGCGGCTCGAGGTGCAAGAAGCAGAAGGGGAGGAGGGAAGAAGAAGAAGAAGAAAAGAAGAAGAGAAGAAGAAAATCATGGGTTCGGGAGTGGTTGGGCATGATACATCTACTATGGTACTGCGGATTGCTGGCTGGCGGGGAGGGCCACAGTGCTGGTGGAGGGGGACTTTTGGCGGCGTGAGGTCGCCTCACCTGGAATAGTAGGCGGTGCGGGTTTCGCTGGTAGGAGTAGTACAGTAGTGTTTGTGGTAGTAGTAGGAATGGCAGTATCAGTAATGGCAGCAGCAGTAATGGTAACAGCAGTAATGGTAACAGCAGCAGTAACAACGACAACAACAGCAGCAGCAACAGCAACAGCAACAACAACATCATCAACAGCCAAGGACAAGCGAGCGGAAAGAGAGGCAGACGGTGTTTTTCATCTCAGTGGCCAGCCATCAGTGTTCATCAGGGGGGCTCAGGCCAGGGCCAGCCAGCCAGCCAGCCAGCCAGCCAGCCAGCCCGCTACCGCACGCACTCGCAGCCCGCAGTCGCCTCGTTTCCCTTCCCTTTTCCCTTCCCTCCAGCAGCTGCAGTTGCACACAGACACAGGCTGTGCCGAGCGGGCACCACCCAGGCCAGGCCCAGGTCGACAGCAGCAGCAGCAGCAGCAGCAGACATACGCTGCAGACGGGGGGCCGGGCTGGCTCTGCTGTACTGTACTGGCTCTGCTGTACTGGCTGTACTGTACTGGCTCTACTGTACTGGCTCTGCTCTGCTGGCTCTGCTCTACTGTACTGGCTCTACTGTACTGGCTCTGCTGTACTGGCTCTGCTCTGCTGGCTCTCTACTCTGCTGTACCGGCTGTACCGTACTGTACCGGCCCTGCTGTGCTCCTCCGTCATTGATCAATAGCATCGCCCATCGCCCATCGCCCATCGCCCGACGACCGTGCCGGGTCCCTTTTCTGTTGCCTGATGCCTGATGCCTGGCAAGCAAAACGCCGTGCGGGCCAGCCAGCTGTGCGACGGGGCGCGGCCCCCTCTGTCTCTGTCTCTGTCTCTGTCTCTGTCTCTGTCTCTGTCTCTCTCTCTCCCCTCCCGAGAGGGCAACCGCAGGCCAGTCTCGCATGGTGCGGTGGCCGTCCGGCAGAGTAGAGGAGAGGGACCTGGAACGACAGGTGCGGATGGGGGGGCTCGAGACTGGACTGGACTGGCCTGCACGGCTGGCGGGGCCTGGCCTGGGCCGAGAGTCGTGACTTTTTTTTCTATCTGCGTCGCTGGGAGTGGGCGGGCGACTTGTGACGCTGCACTACCACGACGTGCTGTACTGCTGCTGCTGCTGCTGCTGCTGCTGCTGCTTCTCCTCCTGCCCTCCTCGTGCTGCCACTCCTGCTGCTGTCCTCTACGTGACCGTCCTGTGTTGTATACACGTCCCACTCCAGTCTACTATATACAGCCTGCCATCCTCCCAGCTCTCCAGACGAGGGAGGCCACGGGCCAAAGACGCCGGGACTCTAGAAGGGAGACGCTGGTTTATGTTCCACGTGCGCGTGTTGCCTGCCTACGTGCTCTTCTCTGCTGTGCTATACTCTGCTGTACTATACTCTGCTGTACTCTACTCTACTGTACTCTCCTCTACTCTCCTCTACTCTACTGTACTCTGCTGTGCTATACACTTCTCTACACTTCTCTACCCTACCTACCCTACCCTACCCTACCTTAACCGAGCATAGGTACAGCGAGAGAGAGATGCGTGATTCCTCTCGTCAGTCACCTCTCGTCAGTCACCAGGCTACCAGGCAGCGGGGCATCAGGCATCAGGCATCCCCTGCTCTCCCTCTCCCTCTCTTTGTATCTCTCTCTCCTTGTCTCTCTCCCTGTATCCCTCTCTCTTTCCATCTTTCTCTCTGTCTATCCATCTCTCTCTCTCTCTATCCATCTCTCTCTCTCTCTCTCTCCATCCCCCTCTCCCTCTCCCTCTCCCTCTCTCTCCCTCGGCCATTCGGGCTCGGCGCACGGTCCCCCCGGCTCAACACAGCCTAGCCTATCCCAGCCCAGCCCAGCCCATGACGAGGACGTGCAGCTCTAGCCTGCAGCCGTAGCGCCGCTGCCTGCCCGCTGATGTCATTTCCTTGCCGGCGGAGAGAGAGAGAGGGAGAGAGAGAGAGAGAGACTGCATCGGAAGACTTCGCACCGCATCCTGTAATCCTGTAATCCTGTTGGTCCTTGTTCTTGCTGATGCGAAATGGTGGCATGGTGGGTTTGGGCGTGGAGCGGGTAGTGTCTTGTTGTTGTTTGGGGGGGGGGGGAGAATGGATATAGAGTGTAGAATACAGAATACAGAATATAGAAGATAGAATACTGAAGATAGAATACTGAATACTGAATACTGAATACTGAATACTGAATCTATATAGAATACTGAATACTGAATATAGAATATAGAAGACAGAATACAGAATACAGAATACAGAATACAGTGTACATGCGAGCTACAGCAAAACAACAACGGTACATGCCCCTGTCTGTTCTGTTCTGTTCTGTTCTGTTCTACCCCTGCCTTGCTCTACTCTACTCTATCTGGCCCTGCTCATCCCTGTCCATCCCTGTCCAGCCCTGTCTACCCAACTCGACTCGACTCGGCTCGATTCGACCTGTGCCACTCGCGGTCGCTGAAGAAACGAGAGAACCGAGATGGGGCGCTGGGGTGGTGGCTGGGCAGAGTAGAGACAGAGACAGCAGAGATGGATAGTGAGTATAGGTGGTAAGTACAGTGCAGTACAATCCCATCTCTCCCCTCTCGGGGGGGGGGGGGGGGGGGGGGGGGGGGGGGGGGGGGGGGGGGGGGGGGGGGGGGGGGGGGGGGTGGGGGGGGGGGGGGGGGGGGGGGGGGGGGGTGGGGGGGGGGGGGGGGGGGGGGGGGGGGGGTGGGGGGGGGGGGGGGGGGGGGGGGGGGGGGTGGGGGGGGGGGGGGGGGGGGGGGGGGGGGGTGGGGGGGGGGGGGGGGGGGGGGGGGGGGGGTGGGGGGGGGGGGGGGGGGGGGGGGGGGGGGTGGGGGGGGGGGGGGGGGGGGGGGGGGGGGGTGGGGGGGGGGGGGGGGGGGGGGGGGGGGGGTGGGGGGGGGGGGGGGGGGGGGGGGGGGGGGTGGGGGGGGGGGGGGGGGGGGGGGGGGGGGNCCCCCCCCCCCCCCCCCCCCCCCCGTCGAAGATCTATCTATCTGTCAAGATTCGCTCGCTCCGTCTGGGATGGATTGCTGTCCTACCCTACCCTACTACTCTACTACTCTCCTCTACCCAACCCTGCTCTACCCTACCCATCGCAGCCAGAGCTACCTTGCAAGAGCTCTCTACTGTATCTGTATCTGTATCTGTATCTATTATTCTATCTATCATTCTATACCGATAGCTGGACTGATATATACTGTATCGAGAATCTTCTGCTATATCTATAAATCTTCTACCGGATCAACCATACCCCTCCCCAACGGACCGAGGTGAGCTGCTCAGCCTTCTATCGGAGAACGAGTCGGTCTCTCCGCTGCCGCGCCCCCCCCCCCCCCCC
>JADDTR010000032.1:0-158904 GCA_015345905.1 Aotearoamyces nothofagi
AAGAGAAGTATATAATATAGTAGTATATATATAGTATATATTATATATATCTACTATAGATATAACTATCTATCTAGATTTTAGACTATAAGAATTAAGTTATAGCTACTCTTCTCTATTTTATCTAAAAGAATAATTATAAACTTATTGTTAATAGAGAGATTCTTCTATTATCTATCTATATCTATCTCTATTATTAAATATATCTATAGATTGAATATAATATAAAACTACTAGTTCTAGTTCTAGTTCTATTTCTAAAACTATTTATAAACTGTTTTATATATCTACAAAAATAGATTATAGTCTATAAATATCTACAAAAGTTGTAATAGAATCCTTTGATTAAGTTGACTATAGTAGAAAGTTTAGATATCTATAATATAGTCTAGATTATAGAAGAAGAATTATATAAAGCTTAGAAGCTCTTATAACTCTAGAATCAATAGCTTCTAAAAGTGATATAGATTATTATAGATCTAGAAATAACTGATCTCTCTATAAAATATATCTATCTATATATTCTTATTATAATTAATAGATATAAAAGTAAATATAGAGTTGTATATATAGATATACTAATAGAAGTTATAGCTATCAATCTTCTAGAATAGAAACAGTATTTATAAATATAATAGTATAATCTATAAAAGCTCTAGGACTATATCTCTCTTTTTATAGTATATTTTAAACTTCTTTTTATTTAGTACTATCTTATCAATCTAGTATAAAGTCTAATAGAATTTATAGTTATAGTTTATTATTCTAAAGTTATAAAATAACTAGATAGTAAATCTAGATAGAAATATCTATAGTACTATTATAAAAGAATAGAAAGATAGTAGAGAATTATTGGATAGTTTCTTAAAGATCTCTACTACTATTTTAGAATCTAGAGATATAGTTATAGATATATTATAGTCGATATAGATCTACTTTCTTTACTATAGATAGTTTATATCTAGTATTCTTATCTATAAGATATATTCTCTATTATTAAAGACAATAGTAAATAGAGTTTACTTTTTCTATTTCTAGATATATTAGCTATAGATATATAAAATAGCTATAGATAGTAAAATAATTATTTTGTATATTTTATAGATTGAATAGAGACTATCAACTCTATTTTATAGAAACTCTAAAATAATATAATATTACTTATAGTAGATATAGAATTTTAATAGAGTAGTAGAAGGATTTATTCTATCAGTAGTATATTTATAGACTGAACTATAGAAATCTCTATAGACTATAGACTATAAATATAAAAGCAAGATATTATATAATCTATAGATCTATAATAGAGTTTAGAAGTTGTATATAGAAATAATAGTAGAAATAATATAGTTCTATATTCTATAATCTATACTTTTATAACCAATTGTTTAAATTCAACTAGATGATCTATAAATATAATAATATATTATAGATTAACTGTTAACTTACTATAATAGAATATTAACTAAAATTGTAAATCAATAAAAATATAATAATAAATCTTATTAGATCAATTATAGAAATATCTTCTTTATATAGAATAGAAAGGAAATAAAGTTATCTAGTAATATATATATATATATATATATATTAAAATTAGCTGTTAATTTACTATAGTAGAATATTAACCAAAATTGTAAATCAATGAAAATATAATAATAAATCTTATTAGATCGATTATAGAAATACCTTCTTTATATAAAGTAAAAAGGAAATAAAGTTTTTCTCTAAATTGATAAGATATAATATAGAAGAGATATAATATATAGTAGATAATTTCTTCTACTATTGATAAAGAGAGTCTAGACTAAATAGCTATCTGTCTATTGTATAAGAGAAGATAGTTGAGATATAGTAGATAGATATATATATATATATATATATATCAAGACAAGATAGATTACATTACACTATCCTATCCTATCCCATTCTATCCTGTACTATCCACCAAGCTATCCTATCCCAACTTTACCCATTCATCGATTCATCGAAGCTAACAGACAGACAACTCGACTCATTGACAGCCAGCCAGCCAGCCGAGAGAGAGAAGAGAGAGAGGTCGATTAATCATCTCAACAACACGAGAACTCTTGATCCCTCCCAGCCCTATCAGTGATCGATCGATGGCGAAAGAGGAGAGATAGCAATGCCAATGCCAAGCGGAGGGATGCAGCCAGGAGAGCCGGCTCGTATAGGTTTTTTTTTTCTTTCTGGGCCGTGAGGTTCATTTACTGTATTTCTCTGCTGATGGGGGCATGGAATGGAGCCAAGCCAAGCCAAGCCAAGCCTGCCTATGCATCCATACATACATACATACTCGCGTCTCTGCTCGGGTGTGGTCGATTATTGCACCCGGCCAGCACAGCACATCCATCGAGTCTTCACGAGAAAGACTGGGGCTAGGGATTGCAGCTTGGCGGATAAGGAGGAGAGCAGAGCAGAGAGGCATGGCGTCACAAGTTGTCACATGTGCGGTTCCTCACACGAGCAAAAGCAGTTACGAGCGAGCTGCAAAGGTGGTGATATCAGTCAGGATGGGCGAGTGCGAGAGAGAGTTGTGCGGGCACGTACGTACGTACATACATTAGCTAGCCAGCCAGCCAGCCAGCCAGCCAGCCAGCGTGGTGGAGAGCGGAGGTTGGTTGGGGCTGGTTGCATGGGGGCAGGGTCTGCTGTTTATAGCAGAGAGGTATACGAGGGTCGGGGATGCACGTGCTGTTCGCTGACGTCCGCGCTCGTGTTCCTGCGCTCGCTCACAAGGTGGGTTCTGTCGATGGCATGATCCCGTCCGTCTCCGGGTACGGAGCTGTATACTACTACAGAGCTGTATACTACTACGGAGCTGTATACTACTACGGAGCTGTATACTGCTACAGAGCTGTATACTACTACGGAGCCATATACTTCTACAGAGCTGTATACTACTACGGAGCTATGTACTTCTACTGCACCATATACTACTACGGAGCCATATACTTCTACAGAGCCATATACTACTACAGAACCATATACTACTACTGCACTGCACTGCGCTGCACTGCACGCACAATAGAGCCATACGCAATGGCGACCACGGCACCGCTGGCCAAGGTGAGCTGGGCTGTCAAAGTCGGCAGACCGGTTGGCCGGTTGTTTCTATAATTACCCTGCCTTGCCCTCCTCGCTACCCCAGCGCACTCGGCCCTCGCCCTATACGAAGTCATCGCAGTCACGGCACGTACAGGCACGTACAGGCAGGTAACGTACAGGCACAGATGCAGGACTGTGCGGCTTGCGTCATGTCAGGACCGGTGCATGCGAGCAACAGCGAACAGGTACGTGACTCGGCGGAAGGAGAGGTCGGCACTGTGGTGTCGTATGTTTCGGAGTGTTTCTGGCGGTGCGCGACGGCCGTGGCTGATTGGCGGGGAGGCGGATGGGAGGGAGGGGCGCGTCGGGGCCGCGGCTTCGGGCGGCGCATGGAGAGGCTGTAGGGCCAGCTCGGCGGCAACTCGGATGCACGACGTTGCAGGAGTAACGAGAGGGAGAGGGAGAGAGGGAGAGGGAGAGAGAGACAGGAAGAGAGAGAGAGGGAGAGAGAGAGAGGGAGAGAGAGAGAGAGAGTAAGGACCGCTCTCCACTCCTCCTGGAGATGCCGACAGAGACGATTCGACTCGAGCTGGGCGCTGCGAACTCTATCCAGACAGGCCTGCTCTCGTGTACATCCAGACAGGCCGGCTGGGTTGGTGCTGGCCTGCTCTCGTGTACATCCACCCGGCGGGGACGACGAGAGAAAGCAAAGCAGCCGTATACGACGTGACTGAGCAAGTACGGTATGCCGGCAGGCAGCGCAGTCCGTCGTGTAGGGTTTGTTTCGGTAGTGCCTGAATACGAAAAAGATGCTCGCGGAGGAGGGGAGGGCACGAGAGCAGGTGCTGCCATGCATGCGACAAGATCCGACGGGCGAGCGTGGGAATGACGCGACAGACAGACAGGCTTTGGCGGTGCGGTCACGAAGAAGGAGAAGGAGAAGGTTCGTGATGGAACGGATGCTTGGGTGGGCGGACGGTGGACGGTGGACGGTGAGCCGGGCTGCCAGCCTGTGGGCTCCCCGCTGTCCCGGCAGGGCTGTCACTGTCCCTGGGGCGACGACGGACGGCGGGCTGGTCGCTGGTTGCTGGTTGCTGTAGTTAGCAGAGTTGGCTGGTAGAGCTGGCTCCCAGCCTGTAGCCCATTGCTGTACATCATACAGTCGTACTGCTGTACACGCAGCACATTACAGAGGACTGGGCAGGGCACTGCAGCTACTGTCTATTCTATTCTCGCTGGCCCGTATATCCTGTGGTATCCTGTAGGCTTGCTGAGGGAGCGCCTGCAGCTAGAAGGCTCTTCGCCCGACTGAAACACGGCCGGCGCAGGATTAATAGCGGGCTGGCAGCGCATCCGCCCAGGCCCGTCCGTCCCCTCCGCAACTCCAACCCCACCAAATGAAAAAAAAGAAAGAAATCCTTGGCCGCCCCGGGCTCACCCAGCCATCCACGCCAGGACGTACAGTACTGTACCGGCGACGACGACGACGACTGCCACTGCCACTGCCACTGCCGCTGCCCAGAACAGAACACGCGCAGTCGGCGCAAGGAGGGCGGCGGGCGGTACGCGCAGCGCCTGCACTACCCGCCGCAAGCAAAGCCCGAAGCGCCATCGACGCGCTGCTGCGTGCCGCACTGCACCGGCCGCTGCACAATGGAGCGCTACCCGAGGACAGCCAGACAATGGGCGGCTGGCGGGGCAGCGAACAATGGAAGTCGCGAGGTCGGGCGCCAGCCCTCTTCCTAGCCCGCCAATTTGATGTTCTGCGTCCAGCACCGTGGCTTGGCTACCCCGGGGGCGGGATCCGTGCAGCGCAGCGCAGTACCGCACAGTGCCGTACAGCACAGGACAGGACAGGACATGACAGCGCCCCAACTGCGCCATCCCCCTCGCTGTGCGTGCAGTCTCGCTGCCGCCGACTGCGGAAGGACACTGCAGCGCTGGAGAGAGAGCTCCCCACGCGTGGGCGGGCGACGAGGGGCCACCAGGGCCACCAGGTCCTCCCTCTTACACCCAGCCCAGCCCAGCCGTCGATCTGCAGGGGCGTCGGCGATCTCCAGATGCGAATTCTACGAGAGCACAGGGACGCTGGCCTGGCTGGCTGGGGCGTCGGTGCGCGTTTCAGCGACTCTGATGCGGAGTGCTGGAGTGCTGGATTGTATTGTATTGTATTGTATTGTAACTGCATTGTAATTGTATTGCTGCAGTTTAGCATGTTGTTCGCGTGCTGGAGGATAGTGGCGGATGGGGTGGACTGGGCTGGACTGGGCTGCTGGTGCTCCGTGCTGCTCTCCGCGCTGTAGTCTGTGTGTTGCTGCCTGCCTGCCTGCCTGGTTGGCTGAGGTGGCTGGCTACTCGACAGTAGGCACGGCCCTGTACTGCCCTGTACTGCCCTATACTGCCCTGAACAACTGCCCTCAACTACCCTGTACTGCCCTGAACAACTGCCCTATCCTGTCCTGTACTGCCCTATACGGCCCTGAACAACTGCCCTATACTGCCCTGTACTGCCCTATACTGCCCTATACTGCCCTGAACAACTGCCCTGTACTGCCCTGAACAACTGCCCTCAACTGCCCTATACTGCCCTAAACAACTGCCCTGTACTGCCCTGAACTGCCCTATACGGCCCTGAACAACTGCCTGAACTGCCCTGAACCGCCCAGTCCAGTGCCTTACGAGTTACTGTGGTACGGTGGCCCTCGCTGCCTGTGCTATATTTGTCCATTGGCCAGCAGTTGCCGCCGTCGCCCTCGTCCCCACCCACCCACACGCGGCAACAGACCTTACCCGCTAGAGGCCTCAGGCACTTCCTAGCCTCTCCACTTCCTCGACCCGCCACAGCTATTTCCGCTGCATCAACGACGGCGGCCGACGACAGCGGCCGGTCAACGACAACCTATGATGCAGCCGCGCTGGCTGTCTCTCGAGGCTGGCGGACATGCTCGTCTGTACACGCTGCTGCCTTTCCTTCTTGTCTCTCCGCCCCTTGCCATGCAGAGCCGCCACTCGCGGTTCCTTGGCCTCGAGAGACGCCGTACCAAGGCGGGCTGGGAGAGACAAGCGCCCGCCCAGTCTCCCGAAGTCTCCAGCACATGTACATGTACACGGCCTATACAGGACCTGTATGCATGGCAGCGAGGATGGATACGGGTGCCCAAGATAGATCCTCGCGGCCGGGGTCAGGATTAGACTATCCCGCCGTCCCAGTTCGCTGTCTCACTAGTCGACGACAGCCTCCCTCCTCCAGGCCTGTCTCCAGACATGAAGTCATCCTGCATCCATACGAACTCCCTCTGTCGCCCGCCCTCCAAACGAGGCCGGGAGATGTGCTGTGCTTCCTGCGGGCGCGGAGCTGGCCTCTCCTCTTTCCTACTTAAGATACTCGCTGTCCCTCCCAAGATAAGTCTGCTTGCTTTCTCATCCTAGTCGTTTCATACACATTCGCTTTTCTGTCAAGTCAAAGTCGTTCGCTTTTCAACTCTTCAATATGGTCAAGCCCGCACTTTCGTTTGGGGCTCTGGCCGTGTCTGCCTTCGCAGCCCTCACTTCGGCCTCCGTGCTTCCGTACTCTAACAACACCATCACCTCATCCTCATCCTCATCCTCCGTGTCTAGCACTCCTGTATCGGTCGTCACGGGTGAGACTACCGTCTACACCACGGTATGTCCGGCAACAAGCACCTTTGTTTCTGAAGGCTCGACACGCACAACGATATATGTAACAACGTCCACAATTACCTCTTGCGCCGGTGGATGCTCGAAGACCACGGCTCCAGAGAGCGTAGTGACAGCGGAAAGCACTGTATACACCACAGTCTGCCCTGCTACTTCGACCTTTGTTTCCGGAGGCTCAACACTCACCTCGACATATATCACAACGTCAACAATCACATCATGCACTAAGGGATGCACTGCTCCTACTGCAACCTCAGTTCCCGTAACTTCAGTTCCAGTAACATCGGTTCCCGTAACCTCGGTTCCCACAACATCGGCTCCTGAGTCTTCAGTGCTCTCGAGCTCGAGTTCTGCTGCAGTATCCAGCCCTTCAGTCTCCGCATCTACATCAGTTCCATCTTCAACCCCTCTGGGAACTGGTGCCTCTTCGAGCGTTCAAGTTGGGTCCAGCTCTCCGGCCCCTACCTCCTCGGTAGCGACCTCGTCAATCCCATTGACTACCGGTGTATCAAGCGCAAGCTCTGTACCACCTACTGTAGTAACACAGGAGACGACAACCTATACTACAGTGTGCCCAGCTACATCAACTTTCGTCTCGTCAGGCTCTACCGTTACCACGGTATTTACCACGACCTCTACTATTACATCTTGCAGTGGTGGATGTACCAGGACTCATGTCCCAACTACTACACCAACTATTGGTGCCTCTTCGAGCAGTTCTGCAGTATCTAGCTCTCCAGTCTCTTCTTCTACAGCAGTAGCGACATCTTCGGTTCCACTGGGAACTGGTGCCTCTTCAAGCACTGCTGCAGCATCTAGTTCTCCAGCCTCTTCTACAGCAGTAGCGACATCTTCGGTTCCACTAGGAACTGGTGCCTCTTCGAGCACTGCTGCAGCATCTAGTTCTCCAGTCTCTTCTCCAGCAGTAGCGACATCTTCGGTTCCACTAGGAACTGGTGCCTCTTCGAGTGTAGTTGTTGGCTCCAGCTCTTCCTTGGTCCCTACTACCTCGGCAGCAGTATCTTCAATCCCACTCACCACAGGTGTATCAAGTGTGATCTCCGTATCAAATACGAGCTCTGTACCAGCTACTGTAGTGACACAGGAGACGACAACATATACTACGATATGCCCGGCTACTTCAACTTTCGTCACGTCAGGGTCAACTATTACTAGAACGTTCATCACGACCTCTACCGTTACTTGCAGTGGTGGATGTACTAAGACTCATGTTTCAACTACTGCGCCAGCTACGACGCCAGCTACGACGCCAGCTACGACGCCAGCTACTACCCCAACCATCGGTATCTCTTCAAGCGTCACGGCTGGATCCAGCTCTCCGGTCTCTGCTTCATCAGCAGCAACATCGTCGATTCCACTTACCACGGGTGTATCGAGTGTGAGCTCTGTGCCAGCTACGAGCTCTGTGCCCGCTACGAGCTCTGTGCCAGCTACGAGCTCTGTGCCAGCTACGAGCTCTGTGCCAGCTACAAGCTCTGTGCCAGCTACGAGCTCTGTGCCAGCTACTGTAGTGACACAGGAGACGACAACATATACTACGGTGTGCCCAGCTACTTCAACTTTCGTCACGTCTGGGTCAACTATTACTAGAACGTTCATCACGACATCTACCATTACTTCTTGCAGTGGCGGGTGTACCAAGACTCATGCTTCGACTACTACCCCAGCTTTCGGCACCTCTTCGAGTGCTGCTACTGTAACTAGCTCTCTAGCCTCTACTACATCAGTAGCGACATCATCGATTCCATTGAGCTCTGCACCGAGTGTGAGCACTGCACCGAGTGTGAGTGTAAGCTCTGCACCGAGTGCGAGTGTGAGCTCTGCACCGAGTGTGAGTGTGAGCTCTGCACCGAGTGTGAGTGTGAGCTCTGCACCGAGTGTGAGTGTGAGCTCTGCATCAGAAACTGTAGTAACGCAGGAAACTACAATCTATACTACAGTATGCCCAGCTACGTCGACTTTTGTCTCGTCAGGCTCTACCATTACTTCAACATTCCGCACAACTTCAACCATTACTTCTTGCAGTGGCGGTTGTACCAAGACCCATGTTCCAACTACTACCCCATCTATTGTATCTAGCCCTCCTGTCGCCGCTTCTACATCATTACCAGTAGCGACATCTTCGGTTCCACTGGCTACCAGTGCATCAAGTGTAAGCTCCGCATCAGAAACTGTAGTAACACAGGAGACTACAATCTATACTACAGTATGCCCAGCAACATCGACTTTTGTCTCGTCAGGCTCTACCGTTATTTCAACATTCAGTACAACTTCAACCATTACTTCTTGCAGCGGTGGATGTACCAAGACTCATGTTCAAACTACTACCCCAACTTCCCCAGTCATTGTTTCCGTCACCACTCCTGCTCCCATCGAGAGCACAACCTCTGTTCCCTCATCAGTTGTAACAGAGGAGACGACAATTCTCACCACTGTATGCCCAGCAACTACGACCTTCGTCTCCAAGGGCGTTACAAAGACGGCTACATTCAGTACAACATCTACAATTACGTCGTGCGCTGGTGGATGCTCTAAAACCCCAGTCCCAGAGACTACAAGCGTGGTCATCTCAGTCCCAACCTCGGTCTCGGCAACCGAAGTCGCTTCAACCGTGATTTCAGTCAGCCCATCTACGACCGAGATAGCTGTGTCTACCATCTATACATCAGTTTGCCCTACTACTTCCGTCTTCGTCTCCAGTGGTGTTACTCTGACAACAGCGTACACAACGACCGCCACCCTAACATCTTGTATCAAGGGCTGCACCGTCGAGACAACGACCGTTCCAGTTGTCTATGCGTCAACTGTCAGCGTGGGCATTTCGAGCCAGAGCGTACTCTCCAGCTCTGCTTCACTCACTACTGCTGTCGTGCCACCTGCCTCGAGCGTCGTCGCTTCAAGTTCTGCTCCAGCTGAAAGCAGCGTTGTGGTATCAACAGTTCCGGCTGTAAGCAGCGTTGTGGTATCAACAGCAGTTGTTCCTTCATCAGTCGTGGCTACTACTGCGACACCAGCTACAAACACCGAGGCTCCAAGCACGACAACTGGCACGGCCTTCACAGGTGCAGCAGTAGCTTTCAAGCCGGCTTTCGGCGCCGGATTCGCGGCCGTTGTCGGATTAGCACTCTTGTAGATGCAGATTGACGAGATTATATTTGTTAATGTTTACGCTGATCTCGGACGCATTTGGACCTGGCAGCTTCATTAGGGTTGTATACTTTACTTCTATAAAAACTATATTAGGGATTTCGGGGGGAAACAGATGAAGGTGGGGATATATATCGGGCATTGCAGACGAGTAATGCCTGTAGCCATGACGGAAATGAATAATAGAATGAATAATAAGAATGAATTATAATATCATGCAATGAGTGGGAATGCTTTTGGTGCCTCGATGGAATGTCGATGTCGCATGTTGGATACAAATCGTTGAGAACAATACCGCAACTCAACGATTATTTCATCGATGTCGGCATGGCATGTCACAGATCGCGCGACGGGCGTTTCGTTTTCTAAGCCTCCCCGTTTCAACCTCTCTCGCCTACTCGCCCACTAGCGAGACGTGGAGCTTGCCAAGGCGCGCACGCAGCGTGTGGCCGCGCCCGCCAGTCTCAAAAGCAGGCCGAGGAGAAGCCCTGCGGCGGAAGCCTGGGGAGATGAAACAGAGCAGCAGAGCAGCATAGCAGCATGGCGAGTGGGATGGGATGGGATGAGCTGAGCCGAGCTGCTGTCCCGACGGACGGCCTTCTCTTGATGGGGATTCTGGCGATCCGGTGATAGGAGGAGAATACTGTATAGATATATATATAGGGATGGGAGGGGAGAGATGGAGAGAGGTCAGAGATAGGGGGTAGGGGTAGGAGGGCACTCGACAGCCACCGATAGCGACAAAGCTGCGACAGCAGACGCAGATGCAGCCCAAACAAAACAAAACAGGCAAAGCCCCCGTGAACCAAGCCGGGCAATGCAATACTTGCAATACTTGCAATGTATGATCTACAGGACGGGACTGTATGTATCAGGCCCGACAAGGGGGGACAACGCTTCAAGACACGGCTTTCCTAGGACGCTGCCCTGCGACACTGCGGTGCTGTACTGTGCTGTACCAGTTTGATCATCCCCCCGGCAAGTCTCGTACTATAGCCGGCCTGGCTTGGCTTGGCTTGGCTGTACCGCGGCTGGGCCTGGACGGTGCGGGTGGTGGACGACGAGGATATACGGCTGCAGGGTGCAGGTGTAGTAGCTATATACCACATCTATCTATCTCTCCATCGTCCATCTATATCGGAGTTGCGACTCGCTCGCTCGCTCGCTTGCGCGCTTCCGCTTCCGCTTCCGCCTCGGCCTCGGCTGCGGGTACGGGCGGACGGCCCTGGCAGGCGCAGCAGCCGCGATGCCCAAACGGGCCAGCACACCCGCGGCGGGCCCCCCGCGGCGCCGCGGTAGTTGCGCCTTGGCCGCCCTCTTTCGGGCCAGCGCGAGACAGCTCGAGGGGGCCGGCTTGCGGGATCCGCTGGGATTGATTTGACGCGGATCCGCAGGGGTTCTGGCGGGCTGGCCTCGCTGGCTCTCGTTGGGAGATCCGCCGGCACTCCCCTTTCAGGGGCTCGCGCCCTTCAGGGGGGCCCGGGCATTGTGCTTCGGCGGTCTAGTCCCAATACCCCCCCCCAGGGCTAGCCGCATCGTACAATCGCATCGTACGTCGGGCGTCGACCTGGGCGGTAACCCTAACGGTGCCCGAAATCTGCGACTTGACACCAGATCCCCAAGAACCTCACCTACGTGCGTGCGTGTCTCTATATACGTGCACACTGCTCTGTCCTCGTCCCGCATCTTGCACATAGCCTACCTGACCTCTCTGACCTCTCTGACCTGGGCGTTAGGATCATCATGAGCGACTTCACTCCTACCCCGCTGGATACCCTCCACGGCACCGTCGAGCATCTCAAGGCCACGTTCAGGACCGGCAAGACTCTGGACATCGACTTCCGCAAAGCACAGCTCAAGCAGTTCTGGAAGCTTCTGATCGTGAGTACATCCGCGGCGGAGACGCCGTGACATCCAACTTCGCATGCTTACTTCTGTGCTCTAGGAAAATGAGGTTGAGCTCCGGGATGCCCTCCACAAGGATCTCGGCAAGTCCGTCATGGAGGCGCAGACACTCGAGATCTCCCTGCTGGCGAACGAGATAGTTGCAATGCTGGAGCAGCTCGACGACTGGCTGGCGCCCCAGGTTCCGTTCGTGCCAGCTGCCTACCAGGGCCTGGGACCCAAGATCTACAAGCAGCCAAAGGGCGTCGCTCTCGTGATCGGGTATGTGAGCTGTCGAGTCGGCACACGGACAAACGCTGACATTCTCCAGATCCTGGAACTACCCCGTCTTCCTCAACGGCTCGCCATTCCTCGGCGTCATCGCGTCTGGCTGCACGGGCGTCGTGAAGCCCAGCGAGCTCTCGCCTTACACCTCGGCAGCACTCGCCAGACTCTTCCCCAAGTATATGGACCAGGACTGCTATCGTGTGGTCAACGGAGGCGAGCCTGTTGTCACGGCGCTTCTCAAGGAGCCGTGGGGCCACATCCTCTACACCGGCGGTGGAGCTGTCGGCAAAATCGTCATGAGGGCCGCAGCCGACCACCTCACCCCCGTGACGCTCGAGCTCGGCGGCAAGTCCCCCGCGATCATCACAGCAAAGGCCGACATCAAGCTGGCAGCCAAGCGCATCGCCTGGGGCAAGTTTGCCAACGCCGGCCAGACGTGTGTTGCCCCGGACTACGCCCTGGTCGAGGCCTCGGTGCGCGACGAGTTCCTGGCGGCTCTGAAACAGACCATCGTGGACTTCTACGGCCCTGGCGGCTCTGCCGCCGCTGCCGGCACCATCAGCCACATCATCAACGCCCGCCACTGGAAGCGCGTTGACGGCCTGCTCAAGAACACGGCCGGGACCATCGTCGCCGGCGGCAAGACGGACGAGGCGACGCTCTTCGTCGAGCCCACCGTCGTGTCGGACGTCTCCCTCTCGGACTCGCTGCTGAGCGAGGAGCTCTTCGCGCCCATCCTGCCCGTCGTCTCGGTGGCGTCGCTCGCCGAGGCCTGCGAGACCGTCGCCCGCGTCTCGCCCAACCCGCTGGCGGCGTACGTCATGACGGAGGACGCGGGCGAGCGCGCCTACGTGCTGGCGCACACGGCCTCGGGCAGCGTCGTGCTCAACGACGTCATGATGATGCTCGCCGTCCCCAACGTCCCCGTCGGCGGCGTCGGCGCCAGCGGCATGGGCGCCTACCACGGCCTCGCCGGCGTCGACACCTTCTCCCACCACCGCAGCGTCGTCGAGATCCCCAGCCAGGCCGAGGACATCCTCGAGTGGCGCTACCCCAGCGGCGACCAGGAGGCCAAGTTCCAGTTCTACAAGGCCTACATGCAGTCCCCCCTCCCGCAGTAGGGCCTCGTCGAGCCGTGCCGTGGCTTCTCCTCCTCCTCCTGGGTTGGACGCCAGATAAGGTAGACGCCGGATAGATGAGATGATAGATAAGATGCCGAGTTGCAGAGAATTAGAGAAAGGAATAAATAAAGAAATAAATACCCCCCCCCTGTTGGTTCTACTCGCCGTGTGAAATTACGTTACGGGTCTTTTTAAGATTGTGTTTAGAGCAAGAGGCATCGACCCGTCAGAAGCTGTCGTCGCGTATTGACTGACTGGCAAGGAGGTGCCCAAATCGATTGCACGGCTCGGGGACATTTGATGATTGTATTTTGGGTATATAAGGTATGCATGCAATCTAGCCCTGACCCCTGACCCCCCACCCCCCCATCCTACATGCCATTCTCCGCCCTGAATCTGTCCCACGCCTCGTTCAGCGTCGCGAAGACCGACGCGCTGATCATCTGCACCTCGGTGCCTGCATCCTGCGGGAGCTGCGGGGGTCCGGGCGTCAGTAAGAGGGCACGTATGTGCATCACGCAAGGAGGCAGAGGAGAGTCTCGACAAACCTTATCGGGATGAACCTTGGCAATGGCCTTCATGTAGTTGATCTTGACCTTGGAGTTGACGACCAGGTCGTGCATGCCGACCTTCTTCCAGCCGCTTCCTTCCCAGAGCACCTGGTCCATGCCGCCCAGGAGGGCCCGGAGATTGTCCTTCCGCCCGTCTCTCCACTTGGAGATGCGCGCGTCGACGCTGTCGCTCAGGGCAAACTTCTCCTCGTCTGCCTTGTCGGCTGCGGCGTTTGCGGCTCTCATCCTGGCTACGGCTTCTGAATTCTGCGATGCAGGACCGAGGTCGCCAAGAGCGGAGGACTTTGGTCTCGCAGGTGGTCTCTGGGCAGGTATTGATGCAGCAGGCTTTGGCTTTGGTTGAAGAGCCTTCTCACATCGTTGGCGGCCTTGAACCGAAGTAGCACCACCAACTCCGCCCTCTACTGCCTCTTTCCAAACGGCTCTTGCCTCACTCCAGCGTTCCATTTGTTCCAATGCCTCCGCTTTTCGCATCAGTGCTTTGCCCCAGAACTCTTTCATATCCTTCTTTCCTTCGCCAGCGCCATCACCGTGTAAATCAATAGATTCGCTCTCCCCACGATTAGGACCGATGAGGGTAAGCGCAGCATCCGCATCTGAAACTGCAGACTTAGGTTCGCCAGTCTTAAGAGCAGTTAGGGAGCGATTGCAAAGAACGATGATTGTAATTGGATGAGTTGGAGGAAGTGGTGACAGAGACGAGGAGTATGACGCATGTGCTGCCGCATAATCGCCGCGTTTAAAATGAGCTGTACCGGCGAGACGATGTTTGGTAGAAGCTGCAAGAGCAGCGGGCGACAATGATGGTATACTTCGAGCTAGAGCTTTTGGTCGTACTACTACGGGTGTTGGCGGTTTAGCTGGCCGTGAGGGTTGTGGATTGTTACGAATAGGATTGGATCTTGGAGGATCTTGACGTGCAGCTGGCTGAGATGGCCCAGCGCCAGCATCACCGAATAGGAGATTAGGTTCATTTGCTGGCTCTGGCAGAGGAGCCGCCTTCTTTCGTCTTGCTGGACTTATGTATGCCTGTGCAGACTGTTCTTCAATTGCTTGCTTACTTAAGCGTGACTTTGCATCAGTAGCACTGGTTGGTGCCTTTTGTTGCCATCGGGAGAGGGGCGTGGATCTGCTAGTTGATGAGTTTGAAGCAATAGGTGATTGGTCACGAGAAGAGTTAGAGCCAGAGGTATGAAAACGTGGTTCAGCCGATGGGTTCGTCCGCCTTGGTGGCGGCCGTGAATCTGCTTCGAGCATTAACGCTTCATCCGTCACTTCAGGGGTCGCATGTGATGACTCGTTCTGTCTACCACGTTGGGCATGTCTTTCTTCCGTTGTAGGGTAGTTCTCTGTTGATCTCTCTCGTTCCGTAGTAGGACGCATCCATTTCGGCTGACTTGGGTCCATGTCATGTTGGAAGTCTGCGACTACTTGCTGTACTTTCTTTTGTGAGGTCTTCCATAGAGAATTAGCTGTTTTGAAGAGATTACTAGCAGCAGCAGCTGCTGCCCTAGACACATCACTATCACTGTTTGCTGGAGAGTTGCTATCTTCCCTCCTTGACGGTGAACTATCTCGGCTTTCTTGACGCATCCAAGAAGGGATCGCGCCACTACGACCTGCCTCTGTAGGCTCCCCGTGCCGTCCATTTGAGCCTGATTCTCTGTCATGTCCAGCACGCTGTCCTGAGCCAGCTCTTGCCTGAGACTTCTCCTTCGCTTGTCGATGAGCGTCATTTAGTAGCCATCCTACCGCGGCTTGAACATCTAGACCAGCACCGCTTTCTGTCAATGCACGTCTTGAGTTCTCCACCGAAAATCCCATATCTACCAAATCACGAACAGCCTTATCCCACGGGTCGTTGGAGTCCAGTTGCTCTTCATCGCTCTCTTGATGGGGTGTCGGAACTGGTGGACTCTCCTTGACGTGGCGTTTGACTTCCTCGACAGGCTTTCCAAGGTCTCCAAGGAAATCATCGTCGTCATCCGCTGCGACGGGTCCCGGCGCAATTTCTACTTTGCGGTTTTCTAGTTGTCCCAATCCAAATGGATCATCATCATCTCCAAGCTTGTCTAAAGCTAATGAGCTTGAAGGCCGCTCCCAAGCTTGTGCGTTGGCCAAATCTATCCCCTGGCTGTCTATTGGAGTACTTTTACGGCTTCCCGGTATTGAGGGAGGAGGGTAGTGGCTCGACCTGTCTACCTTGGTATCTGCGTTGAATGCAGCAAACAAGTCATTATTCTCGCTATCATGGGACCTCATAGTGCCATTGCTTGCAACAGAAGGGGCTTTGAAAACAGAAGGCAGTGCTTGTGTAGACGGCGTAGAACTTCGAGATGCGGCAAATGGTACCTGGCTTGAGTTTTGTTTCTGGGCCTGCCCTTCCCAGAACTGAGGATTTCCAAACTGGGCATCATATTGCCTCCTTTGTTCCGCTTCCTTCTTTGCCTTCTCTGCTTGAAGCTTTTGTTGTTGTTCTTGTAGGGTTAAGGTATTTGTAGATTTTGTAGAACTGAATGAGACCAGATTTGCGAAGCTATCGGGGGTCGAGGATTTGCCAGGATGTGCCAATTTGTTAATTCCGGAGCCTTGCGCTGATATAGGAGTTCTTTGGCCTGAAGGGACAGGTGGCGGAGTGGGTCGAAGAGGAGCAAAGTAATTGCCAGTACCTATCACCGGTCCTTTGTTGGCATTTGCATTGGAGCTGGCCGACCAGTCCAGGCCGTCGAGGTCGTCCATCGTGAGGGTTTTGGGGACAGTTGAAAAGACATTCGAGCCTATGAAAGGTTGGAGAGTTTCATAAGGGGGAGTTTGAGGTAATGGTCGCAAGATCCACTACTGACGTCCTCCATTGCCCGTGACTGACGCGAGGTGTTGCGTTGCGGCGCGTTTAGTCTACCGTAGCAAATCGGTGCTTCTACTCCATAACTAGCCGATAATATATATATATTAGAACCCTCTCACAAATAATCGACAGCAGGATTTTTTTCATTTCTATACTTCATATAATAGAATAATACACCTAATGAAAACTTTTCCACCGTTAACCTATAGTACTTCTTGCTTCTTCGAACTTTAGAGAGTTAAACCTTAAGTTTCTAGCTCCACGTGATAAAGGGACTTGATACATATCGACTGGCTAACTTATATATCAACTCGGTCTCTCATTGGAATGGATAAGGGCTTCAGATTCGTAGGAGAGAAGCTCTAGTTTCGCTATATCACAATTTACGTATTTAGATATCGATCTGACCAAGTTTGCAAAACAAAGTTTAATGAAATGCAACTAAACTGCGGCCGTTACGACTGAGAACCAGTAGCTGGTCCTTAAGCTGAGAAGCTCTTAACTGCCTACTCTTAATTTTATATAAAGCCCACCACCCTCCTGTTTTCCACGTTGAATATTTCATATATATTGCACGCAGCCTGCGGGTGAGAAATAGACGCCGCTCCCAGAGATGTGCAGGATGTGCTTCTATCGATACATTGGCAATGGCCAGGAAACTGCTCATGGAGCCACCCGCGTTGGACAAAAAGTTGGATAGACAGGTTGGTGAATTCTATCATGAGGGTGGCTATTTGAAGGTACGCGAAGAAGACTTTGTATGAAAAATGTGACTCTATGATTTTAATACATTGCATACATTGCTAATGACTGCAGCCTCATGAAAAGTCAATCTCCCAATCCAGTCCAATTGCGACTTTTGGGCTTTTTACAAGCGCCCAAGCAGCATGCTCACCTACAGCAGCATGATACTCGAATGGGACTTCATATATGACACCACTTTCAACCGCCTTCACATGAGTCTTGTCTGCCCAGGTAGCCGGCGCACCGATAACTACTACTTTCTCTACTCCAACCTTCTTCATCGTCTTTAAGAATTTGTCCGTGAGCTTACCCTTAACCCCAATGTCCCTAGACACAAGAGTATTGCTATCTGAAGAGAATTGAAACGTTCTGTGAATATTAGCGCCAGACTCGTAATCAAACGTTTCTCCATCGTCAACATAAAGCTCTCCCTCAGCATCTCCAGAACTGCCAATGGCAATGACAAGTGTGTACGGGTCCCATCGCATCAATCCACTGCTTCTTCTTGGTCGATCTTTCCGGGGAATAATATGACCGCCTTGCATTAGAAGTGGAATTTTCTCCAGTGGGGCAGCAATTGTTTTCTTGCCGGGTCCAGTGTAAGTTGTGAAGTCGAAATAATCATAGTAGACCTCCGTATCAGGAATGTAGATATCGACACTCTTCGCACCCTCTGTAACGACGGGCTTTGCGAGAAGTCCCGTTGAGCCAAGGAAAAACTGATCGTCGAGCGCAAAGCCGTTCTCATCTCCAGGATAGACAAAATAATGAGGCCGAAGGATTGGAGTGCCGTCCACGCTAGCTTCGTGGAATGCAGTGTACCAAGCTGGAAGTAAAGAATATCGAAGGCGAAGAGCTTGTGTGATGATTGCAGTGTATGGCTCACCGGCAAGATAAGGCTCTCGTCTGCGTGCATCAATGTGTGCATGTCCACGGAAGAACGGATAGAATGCACCAGCTTGATACCACCTTGTCAGAAGGTCTTTGTCTGGATTACCGAAGAAGCCCCCTACATCCGCGCCAGCAAATGGGAAGCCTGCAATGCCATTATTGAGGATCATTGGGAATGATGCTGCAAGATGACCCCATTCTGCCTGGTTATCGCCAGTCCACATAGCGCCAAGGCGCTGGCTTCCAGCATAGAAAGACCGAGTGAGAACGAAAGGACGGCGTACTTCGCCCTTCTTGCGTTCTAACAGAGCTGCATATGTTGCATTGTGGAATGTCATGCCGTTGATGTTGTGAACGTCACGATGTTCCCAGTTGCCATGGTGTAGATTGTCCTTTGGCATAGTTGTCTCTGGCCCATTAAAAACCGATGGTTCGTTCATGTCGTTCCAAATAAAGGTATTTGGCAAAGAGCCTTTGAAGGCATCATATTTGAATAGGCCGATCCACCATTTGATGGCTAGGGGATTGAAAGCGTCAATCCAGTGAGAGGAACCCGGCCAGCACCAGCCCTCGTATATATCACCTCCCTTGTTGTGGACCGCTAGATCTTGCTTCTTCATCTCGTCAACAATATGATAACCGGCCTCGTTCTTGATATGCGGATCAATGATCGTGACAAGTTTTCTGTCATGGCTATCTAGCTGTTCTCCCATGCCAACCGGATCCTTGAAAGTATGCGGATCCCAAGTGAAGTATTTCTTGCCGTCTGTATATTCAATATCCAACCAAATGACATCATATGGAATCTTAAACTTGTCCATTTTTCGGTCCACGTCCCTGACATCCTCGTCTGTAATATAGTTCCAACGGCACTGGTGGTACGCGATTGAAAAATCTTGGGGTAGCTGGGTGTATCCAGTCAGTTCGCCATAGGCTTTCGTCACATCCTTTGGCGTAGGTCCAAGGAATACAAAGACATCTAGGAGACCAGTTTCGGAGAACCAATGTGTTTGGGTATCGATCTTGGCCCCAATGCCGAGACTAAGAGGATTGTGTGACTCGGTGGTCTTAATGACATCAATCCAGGTCTCGGCCGCATTCAGCCAAAATACACCTACGGTAGAATTTTTCCTATGAGCCTGCATGAAAGGAATAGACCCGTATAAAGTCATGGGACTGTCAAGGATATACTCGAAAACGTCCGCGTTGTATAATCGGTAAGGCTCCTCGTAGTTCCCGCTCCCCCCTCGAGTTGCCTTTAGGGAGAGAGATCCAGCGTGCTCAGGAATACCGAATACGTGCTCGTATCCTGGAAATGTAATATCCAGACCAACACTCTCTGGTCCTCGGGGCTTTGTGTCGGTGCTACCTCCGAATGTCTCGTCCCACCAAGTACTCTCATCCTCACCACTTGTGGAAACTGCCTGTTCCTCTCCTTCCCGTTCGACCTTTTGTCGCCAATGTTCCAAGTTTATCAAACCACGATCATTGATCTTGATTTCTGTGACCCCATTTCGCTTGAACTCTATCCCAAAGGGAGAATGAATAATGACGGCTTCAAACTCCTTCTTTGGCCCATACCTAACAGTTGTGGCTTGGCTACTTTGAGATGTAAGCTCAGCCGCCTTGTTTAGCTCCAAACCTCCGACAATAGCCCAACCCTCAGCTTCATTATATCGCTCTTTTCGGGCTTTGCTATCATGCCGGAGCTCAATGTCGCCTTTCTGGCGTTTCTCTTCGTCGACCGTTACTCTGGCAGTTCCTGACTCGAGAAATGAAACTGTAAGTGGTAACCGGACAGTAACACCTTGGCTATCAACCGTCTTGAGTACCGTGGCTTGTAATTGTCCGTTTGTGAAGGTAATTGTTTTAGGATCGATTTGATATGGTGCTGTCCAATGCGACCCTGCACTCGATGCTGCATCTGCATAGGCTCGATTTCGTTTACAGAATCCTGATTGATCGCAAGTTTTGAAATTCTCATGTTTAACAGCTACTATTGTTGCTGTTAGCCTCTATATGCAGCTTCTGGCAATGTTGCGCAGCTTACCTGCAGGCGTAAATAGGAAGCATAAGGCAGAGACGAACACAAAGAGAACTGTCCATCTCGAGGACAGCAACGAAACCGAATGCATTACAAGCAGATCCTAAAAATCCAGAAATGTAGAAATGGGTGACAATTCAATGCCGCGAATAATTTGGCATTGCTCGTTCGAACTTCGTTCTAAGCTGTCCCTAAGCACGCCCCTTGTTCGCAACCCATATGCCAAACGCCAAGCGAACACATGCCGTCAGAGGAGCTCTGTCCTTACTTGTTAGGCAGCGATTAGGCACAAACCACCCCCACTTAGCTGGGGTCTCCTCAAAATCAAAAGCTCAAAAAATAAATGGCCGAGCAATCCATTCAACACCAAGATCCTCCCATTTACAAATTCTTGAGCCCCAAAACTCAAGGCATCCTTCGGAAATCCGCAAACGAAAGACTAGAAGCAGCAAGACTCAACGACGACACCATGTCTAACGAACAGACGTATGTTGGACTTCAATTCCAGAATCATTCAATTGGCGGTGAAGCTAATTTTTGTTTCACAGCTTCATTGCCATCAAGCCTGATGGCGTCCAGGTATGCCGAGTGAGACAAAAACATAAAGACGATTTGGACTAAGATATCGACTGAAGCGTGGACTCGTTGGCCCAATCATCTCCCGCTTTGAGGCTCGCGGGTATGACGTTCTCTATATCTTTGTGAAGACCTCCAACTAATGTCTTTTAGCTACAAGCTCGTAGCTATCAAGCTCGTAGAGCCTGGTGTTGCCCACCTTGAGAAACACTGTTAGTATATATTCCTCCTAGTCTTAACTAGAGGACAACAGCTAACTATCATTGCATAGATGCGGATCTCTCCTCCAAGCCATTCTTCCCAGGCCTCGTTAAGTGTACATTGTCATAAGCTCCGATCAGACATTCCGTCTGCTAACATGTGATTAGACATGGCCAGCGGACCAATTGCAGCTATGGTCTGGGAAGGCCGTGACGCCGTCAAGACTGGGCGTAGTATGTCTCCCCTCTCTTTCCCCCCTCTCTTCCCCCCCCTCTCATCCCCCTCTTCAATTCTCCACTAACATATCCTCCAACAGCTCTTCTCGGTGCTACCAACCCCCTTAACAGCGCCCCGGGCACAATTCGAGGTGATTACGCCATCGACACCGGAAGAAATGTCTGCCACGGATCTGACAGTGTTGAGAATGCCAAGAAGGAGATTGCTCTCTGGTTTAAGGAGGGTGAGGTTTTGGAGTGGAAGTCTGCTCAGCACGACTGGATCTACGAGAAGTAGATGCATTACATCAACTCAACCCTAGACACGGTTAAGTGTGAGGACGAATGGGAAATAAAGTAGATCTAGGGACTCACGATACAAATGAAAGATTTTTGCGAATGCCTCTTTATCCACCTAAGTTGATGCAAGGTGTGGAGGGGGGCGGACAAAAGTAACGGTCGTGCCATTGAATAGATACCTGTCGCTATAACCGACGAAATCTTATACTCTTCTTTATATATTTTATCGAACGGAGTAGTATACGACTACAAAGCTTTTACCGATTATTGACAGGCTGCTTTCATCTGATATTAATATAATCTTCTGAGAAACCGTTAGGTTGGTACTATTTCGCCAGTAGCCAACAAGTTACAACTAATATATATAATTCTAGAGTGCAATGTTTACCAATATATAGGATATTTCGTTAGTAGCTGACAACTAATATTTATAATCACGAAGCGTAAAAGCTAATCCTAAGACTACAATATAAGCCAATCTCGCATAATATCTAAGACATCGTCATCGCCTCGTGAACTAACCAACCCAGAGTCCATCGCAACATACAATTCCAATGTGATGTTCCTACGACAGCTTCTGCGGAAGCGTCTCCCCTCTGCACCCACAGGATTCCCATCCCATCGCTTACCCCTGCAACGATTCCAATCCACGACACCTCGACCGAACCGCGAACCCGTCTCCAAAGCCCAGGCACGCATCCACAAGGTCCTCGACCGCGTCCCACGTTTCCTGCGACGGTACACCGACGGGCTCCGAAATGCCCCCGTCACGCACGCTGTCTCGTTCCTCATGCTGCACGAGATCACGGCTGTTGTGCCGTTGATCGGGCTCGCGACTTGGTTCCATTACTCGAATTGGCTGCCGCCAGTAAGTTCTGCTCCTCCAGCAACGTATGTGATGGAAGAAAGGTTACTAATGCCTCACAACAGCTTGTCTCGGAAGGTGCGTATATATCCAGCGGCATTGAGAAATTTGGCAACTATTTCAGACGGAAGGGCTATTTTGGCCTGTCGGAAGACTCGTCGCTGCCGACGGTTTCGAAACGCGGCAAGATATGGAATGTGTCTGAGGCTGGGTCCAAAATCGTCGTTGAAGTTGCTACGGCATATGCGATTACGAAGGCTATCTTGCCGTTGAGACTCGTCTTCAGTGTTTGGTTAACGCCGTGGTTCGCAAGGGTGTTTATTGGGAGATTTGGAAGTAGAATTACTAGCTTTGGTAAGAAGTGGAGGGAGCGTAGAACTCTGCGAAAGATATCTAAGGAGCAGAAGATAGGAGGGCAGAATGGTGCTACAGGTACAGGAGCAACTGGGGAGGGAAGTAGTACTGTAATTAAGGGAGTGCCGAGGTTATAATTCTGCTGGCAGCACTTAACATCTCTCGGAATCTGAGATTTATGTTTGATTTTCTTTAGCTGCCTTTGAGCTTATGAAGATCTTTGCGCGGCAGCCTCCCTCCCCACCATGCTCCTTGCGTGTAAACTATCGGGACCTAAAACTCCCGCGTCCTTCAGGACATCGATTACCTTCTCTATAACAGCTAAATCTACACCCTTGACATCTGACGCAAATCGGACCGTCGAAAGCCATTCTCTGGCATCCTCTTCTGAATAGTCCAACTCCGTGCTTATATATTTCACAGCTTCTTCTTTATTCTCTTCGAAGTATTTAATACCTTGATTCAACTTCGCGAAGAAGTCCTGTAGCCTCGGATCTTCCACAACAGACGTTGAAGCAGTAATCTTCCAGCTGCTCCACGGAGTGTATATCTGCCCTATGCGCTTGATCTCACCACTGTCGTAGTAGCGTTTGCTAGTAAAGTGCTCCCACATGAAGAAGTCGGCTGTACCGTCGTTGACGGCATTTCGAAGCTTTTCGAACGTCTCAAGGGGAATAAAATCGAATGGTGCGGTTTTAGATGGAGAAAGCCAGCCTTCCTGATCAGCCAAAACGTATCCCATTATATAGCTCCCGCTGCCAACTCGTGAAACGCCTATCCTTGAGAGGCCTATCCTGGTGTGCTTTAGGTCTGCCATGGTGTTGATATCTCGTTTCGCGCCAGTGGAGATTGCCCAGCCTGTCTTTTGTGTCAGCTACGCGCTGTTCCGAGATACCGGTACTGGTCAAAAATGTTATGACCTACATAGTGGTGTCTCAACATATGTCCCGACTATTTTATACCCTCCATCATAGCCGGGCCCGTGCGTCCCCAAACCAGCAACCCACCCCTCTGTAAGCCCGATACCAACATCTATTTCATTGAACCGTAATGCTGTGATCATATGTCCAGTGCCAGCTGGGAAAGGTACGAGTGTTGCAGAGAGGCCGAAATACTTCTTGGCGAAGTGAAGTGGTGTAGAGAAGTGCTCCGGTACAAATCCGACCCGGAGTGGGGTGTTAGGCTCTGCCATGTTGAGAGAACTTTAGTAAATAGATTAATTATAAGGTGAGGGTGGTTGAGGAAAGTCCTAGATCTGTAGAAAAATGATGCTATGAATCAGATCGAAGTTCGTAAAATATTTTCAAGGCACTGCGAAGTTGTAACTAAGGGAAGCTCCCGGATGCGGGGTGATGGGATGTTGAAAGACCGCACCACTACACGTATAATAAAGTTTGTTGAGGATTTCAAGTCAGCGTATTCATATATCGTAGACCACAAAAGAAAACAGTAGACAGTAAATAAGTACTCTCTGTCCGATTACGCATACACATTGCGACATAGGAACATGAAATCTTTTTACGATGCTATCCATACCTGGCGAAGGGACCAAAATCAAGCAATCCCGAACGACGGCAATGCAGGCAGTTTTAGCGCAGACAAGGGTCGTTTCTCGTACCCTCGTATCTTGGCGGTTTTTGGCAACAAAGCGAGAAATTATATCCCTTTCCATTACGCGACTTTTTGACTCGATCAGTTGGAATTGTGCCAGCAAGCTGCCGACAGAATTGCTTCTAATGTCTAGATCGTAGAGCAATCTCCATTTCCCGCCATTCTGCTTCTGCTATTGAAGCCGGCGCGACGCCATCATGACCTTCACCTCTTTCCTCACGGGCTTCGTGGCTCCCTTTTTTATCATGTTGTCCCCGATTATTTCATATTCCGACCAAACTTACTCAATTGCCCGCAACAAATCTAGTGCGGGGTTCTCTCTTGATATACCCCTAATTATGCTGGTCGCATCTTTCCTACGTATGCCTTCCCAATTGTGCTGTTAACCAATTGTTGCTGACAAAGGAGCAGGAGTCTTTTACTATCCAGGCGCCAAATTCGATATGTCCCTTCTAATCCAGTCATTCATCATGATTGCAATCCAGCTGATATTACTCAAAGTGGCATTGGACCACCGACCAGCGCCATCTTCTAAAGGAGGTGAGGCATCAATACCTTTTGCTGGCAGTAGAGAAGGGCCGCTGGGGGTCTCAAGACCGTATAACTTCTGGCAATGGCGGTCACCAAAGCCGTAAGATTATCTTCCTGGATCAGGGATCTCCAACAGACTATTCTTTGTTTCCTAACACTGTTTAAATAGGTACTGGCAATTCCTGCTATATCTCTTCATTGCCCTTACTGCCTGCGAACTTCTCCTTGCGCCAATGCCACCGATATACAATTTATATTCTACGCTCGTCGGATACTCTGGACTTGCTATCGAAGCTACCCTTCCGCTCCCTCAAATACTCGCGAACGCGCGATCACGGTCATGTAAGGGCTTCCGAATATCGGTTCTCTTGAACTGGCTTGCTGGAGATTTCATGAAGATATTTTGGTTCTTCAACGCATCGACGGAGATTCCGTTGGCGTTTAAATTGTGCGGTATCTTTCAGGCTTTCTGTGACGCATTCTTGGGTTGCCAGTATTGGGTTTACGGGGACGGAGAGGAGACGATAAAGGATCATGCTCATGCTCCTGTGTTACATGGAACTGGAACGCTTGGGTCGAGGGTGTCAAGTGCTGTTCACATACCTCTTTCAGAAAAGCAGACACTGGGTTAATTAGATGGCCAAGGTACTCAACAGTGGATTCCGTGGACGACGCGAAGTCGTGTAACGGTCGAAGTAACGTCAGCAGTCATGTATAACCATCCTGACTGGTCTACTCCGGTGTAGCTATTTGAGCTTCTAACGAGTGGAAACCAGGCAAGAACCACTTGGCATTATGATTTCAACTAGGACTTTGTATTATATAAACCTAATATCAATTCCTGGGGATAGCCCCAATGTTGGGGTATCAGCATATGCCCTGCCCCCGGCAAGCATGGCACTATACATGTATTGCTCCGAGCACGCATCGTCCAGGATGAAATAATCACCCACAACTACCAATTATCAAGTGTCAAAACAGACCGGGCTCGTGCAGTGACAATCAAGCTTCCACATGTAGACGGATGCGAGTAGCGGATAGTACCTGAGTATCAATCGAAGATGCAGTATTGCAATCTCCGGAAGTACTCCGATGCTTTCAGACTCTGATCTTAACCCCCGACAGCAAGATGCCGAATGAATGGCGCATTGGCGCCGCATATGGCACCATCGCACAAGACACAAGATGCCGCATAACTCGCGTCTTTTTCGACGATACAGCTTCAGTTGCTCTCATCAACCCATGGAATGATATTATATTCACCTATTCACCGCCCCCAAAGCCCACGGCAGGACTATTGGAACAATGCTTCGGAAGTGGTTAGGCATACCCGTCCTCGGCCAATGACGACGACTTGCCGCTTCTGGCGGAATGCTTGGTCAGGGTTAGGCCCGATGCCTCCCCGCGCTATCTATCTCTTATCAGAAACGCCGGATCTCCAGTCCTGGTTCGACATGTGCCTGCACCGCTATCAACATCCTTCCTTCGGTCCTCCCTCTTGGGGTCTCTCTTCTCTCTTCGCTCTTCTCTCTTCCTGCATGCTTGAAATTCATATTTTCTAAATTCAATGTCTGTCATGTCTGATTCTATCTATGCCCCTGAGGCCTTGCCTGTGGGCGCGCCGCAGCCAAAGGGACTACAGCCGCCTCTAGATCTTAGTCATCATTTTTCACGAGTTACCAAGGCCCGACAGCAAAGCAGCATGAAGCAGTTCTACCAATACTTTGCTATTCCTGGCATAGGGAACTTGGCAGGTGGTATGTTAAGTTCATCCCTCATACGGTTTCTTATATTCTTAAGGCAGAACCTCTTGGTGCCTGTGGTCAAGCATGATGACCCCAGTAGCTACGTTTTAAAGGGCGCTTAGTAATATTGGACTCGTTCGTTGGCTACAATTGTCCACCAGTGATGCTGACCGTGGGTTCAAGGTCTACCAAATGCTGCTTTGTTTCCATATGACACGCTTGAAGCTTCTGTGGCTCTTCCTAATCGATTCGTACCTACGCCCAACAACTACACGCCGGGGACCGACAACATTTCAGAGAACCTTGCGAATACATCAATATCAGAATCTTCTACTGCACAATCTCACATTATTGTCCCTCATGCATCAGGGATAGTAGACCCTCTCCAAAAGATTGATTTGACAACCGCCTTGCAATATGGCCAAGCTTCAGGATACCCGCCACTCTTCTCTTTTCTGCGCCAGTTTACTCGTGAAAACCTCCACCCCAATGTTCCTTACCTAGGTGGACCTGAAATTAACTTGACAGTTGGCGCAACTGATGGCTTCGCAAAGACAATTGAAGCCTTTACCAACGTTTGGAGCGAGGACAGAGACTGGATTCGCGAGCGGGAAGGAATTCTTGTCGAAGAGTTCGCGTACATGAATGCCATTCAGACTTGTCGTCCTAGAGGCATTCAGGTTGTCCCTGTAAAGATTGATTTCGACGGAATGCTGCCCAATGGCCCAGGTGGCTTGGAAGACGTTCTCGCAAACTGGGATGATAGGAAGGGAAAGCGACCCCATCTCCTATATACCGTAACGTGAGTTGAAGTCCAGAGCTGCCCGATCCCTCGCTGACTATGATCAAAAGAATTGGGCACAATCCAACCAGCGGTACGCTCCCAGTTTATCGCCGGAAAGAAATCTACGCTCTGTGTTCAAAGTATGACGTTTTAATCATTGAGGATGATCCATATTGGTACCTGCAGTACCCCTCAGCTGCAGCTGCTGAGGCGACAGCTCGCAACATTCCTTACAAAGCTAGCCCTATGCATACGCTTGAATCGGGAGCAAAATCATCCGGATATGCTTACCTCGACTCGCTTGTTCCGTCATACCTTTCAGTCGACACTGATGGTCGCGTAATCCGCCTCGATACTTTCTCCAAGACCATAGCACCTGGCACACGCCTTGGCTGGATTACTGCTCAGCCAGCTATTGTTGAGCGCATTCTTCGTATCACTGAAAGTTCGACTTCACAGCCTTCAGGTTTCGTTCAATCCCTCGTCGCCGAGCTAATGATGGGCCCACAGTTGAAAGCTGATGGTGGTCGTGGAGATGCTAAGAATGGTAAAGGCTGGAAGACCGATGGCTGGGTTCGCTGGCTCGAGGGGCTCCGTGGTACCTATGAACGTCGTATGAACCGCATGTCATCGGCGCTTGAAGAAGGGCGTTATGCTCTCAAGCAGCAGACACCGATAAATGACAAGGAATCCGACTGGGCGGTCGTGAGCAAAGTAAAGATGTACGACTTTAACTGGCCCAGGGGCGGCATGTTTATATGGGTAAAAATGGAATTCGAGACGCATCCTCTTTGGGGGAAAATCGAGGGTAGCAAGATATCAAGAGCACTGTGGCTATTTTTGACAACAAAACCCCACCTGGTCCTTGCATCACCAGGCCTAATATTCAGTCCGACACCTGAGATTGCAGCAGCGGAAGGATGGAAGTACTTCCGCTTATGTTTCGCGGCTGTTAGCGAACCCGACGTAGAAGCCACGTCCGTCAGATTTGCAAAGGGTATCGCGGACTTCTGGAAGATCAAAAACAAGAAGGAGCTTGAAGATATTGAGTCCTCAACAGCCACAGCAGATAGAGAGGGCCTCACAGACCTAGGCTTGAATTGGGCGTATTGATCCATGGAGAGAAGGTAGTATTTATGTCGTTATGATAGAGAACTTTTGAATATAAACTTTTGAATATAACCTTTTGGATATAAATACCTTTAGCACTAATATCAATTGGAAACCGCTATTTCTTGTCTTCTTTACGTGGACTCGACTACAGAATGGAAATCGCGAATCATCACCCGCCGATGCCGTCAATCGGGAACTAGCGAGTAATGTCAAATGTGGGGCGCGCGCCGAAATTGACTTGCGATGAACCCCGCTATCTGTGATAGGTACATCTGAAAAAACAAACATCTACAATAACATTATTAGCACTCGATGTAAGCTCTCCATATCTTCCAATCCCCTCCATATACTCCTACAGACATTAACCCGACCAGCAAAATGGTGAAAATCACCGACAAGATCGCGGCATTACCGCCAGATGCCACCTACTTCTCCCTTGAATTCTTCCCTCCAAAGACCGCCATGGGCTCCTCGAACCTTCGCGCACGTCTCGATCGTATGGCACGAGCTCTGCGACCGCTCTTCGTCACCGTTACCTGGGGTGCCGGTGGTTCTACCGCCGAGAAATCTCTTGCGCTAGCGGAGCTCTGCCAACGAGACTTGGGCATTACTACATGTTTGCATTTAACGTGCACGAACATGAATAGAGAGCTAGTAGACAAGGCATTGGAAGAGGCTAAGGCGCTCGGCATACGAAATATACTTGCATTGCGTGGCGATCCGCCACGGAGTGAGGAGTACAGAGGGGTTGACGAGAGTGGCGAGGCTGCGCAGGCACAAGAGGAAGAGTTTGAATGGGCGATCGATCTGGTGAGGTATATTAGAAAACAGTATGGAGATTATTTCTGTGTCGGTGTTGCAGCATACCCTGAAGGCCATGCAGACGAAAGCCATCCAGCAGGTCAGAGCCTCGAACATGATCTATCATACCTGGTTGAGAAGGTTCAGGCCGGGGCGGACTTTATCATGACGCAGTTATTCTTTGATGTTGAGGCATATGGCAAGTTTGAGAAGACTCTACGAGAGCATCCGTCAGGAACTTTTAAGGATATACCAATTATACCCGGCATTATGCCCATTCAGAGCTACTCTATACTGAAAAGGACGACTACACTCAGCCATGCGAGGTTGCCCGGCCACATTTTAAAAAGACTTGACGAAATTAGAGGAGACGACGAGATGGTTAAGATGGTTGGCGTAGACATTATTAGCGAGATTGTAGAGGATGTCAAAGAGATCAAGAGCAGGACAGCGAGACCTCGAGGCTTCCATTTCTACACTCTGAACTTGGAGAAGGCTGTAGCTTTTATTTTGGAACGGACCAACCTAATCCCTCTATTAAGCCCAGAACCTGTCAATGAAAGCGCGATTGCTGACAACAGCGAAACTATACCAACGCTACAAATCAATGGAATGAACGGTATCAAGGGCAGGCGATCTTCAAGGAGACAGTCTTCTGTCGGCTCCGATCCGCACAACCGCGTAGTCGTGGAAGATGCTTCCGACCTAGCATTTGAAGCCTCAGCGACAGAGGCTGGCATACCCAAAGAACCTATCAATTCTCGCAGCATTACCCTTGCCATCTCAGAAGGAGAAGGAACTCTGGGAAGAGAAGCTACTTGGGATGATTTCCCTAATGGTAGATGGGGAGACGCTCGCTCTCCAGCATATGGTGAAATAGATGGCTATGGTGTTTCCCTCCACATGACCGTCAATCAAGCCATTAAACACTGGGGCCATCCTGTCACGGTTGAAGACATCACTCAACTATTTGTCCGTCATCTCGAAGGCACCCTTTCAGCTCTGCCCTGGAACGAAGAAGGGCTTAACGAGGAGACATCAACAATCCGCTCCCAGCTCCTCAGTCTGAACCAAAAGGGCTGGTGGACTGTAGCGTCGCAGCCTGCCGTTAACGGCTTCCCATCGTCCGACCCGGTCTTTGGATGGGGCCCAGGAAACGGTTTCGTCTTCCAAAAGGCCTTTGTTGAACTCTTCCTACCTTCGGCGGCATACAAAAAGCTCCGCGAGATACTTGTAGAGCATGATGAAGTAAGCTTTCTGGCTGGCAACGCAGCTGGGGAATTTGAAGCAAGCGATATCGAGAGCGCAACGAACGCCGTGACGTGGGGCTCATTCCCTAGCAAGGAGATCATCACACCCACGATTATTGAAGAGTACAGCTTCAAGGCTTGGTGCGAAGAGGCATTTGGGATCTGGGCAGAATGGGGAAGAGTTTATCTGGCACGGAGTCCGACGGCAAAGTTGATAAGCGAGGTTAAGAATGATTATTGGCTTGTTAATGTAATCCACCATAGCTATGTCGAGAAAGAGGCTCTGTGGGAGCTGCTGCTCAAGGCATGAGGGCAATAGTGGTGGCAGAGCCGGCGGAAGTTTGAGGCAAGGTGTGCTCTTCAGCGTTGCATTAAGCTGGCGTTTTTGTTTTGTTCCACGATTTGTTCAGATGCAGAATACTAGATTGTCACATTTACACAAAGCCGGGCGCCGGTCAGAAGAAACGTTTTCATTCACTCCACGAAATACCATAACCCTGCTATGAAAGACCTTTTTGTGTAGCGTACACACGCAACTTGCTACCTGAACCACGCCGTCAGAGTGTCCATCTTCTCGCCGCGCCACGCCACGCCCAGCAAAGCAAAGCAAAGCAGATCCTTCCCGGCATCACATCCACAGTGCAGAACCTAGCGCAAGAACGACAATGATGAGAATATCGATGCCGTCAACTGTCATGTCACGCATGTGACTGGGAAAGAGAAGCAATAGAACGCCCGAGAAGGAGAAGAAAGAAAGAAAGAAAGAAAGAAAGAAAGAAAGAAAGAAAGAAAGAAAGAAAGAAAGAAGGAAAGCAGGAAACAGTGGTGCATAATTGAGTATCGGAGGGGCAAGGTTGGGAAGTAAAGAGCACTGCGAGTTGGTTGCTGTAGCGGGACTCGAACGAGAAGCGGCCATGAGGCTCCCGTGGAGGATCGCGAGTCGGGCTAGACCTCGTCGATGTCTGAGACATAGAGGTTGTCCGGCTCGTCCATGTGGTCATGGTCGGCATCCATCTCATCGTCATCCTTGATGCCGTGTCCATGTCCGTTCCCATAGCCATTCTCATAATCATTTTCCGGCTTGATCATCTCCTCGTCCGTCTCGTCTCCAGCGGTGAGATCGACCTGCCGCGCAGCTTGGGCAGCGGCGTTATTCTTGCGAGGCGTCTGAGGCTTGGAGACGCGGCCGGTTTGGGTGCGGTGGATGGCTTCTTTCTTGGGGGTGGGAGTGGCGGCAGAGAAGTCTTCTTCGTCGTCGTCGTCGTTTGAAGAGCCTCTGGCTTTGGCTTTCTTGGACTTGGTGCCCTTGCCGGTAGGCGTGCGCGGGTTGGAACCGCCGTTGCCGTTGCCGTTGCCGTTGCCGATCCAGGGGTCTTCTTTCTTCATGCGCTCGAAGCGGGTGCTGACAGCCTTGGCAGTGACACCCTCCTCGTACTTGTCGGCGATGCCTGTTGGATATGTTAGCGGTGTGCTCAGGTAGGAAATTCAAACAGGGCATGAGGGGATGGTGGGTGGATGACGGGATGGGTGCTTGGTTAAGTACCAGCGCGCAGTGCAGCAGCCTGCTTCTTGATGGGACGGAATCTGTGATTCAATGCAAAGGCAGTACAGTCTCCATAATACTTGGCGATTTCTTCCGAGACTGTTAGCGAAGCTGCGAGGAAGGAAAATGATCATTTTAATGTGCAGTGCAGATGATGAAATCATGAGACGGTAGAGGAATCCCTCCAAATTCTACTACAGTCCCTCTCTTACCCTTGGCCTTGCCGATGTCAAGAGTAATGGGATTGATGCCTTTGGCTAACGCATCCCGTATCTTCTTGGCATCGGTCTTGATGCTGCGGAAACGGTTATCGATTGCAGATTTTGTGCAATCCCCTCCGAAACAGGCAGAGATCTCTGAGACGATGGCGTCAGATAAGAATGCGATGAGACGAAATGGGTAGATTTGTGGAGGCATTCGATATCATCTTGGCATATGCAACTTGGAAATATGAAAACTAAAGGGACCTACCGGCATAGTTGAGCTTGAGCTCTGGATGAGCGGCCAAGATGGCGGAGAGAAGGCGGACGGAACTATCGTAAGTCTTCCAGTTGGGCATGTTTGCGATTTTGATAGAATAGCTATATGGAGATAAGTAACCGTATTTGTAGTAATGTTGATTAGATAAAAATGAGAGATGGTTGACAGCAGAAGGGATGATGAGATTTATCTATCATATGAAATACTTGAGTGAAAGAATGACAAGGCAGTTCGATAGATGTTCGAACGATTATGTATATTGATATGGTAGTGCAATATTTGTCGAGTGGGTATGAGAGGGTAGTAGGGTAATGTTGGACTTGGGATGAAGCGAAGTTTGGAGACTTATGTGAAGTCGGGAAGTGAGATAATGTTGTGAAGAAATGCGAAGGACAGATTGGGAGAAAGAGGCGCAAGTCTTGGGAAGAATGATTGAGATGAAGCCGAGTGGTTGGGGAATCAATAAATAAAAAATTGGAATGCTTCGCTTACTTTGTACTGTGTGTGGTTGAGGTGCCTTGATATAGAAGCGCGAGTTGGTCGGTGTGGCAAGATTGTGGGTGAGGTTGTTGGGAAGCAAACTAGAATACGAAAGGGTGAGTAAAGGATGGCCAGATGGTGTCGAAATCATGAGCGATGCTTACTTTCAAATGTAGTCTATGACGTTGTGGTATGTTGTGGTTGAGTGAAGAAATCGGCGGAGAGCTGAGGCTGCGGTTGAGGATTGAAAGAAGAGGAAGGAAGCGAAGTGCAAGGTCGAGGTCGAGGGTTTTATACTTGAGGGACAGAAGTGCGGGAAAGAGTTCTGCAGGCGAGTTGCCGTGTGAAGCCACTATGCAGGCAAAACAGGAGGTCACAGATAGAGATGGCAGATGTGCTCAAGCATCGATATGGAAGATACAGCCAGGGAAAGGTATGCAGTAACAATACATGCTAGATAACAGTAAACAGTACAGAAAACAGCACAAATAAATATACTTAGCCCGGGAATCATCCTACAAGTTGTTTTGGCCCAAATTATGTATCTGCTGTTGGACTGCTCCCATAGACTCGATATCATGATTATCGTTGTCGTTCACGGAAGTTCACCATCGCGATCCTCGCTTGTTCACATGCCACCCCTGTACGCTCAAATCGCACCCCCACCCGAACATTCAGCTCCCCGACCGGCCCTTAGACCTCACGATACGAAGAGAGCACAGAGCCAACTCTTGGGTTATGCCTTCATATTGACTTGGAAGTTACCCACATTCACTTATCCAGCCTGAGATCTTCTACAAGAACTATCATCACCTCCCAAGTCGTGAGTCGAGGCAATTCCTGCAACTCACGCCCTTCGGCTAACATTAGCCTCAGCTTCTATTCATTATGCACAGCTCTTTCCGTACCCTGGTTCGAAATCATAGCTATTATGGACAAAGCCCTGCCTAGATATGTCTATTTGTCGTTTGTTGAGCATATTTGTTGCGTTTGAACTTATTGCAATATAACTGTAGGCTTTACCCAGTAAACCACGGCCTGTGCTGATTATGTAGTATAGAGTACAGCGGTATGCACCGTAAATAGTACTCTTTTATATATTTCTTGTATAGTTTATTCATATCATTCAATTCTAGATACTTTGCACTGTAATTTAATTCCTATTCGCTCTAAGAGCAGTTTATATCGGCGGAATCGCTACCTGGCCCTGGCCGGCGCTTGTCCACGTGACCTCTATCTTAGCGTTATCTTGGGTCGAAATCCGCATCGCGAGAGCGGCGGGCACGGCGGGGTAACAATTTTCCTAGCGCAGACCAAAATATTTTGTCCCAATGTCAACCCCACCACGGACGTGTCCCCGACCATTCCAACAGCAAAGATGGAGTATCTAGTCCTTCCTGGTGATGCTGCCTTGACCGGCCCGGCAGCCCGCAAGATCCAGGACTTCATCAACAAGTCTGGGACAGCAAAGGTCGAGCATGTTAAGGGAGAGTGGATTCATTACGCGCACCTCCGCAAAGAGTCAACGCGTGATGCAGCCAAAGAGACGGAAGCTAAGTTGTGCCAGTTGCTACCAGGGCCTCCGCCGAGCACCATTTTCGAGCATATGCCTTCTAATTCCAAAGTGTACTACATCACACCTAGAAACATATCGCCATGGAGTTCAAAGGCCACCAGCATTGCATATGTTTGCGGTCTGAAAGACCAAATCCAGCGGATCGAGAGGGGTCGTGCAATCCTGGTTGAGTTTTCTGAGCCTTTCGAAGGAAACGATATTCCATTCCGGGATGCTCTTTATGATCGGATGACTGAAAATATTAACACTTCCGCTCCTGACATCAAAGGTATGTTCGCCGAGGGCCAGCCAGTTCCTCTGGAAGTGGTCGATATCTTTGCCCAAGGTGCCACTCCAATCGAGGTCTTGACCGACTATAACAAGAAGAGAGGCCTTGCAATGGATCAATCCGAGATGGAGTATCTTATTCAATCTTATACTCAACTGGGACGCCCACCTTTTGATGTGGAATTATTCATGTTTGCCCAGGTCAATTCAGAACATTGCCGCCATAAGCAGTTTAACGCGAACTGGACCATTGATGGACTTGCTATGGGGAAAACATTATTTGAGATGATCAGGAATACACACAACTTAAACCCCAAATACACTGTTTCGGCATATAGCGATAATGCAGCTGTTCTAGAGGGAAACCCTGCTACCTTCTGGGCTCCCGACTACTCTACTGGTTCTTGGAAGGCCACCAAGGAGATAATCCATTACCTCATCAAAGTGGAGACTCATAACCACCCAACTGCTATCTCTCCCTTCCCAGGTGCTGCGACTGGCTCTGGCGGCGAGATCAGAGATGAAGGAGCCGTTGGCCGAGGATCCTCGCCTAAAGCTGGCCTTTGTGGATTTTGGGTATCTGATCTCTTGCTACCAGATTATGAACAGCCATGGGAGGTAGACATGGGCAAGCCTGCCCATTACGCCAGTAGTCTTGACATCATGCTCGAGGCTCCTATTGGAAGTGCCAGATTTAACAACGAATTTGGTAGACCTTGCTTGTCTGGCTGTTTTCGAACCCTACTTACAAATGTCGGTGAGGGTGAGGAGGATGACTTCCGAGGCTACCACAAGCCCATCATGATTGCAGGAGGTGTAGGGACTGTCAGGGTTGGGCATGCTCTAAAGGACAAGAGTGTTGTCAAAGATGGGGCGCATGTTATCGTTCTGGGTGGGCCTGCCATGCTTGTTGGTCTCGGTGGTGGCGCTGCCTCTTCAAGCAATGCCTCTGGAGAAAACTCCGTTGAGCTAGACTTTGATAGTGTCCAACGTGGCAATCCAGAAATGGAACGACGAGCACAGATGGTCATTAACGGCTGTACCGCCTTGGGTGAAACAAACCCCATTGCATTTATCCATGATGTTGGTGCTGGTGGACTCTCAAATGCTTTGCCGGAGCTTGTCAAGGATGCCGGCTATGGTGGGATATTCGAGCTTCGACAAGTTGAAAGTGCAGATAGCAGTATGAGTCCATTACAAATATGGTGCTGCGAAGCACAAGAACGCTATGTCTTGCTTGTTAATCCCGATGGAATGAATAAGTTTGTCAATATTGCAAGTAAGTTGTGATCTATTTCATCAGTATGGATAAACTAGATATCCCTCCGGAACCGAGATGTTTGATAAATCATAAACTAACTATAGTTGCAGACCGTGAGCGTTGTGGGTTTTCTGACGTTGGACGCGTGACTGGTAGAGACAGAAATGGAGAGATGTCACTTATTCTCACGGATCGGGAAGGAGTTGAATATCCAAAACCCATTGACCTACCAATGTCGACACTATTCCCCAAAGACAGACGTCTTGAGCGGAGCGTTACGTCAAGGAAGCTGAAACATGCAGAATTCAATAGCTACAAGGATTTCAAGAACTCAGTCGCTTCAGCAGAACCACTATCCGACGAACAACTCCTGATTAAAGCGGCTGAAACTATCCTCAAAGTACCGGCAGTTGGTTCCAAGGCATTCCTGATAACAATTGGAGATCGAACTGTTGGCGGGATGACAACTAGGGATCAAATGGTGGGTCCATGGCAAACGCCTGTTGCAGATGTTGCAGTCACAGCAACATCTCTGTCAATAGGAGCACCAACTACTGGAGAGGCTATGAGCATGGGAGAAAAGCCAACCCTTGCCTTAATTTCCCCTGGAGCTTCTGCAAGGATGGCCGTGGCTGAAAGCTTATTGAATCTGGCGGCTGCTGATATTCAAGACGGTCTGCAACGTGTGCGACTATCGGCAAACTGGATGGCAGCAGTTAGCCATCCTGGTGAAAGTGCTGCTCTTTACGAAGCAGTCCATGCGATAGGCATGGAAATGTGCCCAAAGCTCGGCATCAGCATTCCGGTTGGAAAGGACTCAACTTCTATGAAAGCATCGTGGAAGGATCTAGACAGTGGAAAGACAAAGGCTGTCACAGCACCTGTTACGGCAGTCATCTCGGCTTTCGCACCTGTTCAAAAGGTCCGAAACACATGGACGCCTGCTCTTCGCCGACTTGAAGATGTCGGAGAGACCGTTTTACTGTTTGTGGATCTCGCGCAAGGTAAACAGGCCATGGGTGGTTCTGCTTTCGCACAAGCCTGCGGAAAGCTTGGCAATGAAGCTCCAGATGTCCGAGATATCGACCTCATTGCAGACTACTTTGATGCGGTATCACAATTGCACGAGTCGGGTATTGTACTTGCATACCATGATCGCTCAGACGGCGGTATTTTCACGACACTTGTAGAGATGATGTTTGCTGGTCGCTGTGGAGCAGAGATAATGTTGGATGGCATTTCTAAGGGCAGCCAGATGCCTGATGTGCTTGATGCGCTGTTCAACGAGGAACTTGGAGCCGTATTCCAAGTCCGCAAATCCGATGAGATTAACTTTAGTAGGTGCTTTGCTACTTGTGGCCCTCCGAAAGGACTTATTAGAAAGATCGGCCGTGTTCCAGCGGCTTCAAAGCAGCAGCTCTCCATACGATACGGCGTGGAGTCAATCCTCCACTTATCACGAGCCAAGTTGCAAGAGTGGTGGTCATCTACTTCGTATCAAATGCAGCGCCTCCGTGACAACCCTGCAAGTGCTGAATCGGAGTTCTCGACCATACAAGATGACAAAGACCCTGGCCTCTCATTCAAGCTACATTTCGAACCTAAAGAGACTATACTTCCGATTACCGCCATCATTAGCAGCCCTTTTGTCAAAGCACCTCGCGTCGCTATTCTTCGTGAACAGGGTGTTAACGGGCATGCTGAAATGGCATTTGCTTTCAAGGTTGCTGGTTTTGACCCAGTTGATGTTCACATGAGTGACATTATTGGCGGTCTTTCCCTCGCTGACTTCGTAGGCATTGCAGCTTGTGGAGGCTTCTCATATGGTGATGTCCTCGGTGCTGGCCAAGGCTGGGCGAAATCAATCCTCATGCATGAGGATAATGCGAGACCTGAATTCAAGAAGTTCTTCGAGAGAAAAGACACCTTCGCCCTCGGTGTCTGCAATGGCTGTCAGATGCTAAGCAGATTGGGAGAACTCATTCCAGGAGCCGAGCACTGGCCTGTATTTGTGGACAACGAGTCCCAGCAGTTTGAGGCACGAGTATCAATGGTACAAATCCGAGATACAGACACCAGTAACCCTTCTGTTTTCCTGCACGGCATGAGTGGTAGCTCTCTGCCAATCATCGTCAGCCATGGCGAGGGACGTGCACAGTTCAAGAACCCTACGGATCTCCAAGCTTTAACTGCGGCTGGCCTCGCTCCTATCAGATATACAGATAACTATGGTCACATCACGACACAATACCCCTACAATCCTAACGGAAGCCCTGAAGGAATCGCTGGAGTGAGAAGTGCGGATGGTAGAGTCCTAGCACTGATGCCACATCCAGAGCGCGCAATCATGGCAGATGTCGGAGGCTATGCACCGAAGGATTTAGTAGAGGAATGGGGAGAATTCGGGCCCTGGGTTAGGATGTTCAAGAGTGCTAGAAGATGGGTTGGGTGATATTGCTTATATAATTGTATATCCGCTAGTTGCACTGTTATTCTTGCTTATTCAGGAGTATGGGACAGAGGTGTTGAATATTGGCTATATTCCTATAGATTCAATGCACATGGTTCTTGAACAAATATCTGTTATGCCGTGATTTAGTACAGTGGCGGCCTGAGTACCAAGGCCGAAACAGCCCACCTGGGGATGGAACGTGGACTCCGAAATATCCGCGTACCCGCCGTACAACGACAGTAGTTTCCACACCCGTCTCTCCATCCGCTCCAATCTTGCCGCACCGTTCATTTTACGATTCATAAGGTCCCTTCTTTGGCCGAGATGGAAGGTCACGAATCTCCAGATGAGTTTGAATTGAGTGATCTAGAGAACGATACCCTTATTTCCCCAGAGCCCATACCCAGGCTACATGGCGGGTCCAAGCGCTCCTTTACACGGTGGCTGCCGCCTCGGGCGCGGCAGTTTATCGAAAATCTGTCCAGAATCAAGGTGGGTCTGAACGTGTGTCGTGGCAATGAGATTCAGCTGACAGGTCACGTGCTAATGTAGCTTGTGATCATTTTACTCGTTACTTTCATCCTCCTTCTTTCCTTTTTGTCATATATAAACAACCGCCCTATATCCGTATCTGTGCCGTTAAGATCTGTTGCCTTATCCGACGAGCTCATAAAAAGTCTTTCCGGGACCGCAATTCCAGAATATGTCCTGACATACGGTATGGTCTTAAGGCCCATTCTTTCATTCACTTAACTAAAACTATTCATAGCACCACTCGTTATCCTCGACGAGGATGAAGTTTTTTACCCTAGTGATATGACAACTCATATTGCTAATACGCACCCGGAACTGGATTTTACTCGCATTGATGTTGCAGAGCCCATCGGTCTTAACAATTTAGACGTCCTAAATGAGCTAGGCGGCGAAAGCATACATTTAACGTCCACCTCAAAGCTTGCTGAATTCCCGGATTATTTACATGGTGAAGCTCCAAATCCCAACACGTTACGGACGGGGAAGGCGATTAGTAGTGTCATTATTGTCGTAGACAAAGGAAAGGGGATCATTGATGCTTTCTATATGTATTTCTACACCTTCAATCAAGGTCCTACGCTTTCAGGCTACGAACTTGGAGATCATCTGGGGGATTGGTGCGTCTTGCTTCTGTCAATTAACGAGAACTGAGTTGATGATTGACACTAGGGAACACAATTTGATTCGATTTAAAGACGGCTTTCCAATCGCAGTTTGGTACTCGCAACATGAATATGGCGAGGCATTTACCTATGAAGCAGTGCAAAAATCAGGAAAGAGGCCTCTTTGCTTCAGCGCCAAAGGATCGCATGCCAACTATGCCGTGGCTGGACTGCACGATCTGCATGACGTTGGTAAATATTCCTTTTCCTCAAACAGCTGTGCTATGTTGACATTTATTCAGATGATGTGATTCCTGAAAATCTAGTCTTTGACGTTACATCATATGGACGAGTTTGGAACCCAACACTTTCAGCATATTATTACACTTATGTTCCGGAGACGAAGGATTTCAGCCCGGCGACGGAGAAAACGCCGCTTGGCTATCTTAATTTCAATGGCCGGTGGGGTGATCAGGAGTATTTGGATGATGTTCCGGAACAAGAAAGCTTTCAGGGATATCATAAGTGGACGAGTGGACCACAGGGACCGTTGTTTAAACATTTGGATAGAGAGGGCGTTTGCTTGCCGACGAGAGATGAGTGCATTGTACAGTCATCTCTACAATAGGCTATAGAATGGATAGGATCTAAACGCCGTGGGTGCAAGACGGCGATGTGATGGTTGAGAATGTGATGATCAAGCATTGTATAAGCATGTATTATAGTTTCGTTTGTATAAGTCAATGCCGATTTTAGGTTATATTTTCTACAACAATATTTAGGGGGAGTGAGGACTTTGTGATGCATTCACAATTAGTAAATATAATAGGATTTTATAGGACTGGCGTTAAAACAATCGGGGGTTAGCACATTTTGTAGGATAAGTAATTATTCATTTAACTCCGCGCTCACAAAAATGGCTTTACCTTTTTCTGACACCATGCTTCAAACTCTGCAGCCGTACCCGTCCCGCCCTCCTCCTTCGTCCCCAACGCACACACCAAATCCTCCCTTGGGCTGGGGTGCCATCTTCCCCACGGCACCCCATACCCGCCGGACCCCTCCAGCGTGACCTCAGGGGCCAGTCCCGCCCACAGCATCGTATGTGCTCCCAACTCCGGCTGGCTCAGAAGCGGCCACACCAGCCAAACGAGCCAGCCGGACGTATCACGCCAGACATTGGTCTTCAGACTCCCGGGGTTGATCGTCAGGCTCACGATGCCGTCTCTCGCAACCTGCCGCGCAAGCTCCGACGCCAGCACCCAGTTCCCCGTCTTGGTGTTCGTGTACGCCCGCTCCTGCGTCAGCGCCTGCGCGTCGAGCTCTGACATGACAATCCCTCCCGGCGGAGCACTGGTGTCGACGAGCACCGAGCTCGTCCAGACCACGCGCACGGAATCCTGCCTCCTGGACCTGTCATGTGCCGCGGCGCGCAGCTGTGGCAGAAGCAGCTGCGTGAACAGGAAAGGCCCGAGGCAGTTTGTTGCCAGCGCCAACTCGATGCCCTGTGGTGATCTCGCGCCCACTTGCGGTGCGCAGCCGGCGTTGTTCCAGAGCACGTCAAGGCTTGATTCGCGCGATTGAAAGTCCTCGACAGAGGCTCGGATCGTGCTAAGGTCGGCAAGGTCCAGATGGAGGTATTCGAGCTGGCCGAACTCGGGGTGAGAGTCGGTGGGGAACTGTCTGTGGATGGAGCTGATGGCTTCTCTGACGCGAGTCTCAGAGCGGCCGGCGATGTAGACTTTGGCGCCAGTCTGGTAGAGGATCTTGACGAGCTCGAAGCCGACGCCTGAATTACCGCCTGTGATGATGAAGACTTTGCCATTTTGGGAGGGAAGGTCTAACAAGGTGAAGGTGGGAGCCGGCGGGAAGAACTGGCTGAAGGTGATGCCCATGATGGGCTCTTATTGTAAGGTTGGAAAGTCGAAAAGTTGGAGAATAAAGGCTCGTTGGGAGCAATTGTGTTCCTTCAACTCTACCTTAATGCACCGCTACATTACTGCTGACGGCTGACAATGTGCTATATCGGCTCGGATGTCGCATATCTCGTCCATACAGGAAGAACCGACTGAATCTGTCCTTAGTGAACCTAATATCTATCATTTTACAATGCAGCAGAACGTGCAAATCTCCCTGAGATAAAAAGACAAAGCAGAGGTGGTTGGGAAGGTTGCTGTGTCACGTGGACACACAACGTGAGTTATCAACCTGGCACCTTGACTCCACAGCTGTGGTATTATTAATCCAGAGTCTTGCAACCTGTCAAGAGCTTGTATCAAGGACCGAGCAAGCAATCATTAACGCCCTGTATCATTTTGTCTCTCTCTGCTGTATATTATTGTATAATTCCCTCACTTGTCCTATACTGTACTGTCCCGTCGCCCGGTCAAGTCCCTGCAGCCCATTATATAATAAGATTTTGTTATCAAACCAGGGATCGTCAGAGATGCGAAGTTTGCAATCGATCTCTCATAGGACGGTATAGCCAAGATCGAGCCGGTCTATAACGACTTATTTCCACTGCTCTGGAACTGAGAGCTTGATTCATCTATAGGGAACGATATATTATATACATTATATTACATATAGAGAATCTCTTCAATTTGTGTTGACTGTAATTCAAACATTTGAGGACATTATAGCTCCTGTAGTTCAGAGATAACCTGATATCTCTTTACAAGTAAACTCGAGGCTCGCCTCGGCTTGCCGGCAAACTCAAAACTTAGGTTGGAATGAAGCTACTTTACTGCCTCTCTGGTATTCCTCTAAGCAATATAACTCGCTCAGAGAATAGCCGGTCACTCGCCAGATATCGTGTCCTGCACTGCGCCCTGGAACGATGCCTGGCGAGAGTGGGAGGTTTGGTGTTCTGAAGCAGTGACCAGGCGGGAATAAGACGGTAACAGCACACGTGACTCGCATATTTGTAGTCAACCGCTTAGGTGAGAATATAATATAAAAATAAAATATAGATGTAGAAGAAGATTCCCAGCTCAATTGATGGGCCTGGTGGTCTGGGAAGGGAAAGACTTTGTGAAAGAGAGTGGAGTTTTCTTCCTCCGTGGTATCCCTGTGGACAAATCTTCCATTGAAGAGAATGACATCATATATGCTAGTATGTCGCCTTACATTGGCGAGACCCAAGGCCTTCAGGGTACCAAGTTCATAGATGGAGTGGAGAAACCTCCTGTGCTTAACTATACTATCCCCCCCCCCCAAATAATCTTGGACCGGGTGGCACAACCAGGACATAGACTGGGGGATGAACCAGTAAAATTTCTCGTATCGAAGGGTCGAGAAACAGTACGAGCCTCGTCAGGGCCCGTGAGGGTGCCGATATCCAAAGAGACACGTAGCCTCATGTAGCTTTATGATGTTATTGGGTGAATTCCCTTGTTTTATACCCTGGCACCTACTCAGATTTACCCTCGAAGAAAACCCCCCGGTCCAAGATTATTTAGGGGGGGGGGGGGGGGGGGGTAGTATTAAAGACCCCGGCTAGACAGGTATTATGGGTAGATTGAAGCCCCAGCATGAGACCGACAAGCAAGTTTTCCATACAGATGCTGGAGATATTTCCTCGGTATTTTTCCGCAACACTGTGGCGGAATGCGGGAGAGTAAAATGGCGAGCTCTTGGAACGTATACAACGAACTCGCAATAACGAGGCTGTGTCTGATGAGGACTCTTCCTGAAGCATTGGTTTTGATGGGTAAGAACAACTTGTAACAATATCAAATTTATCATGTTAAAAAGGTTCAGTTCAAACGAGAGTAAGCCATTTCTAAAAGTCTTATAAATAAAAACCACGAGCAATGCTGATAAATTACTAGAAACATCTGACCAGGCTTGGGCTGAGTGACCCCTAGGGATCTTAGGAAACGCCATAGCGGCTGGAGGATCGATGGGAGGGTTTGTACGGCAATGCTGCCGAAGAGGAATAGGCCTTCCTACTAGAATCGAGGATTCGGGGAGGAGCGGGAAAGCCGGAAGCAGGAAAGGCATAGAGTACTATAGTACTGCGGGATAATGTTGATTGTAGCGGCTTAGAGTGGAGAGTACGGAGCCCACAGTAGCCATAGAACTCTAGTAAATACTGGGGATGAGATCAATCAGAGTCAGTCCGTGCAGAAGAATATAGTGCCCCCTTAAGTACGTACAGCAGTTAGAGATAGTCGGAAGACACGACTACTCCAGGACTTCATACAAGCCCAGCCGGCCAGGCCGCTCGGCAGACTCATATAGCGAATCCCTTCCAAGGCATTATTATCGCCAAAACTATAACAAAACATCCAAGTGCCACTATTGTTTCCATAAGTACCGTCAAGCAGTTATCACGGCGGTATTCAGTTCAACGCACCTTCCTCTTTAGGTCATGGCCCGGCATCGAAAAGCGAAATGTCGCAAGAATATAGCGAAAGACCGGCATTGCATGGTGTAATTCCAGGATTGAGACTTGGCTGCCACGCATTGTCTATCTGATCGGCAGTTCTGATCTGTGCGGCACAGCGTCAGGGACTACTTCAGCAAACTACAGCTGAAGCAAAGGGAAGCGAGGGTATGCAGGCGGCGCAGCGTCAGGGACCACAGCTGAAGCAATGGGAAGCGCGGGTATGCAGCCGTGTGTACTACGACGTACTGCACGTCTCTTGAAAGGCGACAGCGATCATGCTGCGTACACCATCCCCACCGCAACTTGGCGTTATCGCGACCTATCGCGACCTTTGTCGTCGGAAGCCCTCTCCAATATTTGACAGCAGGGGCAGGCTCGTCGGTGCGCAGCACTCACGGAGGATATCTCTCAAAAGGAATCATTGTGATATTGTGCCATCCTCCCTGAGCCTTGCGAGATCTGTGGTCCAGCTGCTGGTTGTGTAGGTGTGCAAATTGCAGTTTGGGGGGTGTGCCGGCTATGCTTCCGTGGGATGCTACTATGGGATATCTGGTGAGAGTGGCAGGGTGGAAGCATTTAAATATGAACCTCCTCCCTCCTCTGAAATGATCATCAGACACAGCAATCTTGATCCGGGATAGCGAGAGCCATACTGCAGCGATGGCAGAACCAAAGACAAAAGAAACCGAGGTCTCGATCGTGGATGAGGCTGGGAGCACAGATGTTAAACATGCTGGAGCTCTTGATTTTGTTCACGAGTTTGGTGGCAACGGATCGAACCCCTCGTATCAGGAGGCAAGCGGTGCTCCCGTGGAGGTTACTTCGCCATTGGGTCTCCATGTCACATGGATTACAACCATCTTCTTGAACATTGGCCAGATGATAGGGACGGGAGTTTTCTCAACGCGTAAGAAGCCAATGCGCGGTGACCTTACATTCAGACTTGGACGAAGTTACTGATATGGTATTATACAGCTGCCACTATCCTCAAAGGTGTAGGCTCAGTAGGCCTGAGCCTTATATTCTGGACTATCGGTTACCTGATTGCTGTAGCACAACTCGGAATCTATACAGAGCTCGCAAGTTATTTCCCAAATCGGTCCGGAGCAGAGGTTGTATACTTGGAACAAGCATATCCTCGCCCCAAATACCTGATGGCCACTGCCTTCGCCGTACAATCTGTGTTACTATCCTTCAGTAGCAGCAATGCCATAGGTATGATATCCCCTGAGAACCGGAGGATTCCTGCTGATTGTCTCCGTCAGTCATGGCTCAGTATCTCTTCAAAACCGGCGGCCATACACCAACTGCTTGGGAGCAGAAAGGTCTTGCTATTGGCTGCATGACCTTTATCATCCTCTGTAAGTTCTCCTTGAATTATATGTTGACTCATCGCTAATGTATTCCTTCTCTCTAGTGGTTATTTTTAATACGAAACTGTCTCTTCGCATCTCCAACACTGTAGGAGTTATAAAAATCATTACTCTAGTTTTGTAGGTAGCCACGCTCGGTCATTGGAATAAAGCTAACTTATTCCTCTTACAGTATCAGCATCACAGGATTCGTCGTATTAGGTGGACATACAAGAGTCCAGGATCCACTCGCCAACTTCAGAAACTCCTTTGAAGGTACCTCACCAGCTAGTGGCTACGGTTTATCCAACGCTCTCGTGAAAGTCAATTTTGCATACGCAGGCTACACCAATGCCTTCAATGTCGTGAACGAAGTCAAGGTAAATAAATCCCAGCATCATGATTTAACTCTTACCAACAATTCCAGAACCCAATCAAAACCCTAAAGCGTTCCGCACCAGCGTCTCTTCTCGTCGTCGCAATCCTCTACCTACTGTGCAATATCGCATACTTTGCCGCTGTATCAAGCGATGATCTAAAGACCTCATCCCAGCTCGCCGCATCTATCTTCTTCTCAAATGTCTTCGGAGGCGGCAAATCGGCCAAGGCACTCAACTTCCTCGTCGCACTCAGCTCCTTCGGTAACATCACCTCAGTTATCATCGGCTCGTCACGCATGATCCGCGAATGCGGTCGTCAAGGCGTCCTTCCTTGGCCCGAGGTTTGGGCCTCCACCCGTCCATTTGGCACACCCTTAGCACCGTATGCGGTCAAATGGGCCCTTACAGTCCTCATGATCGTTGCACCACCGGCAGGAGATGCATTTAACTTCATCGTTGATTTGCAGAGTTATCCGTCCAACATCTTCCTCTTTGCTACAACCTTCGGTCTTCTTATTATCCGTCGCCGACGGAGCAAGTTACATATTCCCCGTAGCGATTTCAAAGTCTGGGATATTGCCATCTACTTCAGTCTCGCGGTTAACATCTTCTTGCTCGTCATGCCATGGTATCCGCCACCAGGAGGAGCCGACGGGGGTGATGTCAGCTTCTGGTACGCCACTTACTGCGCTACAGGTCTTGGAATGTAAGTGGACTATTAAGCATTGCCCGAGACAGTTGCAATACTGACATGTATAGATTGGCCTTCTGTGGACTCTATTACACATTTTGGATCTACATCATCCCCAAGTTGAAGCATTATGTTATTAAACAGGAACTGATTGTCTTAGACGACGAGAGCGCCAAGGTCCATCGCCTGGTCAAGGTCCCAACCGCAGAGGTTGAAGCTTGGGAGAGGGAGCATGATGTGCTAGGTCAGAGAGTGCAGCCACAGTTTACTACGTCATCTGAATACCTCGACGGCGGCAGATCTAGATTGGATGAGAAGGAATTGAAAGTATAGGAGAGACGTATCTAGCGATGATTGTATATAACATTTAGCAGACCAATCCTGTTTCCTCTCGAAGGGTTGATATATATAGGCAGAGGATAGTGTATGGAGAAGTCATCTAGATTTATCTAAATGGCTGTGGCATGGCCCTGCAATCATTTTTCTTCTCCAGCATTACGTTTAGCAGTTGTGTTTAGTCTTTCACAATATTATCACTAACGCAGGAAGCCGCTATGATCCCAACGTGACACCAACTCAATTAACCCATGCATACAGCACAACCTCCGAAATTCCTACAGCTCCATATTCCAAAGCCTGCTTCCCATGACTAGGAAATCCCATGCTGTGCTCTGCTCATGGGGCCGGCGTTATCTCCACTGATAAGACTGATAGAAATATCCTTGAAGTCAGACCCTGGTTGAAAGGCTCTTCTTATCTGCGGAAGAGATGCTAAAACGAGCGAACCCTGCTGAGGAACGTATATTTCCCTGGGAGAGTAATATATGTCTCTCGGCTTTTGTTTTTTTTATTTTGGCCCCTTCTGGGGTTTGGATTATCATCTATCTATCTCTTATCACATGCCGTTCGGCGAAACGGCGTATTTGGAGAGCTTCAGATCGGCTCCTCGATCTCGAGCTTTAGATTGCTAGGAACAATGACTTAGCGTATGCTTGGCTCCCCTCAACATCAGAACGAGCTGGAATCACGCACGTCTAGATATCTCGATAGCTTGTTTGCTTCGGGTGACTGCATGCACGCTGGCAATTGTGCAGCTACAACATCGGCAGTTGATCGTATCCTCTTGTAATGGTTTACAATCAAGCGTTGGGATGCAATCTGGGTATGTTATCTACTGGAAGTGGGTCTAGAAAGGGTATGAGACATCGTGTTGGGATTCGATAGAAGTCGTCGTGCCTTGATGTGGTGTACTTGGTCGGGTATCTTTGCAGCTCTGCGGCAGTTATTTTCCATGGACATGTTCATGTATTAGATAAATTGTGGCTGGATGAGACCCTTATGGAGTAATCTCCAGGAAGATGTTAAAGCATTAGTAGATGATATAGATGATACTATTGTACTGGAAGACTGGTTGAGTTAATGCAGTGTTCAAATAGAGGCCATTCATTTGTCGTGGTAGTGGAATTATAAAGGAGAGTTTAAAAAGCTTATAAGTTGTGATATGTAAATATACCCCTTTTCGCTCTATTTGTCTCTCTAATCATCTCAAATCAATCTAGGGCTCAGAGTCAGAATGAATCTTACTTTCATCCATCTCTTGTCTTTTGCCAGAGTTGTCTTAAAGTGAATGTCTACATATAGATGTTAGCAATGAACATCTAAAATGAAACATAGGTCTTAAAAAGCAGGCCGATTTGAATTCAACAAAGCAGATTTTTGGCGCAATTCAAGATTAATGATCTATCTTATCTCAGATATTCGATCTCGGAAGCACCCGGCTATACGACATGACCGTGCGCAACGTCGATGCTAGCGATGAAAACGAGGTTGCATTCTAGAGATTTAAAGACGTTCTCCAAAGGCCGGAATATCAGATTCCTACAGTCCCATTAGAATCTCTAGCCATCTATCGATAATCTCAAGAGAAGGCGAGCTTTATTCAGGACATCTTGAGAATAATACCTCACATAAGCTGAACGAGAGTAAAAGATCTATCATTTAGTGGCACTAACTCACATATATAAACCTACATTATGGCGACGACAGAAGTATATAAACTTCTTGGAGAATTAGACAGACAAAATACTTCAGGGGTCGTCGTCGCGGCCATAAACCGCCATGGCGAAAGTCTTTTATCGGCAGCATCAGGAAGACAGGGTCTAGACAGCGATACTCTAATAGACGTTGATTCCGTGTTCTGGATAGCATCTTGTACGAAACTTATCTCAGTTATTGCATTGATGCAGCTAGTCGAGACAAAGAACGTCGGCCTCGACGATTCAGATTTACTCGAGCACTTTTGTCCCGAGCTAGCAGATGTAGAGATTTTGGATTCAGTCGAGAACGGGACTATAAAGACAACCCCCAAAAAGAAGCGCATTACTCTACGTCAGCTCATAATACATACTGGTAACTACTCCTCCCAAAGCACTATATGCCTGTATTGACTAGGCATAGCCGGGTTTGGCTATACTTTCTTCAACGAAGGAATATGGGATCTAGTCGAGAGGAAGAATGAGAACGACGAATTCCAAGGAGATGTTGGATTGCTTAATCAACCTCTTCTGTATGAGCCTGGCACTGATCGTGCTTACGGTATCGGCATTGACTGGGCCGGGATATTCATCGAACGATTCACAGGCAAGACGTTGGAGCGATACATGGAAGACAACATCTTTCGACCACTGCAAATGGCATCCACATCATTTCAACTAAAGCCAGAACTTCGCTCCAAGCTTGCCGGCATGCACCAAAGACATGCTGACGGCACCTTGACTAACGAGCCACATATCTACAAACCAGCTCGATACCCCGCCGGCAATTATTTCTGCTCAGCTGGTGCTGGTCTATTCAGTACTGCGGGCGACTACTGCCACATTCTCGCGACACTGCTCAACGATGGACTTTCTCCTCGGACTGGGAATAGGATATTGGAAAAGGCTACAGTCGACGAAATGTTCACGAGCCAGATCCCGAACTGGCATGAATATGCCGCAAGAGGAGCTGATGCTGTTCGTACTGACCTCGTAACTCCTGCATCGTGTGCCGGGGTGAAGGTCACCGATAAGCAGGGATGGGGAATCACATTTCTGCTAAGAGGAGAACATTTCACGAGGGCGTCTGGAGATGGGTTGCCGAATATATATTGGAGTCTTGATAGAGAGAAGGGTGTTGCCGCTATTGTACTCAGTCAGATATTGCCGTATGGAGACCCGGTTATTACTCGGCTTGCGTCTGGTGTTTTTAGGGCTGTATATAGGGGGTTATGATAGCGATAAACAAAATATGATTTCCTGTCTGTGAAGCGCTAGAATTCTCATGTTAGTCAATGATGATCGCTTCTAGATAAACTACAGTGTCGTTCTCAATAAACTGTAAAGTGTATAGTTTTTTATTTGGTTATTAGTTACAGGTTTCTATTCAATTAGAATATATTACTTATTCTCGGTCTTTTAGGTTCCCAAAACCCTTTATTTCTCACGGTAAAAGATATAATGATTTTTTTTTAAGAATAAAGTTGTGATAGTTAATCTAATCAATATATATTGTTAATTATAAAATATTTCTATCAAAGCCACTGGGGTGTCCGGGGAATTAATTATCAAGCCGCTAGAAAGGAGTGCTTACTTCTATAGCAGAAGAAAACTTTAAGCAATACTGTGATGAAATGAAACGTCATGCTAGCCTAGCATTTGTGATCATCTACTAAGCCGTACAAGCCCTCTCTACATCCTACATCAGCAAAGAGCAAGCATTTTATCCCATTTCTTTAGAAGAAATAAAATATCCTAATAATTATATAACTGTCATTTAATTTTGCAAGTCTTCCCAAGTTCATACCAGACTTCAAGTCACGTGCCTTTCTCGAATTCACTCACTTCAAGCTATATGTATTCAAATAAGCAATTTCCTCATAAGTCCTAACAGGAGTGCCGGCTCGGTTGGAATTAAACTCCGATTTAATCCAAAAACTGTATGATTAACTAACCTCTTGCAAGTGCAGGAGGATAGTAGACTTGGAAGCTCAGTTCGTCTGGTTTCAGTTGTCCCTGCTCCAGCAAGCAGCTCAACTTTTTGTTACTTTTTTTTTGATAAGCTTTGCTAGATAAGTGAGAGCTTTTCGTTTTTTATTTTTGAAGGTGTTTGTACATTTTTGACGATAGTCAACTCGAAACTGGATGTCAATTTAGTTGATAGGGTAGGCCGATGTATGATATAGAGAAATATTTTAATGCATGCTACTTGGTCTCGGTTATACCCTAAGCTCATGCTAGTTATTAATGTCAGCTTTCTAGCATCTGGTTGCATAATGTTGTACAATTGGGGGTGAAGGCAGCTGTCGGGGACCAGCGACAGGATCTATAACAACGCCAAAATACCCACACAGCCTTAATACCAGTTCAGAACAGTATTATACCAAAGAATTACACCGAAGATGGCTTCTTTTTAATACCCAGAGCTGCTGAGAAATCCTTCTTCCTTTTAACAGCCCTCTTGAAAGTTGGTTTTCACTTCCGTACCATCCTTGCCTACCCTTTCGATTCGGGCATTCCTTGTTTGTATCTCGTCGAGCGCATCAGCCACAGCCATTTCCCGTTTTGCATCAATAGCCTTCGTCTCCAGTTCTACCATTGTATTTCGTTCCCCTTCCTCGGCTTCTGGATGGCCTAACCTTTGTTCTTCGCTATGGTTTCCTCCACCGATACGCCAGGGCTCTGTGTTTCTCTTTGCGCCTCTTTCACATTCGTGATCCATCTAGATTCTGGGCTAGCCCTGCTAATAGAGCACTAGATTGGGTATTTGTAACATACATTCATAGGACCGATCTTAAAATTTATTTCGCCTGAGTATCTAGTGCATCTAATATAAAAACGATAAATGGGAATGCTAAAGTATTTCTTCGTAGTTGTCTCTTTACGCGTATTGAACTTGCGCCCCTTGTAGATATACTCATCGCACAGTATACATTTCATAGCAAGTGGCGCCATCAGACGCACAGTTTAGACTTTGGGTCCGGAATTCTTGGGCGCACGAGAACGGGTGATCTTCGAAGGATCGAAGTTGGGGGGGGGGGTAGTATTTCTCTAGAACCTTTTGCTCAGACATGGTGAGGGAATAATAGCTTTTACTGCAGTAGTTTTAGACGCCGAACAAAGTATTAGGTTATGTATTCACAAGTTTGAGGTGTTGATTGTTCTCAAATCGTGTTGCCACTGCTGTGCAACTTAGAGTAAGTTCGAGGTCGTGAGGCTGGATAAGGAAGAAGGCTGAAAGGCTGAGGGTGGCGACCGATAAGAAATTTGGTCAGCAATCAATCTTGCACTAAACTATGTCGGCGCGTCTCCCGATTATGTATTCAACAACGCGCCTCCCTCTGCAGAATGCGCCTGAACGATTGATGATTGTGTACGATTATTTGAAACATTACATAGAGTTGAAGAATCCTAAGATTTTCTACCGCTTCTCCTTTCTAGAAAAGAAAAACCTACTGGTCCGGGTAGCAGAATGGAGAAGTTCTTGAGGGATTGGCGCCAGGACGCACTGAATAAACATCAATACGATTCTGCAATATTTATAGGGGACAAGCTATTAGCCTTAACAAGTACTCTCATGCCTTCGCCTAATGCTTGCCTTTGCTAATGATAATTACACAGACAACGACAAGGATGCCTTCTGGCTCGCCCAAGTCCACTTCTCCACAGGAAACTATACTCGTGCTCAAAGCTTTCTCTCAAAACAAGACCTCATAGCTCGAAATCCGTCCTGTCGATACCTGGCCGGCCATTGTCTGATAAAGCAAGGGAGATTCGACGAAGCATTGAATATTCTGGGCGACAAGAACCCTACACATTTAGTCTCGAGCGCAAGCAATAGTCGGCGGAAACTACAACACACAAGCGGGCATGGCCGTAACGGCACTATTCACCACAGCAAGGTGTCTTCAAAAGTAGAGAGATCAGGGCGGAGAGATGAGGCAGCACAAGAGGAGGCTGCCAACATACGGTTCGAAGCAGCAATGTGCTTTTTAAGAGGTCTGTGCTATGCCAAACAGAATGCATTTGATCGGGCAAAAGAATGTTACAAGGATGCAGTTGGTATCGATGTACAGTGCTTTGAGGCGTTCGAGCAGCTCATGAAGAACTGCTTAATGTCACCCGATGAAGAATGGCAGTTTCTGGAATCCTTGGACTTTGACGCAATATCAGCAGATGACACATCGTCTTCACAGGAAGCGGCCGAGTTCACCAAGATGCTCTATACAACAAGGCTATCAAAGTATAAAAACCCTGCTACATTCACAACTGCAACAGAAACTCTGTCGACGCATTATAATCTAGCAACGAACCCGGATCTCCTGCTTTCTAAGGCTGATCTGCTGTTTACGCAGTGTCGGTTCAAGGAGGCTCTTAGGATAACAGACTCTATAATACAAGACGACAAGTACAACTTTAGCATATACCCACTTCATCTTGCTTGCCTCTACGAGCTTTCTCAAAAGAATGCCCTCTTTCTCATCTCACACGACCTTGCAGATAATCACCCAGATGAGCCATGCACATGGCTGGCGGTCGGTGTCTACTACCTAGCTATCAACAAAGTAGCTGAAGCTCGTCGATATTTCAGCAAAGCAAGTATGATGGATCCACACTTCGGTCCAGCCTGGATTGGTTTTGCACATACATTTGCCGCAGAAGGCGAGCACGATCAAGCCATCTCGGCATACTCGACCGCAGCACGACTGTTCATGGGCACACATCTCCCCCAGCTATTTCTCGGAATGCAGAATCTCCTGCTCAATAACATGACGCTTGCAGACGAGTTCCTAAAGACTGCCTATGGACTGTGCAAAACAGATCCACTGCTACTCAATGAGATGGGCGTTGTCTTCTACCACCAAGACCACCTCGATGCCGCCGTCACAATGTTCAACACGGCCCTCGACATCGCCGAAGAAATCGACTCTGAACCATCTGCTTGGATCTCCACCCGTGCCAACCTCGGCCACGCCTACCGCCGTCTCGGCCAATGGGATGCCGCACTCACGGAATTCGACGAAGTCCTTCGCCAAGGCGGCAAAGACACCCAAGTCTTCTGCGCCAAAGCCCTCGTTCTGATGGAGCAGCACAAGGCCTTCGAAGCCGTCACCGTCCTCCACGAGGCGCTGTCGATCTCGCCACAGGACGCCATCGCGACCGAGTTGCTAAACAGAGCCCTCGATGAGACGGCGGAAGGTGATGGGGGCCTGGATATGGGCGCTGGGCTCGGTGACGAGGAGGACTTTGAGCGGGAGCTGTCGTTGAGGAAACGCGAGGCGGCGATTGCGTGTGCGGGACGGAGAGCGAGTAATGGGAAGGGGAAGCAGAAGTTTCGACCGAGGTTTAGTAGTGGGGTTGGCCCACTGGAGGGAAATAGTCTGATGGAGTTGAGCAGCGACGAGTGATTGATTGATTGATAGATGGGGTTGGAATTTCGGCATCAGCATTCGGGGTTAGCATATGGGATAGCATGCATGGATGGCGTTTCAAGGTTGTGGCATGTCTGAAGGTTGTCCAGGCCCATTTTTCAAGAGCGGGCATAGCTGAAATGAACCGATGTCAGAAGATTCAAATCCAATCATGACGCTCATAATTTTTATGTCTCCGGATAGGCTTCTAGATCCTCAGATCAATGATGGCAATGAATAAGCAGATACAACTTCTAACGTTACAACTGGATCTAAAGTAACTTATATCGTGCTATGCCGCCGCACCTCGTCGTCCGGATCCGCTTTATCGGACGCTCCATGGGACGCATTACTCATCGAACTATGTTTCTTCTTCTCATCCTTATCCCGAATGAAGGACAGTATGCTCGTGTGCTTCTTCGTGTTATTTTGCGACTGGCTCTCGTCTGTGAAAACGGAGGTCAGGAACTCGACGCCGTCGCGGGGACTGGGTTTGCGGCTTGCGGTTTGTGCGGCGAGGGTGATTCGGTGGTCAATATAGGCGGACCAGGGCTTGCTGAGGCCGGGGAGAGTGATAGCAACATGGCAAAGGGTGGCTTGGAGACATGTGATTATATTTATCCTGTAGTGGGTGTTAGTTTGGGAGTTGGGAGGTGGAAGTGGAGAGAATGGTTTACTTTGGGGAAACCCCGTCCTCGCTGGAGGAGGTTATGAGGACTGTACGTAGAGTGGCGAAAGCGATGAGTAGGAGGAAAACTAGGCAAATGATGGCGAGGTGGATCCGGTGGGTACGATCCTTAACGGTTTGTACGAGAAAGAAGGGGACGATAAATACTACGCATCATTATCAGTCTCTTGGTGCCTAGATATATGGGCGGGACCAAAATGAGTGAAACTTACACGATATATAAGTTCCCATGTTCATAGCATAGTAGCTCCAAAAGAAGCTGCCATTGCCAGTAGAACCGCAGGAATCTAAAGTGTCCTTTACGAAGTTCTGCTGAAATGGCCAGCAACCAAAAAGGTTCATACAAATGACTGCGATGCCGGCTGACACAATGAAAACCATCGAAGCAGTAGCCCACTTAAACGCTATCGAGTTAGATGTCAGACGTAGATACACCACCGATATCGACACCTTAACGGTCCAGTTGGAGAAATAATATAGTAAGTTAGACGCATATTTCAACTGCATCACTTGTTAGCTGCTGAGACGGTATCGGACGTGGGATCTTCTTACTTTTGAGTCCACTTCGGCGGGATTGACAGGCGGATGCTTGGCGAGTACGAACATAGCGATACCAATACCAAGAATGGCAATCTGTATGATCTAGATAACAGACAGATGTTAGAAGTGATACCGATAAGGCCCAGTGGGGTAGGGCTAGGTATCGTACCTGCGAGACTATAATAGCACATGATGCGAAAGTATTCGTCCTGGAGAATCCGCGTATGTAGAATCGCGCAACTGTAGTGCCTGCGCCGATGAGGTAGAACACCACCAGACACGCCTACGAAGCAAAACCCACGTCAGCACAGCTCTTGCAATTCTGACAGCGGCCGACAAGACCGCAAAAATACAAATAGAACGTCTTACGATATAGCCCGCGATATTCATCCTGCAAGCGCCTCTCTCCCAGCGCAGCAATCAACCAGATATCGACGTTTCACGTCCTTTCGCTCTCGGAGGGTATCGCGATACCGAAAGAGACGTCGCCTGGAACCTTCATTTGATGCAAAATATATCTTAATCTGCCTGCGTGGACCTCCATTCTTATTATGTCGCAATCGACAGTATAGTCACTTTTATGTTCCAAGCCTTATCGTTGGGTTGGGTTGGGCTGTTCGGCCACTCATTCCTCCCGGAAATGGAAATTGTTCTAGGCGAAAGGTTAATTTGGGGGTTTGGAGCCGCAACCGGCCAAGAAAGAAGAAGATCCCCGATTCTAGGGCGCATACTTAGTCTGGAATCAGATACTCGGATGGGTAGGGTGCTTTTTCAGATGACGCGACTGATATTTTCGGTTGATATCTGATCTAAGTGTCTGCTGGTTTCCTGGGGTGGAGTACCGGAATCGGAGATGCGCTTTAGGGGTGCTTGAGATCTAGAACGATTGTGAATTTTACATGTAACACAGCACATGTTACGAAACGTCTCCTTAAGGGTTTGGGGGTTGGTGATTCTAGTGGTGGTATGGCATACTGTTAGATTTGTGGGATTCCTCGAGACGATGCTTCACGGAGACATCTCCGTAACCACACGGTTGCATTGTGCCATTTTTAGACCAATGCAGCCAACTGACTGTACGGGAGCGGCGTTGAATCTCGAATCATATGAAAGGTTCACAGGTTTTGTACTTGGCAGACGGATGCGACGTTGTGGTTGGGTAAGAGCTACGCCAGGTAAGCCTGCGTGCGAGTCATTGACATTGTTGTGTGAACATGACGGAAGATTCCAACCCTCATATAGAAGCTCTCTAGATACAAATGCTCTCTGCCATAAACAGTGCCAGAGATCGGTAGAGGTACAGTATCTAATGCAATCCCTTTATGCCAACGCCCATTATCGGGACCCTTTGCCCCAATTGCTATCCCTCATACTCGTACAAAATATTCTTTCACTGGTCTCTGCCTCTTCAGAGAAAGCCTGCAACGCCGATTGCAAATAGTGCGGCACCGAGTCCCATCATTGGCGTGTCTTTTCCTCCTACAGCGTGGTTCGTGGATGTTGCACTGGCTGCGCTGGCAGCAGTTGAGGCAGCGACTGCAGTACTAGAAGTAACTGAAGCAGCAGATGAAGTAAGTGCTTGACTGGCGTCGACTAGAGAACTCTCAGCACCGGTTGTTGGGGAAGCTGCCACAATCACAGAGTCTATTGATGTAGGAGTACCGGCTGTTGCTGTTGATGAGCCCGCGAGAACTGCGCCACCGACTGAGGCGATATGGGATGCTTCTGATAGTGCTTCTGAAGCAACGGACGTAGCATATGCAACTACAGCTGCACCAGCAGCTGTAAGGTCGGAGAGGCCGTCCGCAGAGACGGTACTTGAAAGGAAGGTGACCACGAAGGCCAGAACGGAGAAGTTGATGAATTGCATGATGAAAATGTTGATGGCGTGGTTTCCGAGACTTGAAGAATTAAACCGGCAAAAGGATTGTGATTTTACAGAAAATTCACTGGGGGAATCTAACGAAAGTGAGGGTGTCGATGATTAATGAAATGATAGAGTCAGAGACGTTGATTTGGAGAAGCCAAGTCTCCATGAAGTCAAGGAAGTGGTCCATTTAAGAAGAGACACCTTCCCCGCTGAGACAAGGGAGCATGACTTATGCATTATGACGTGAGAAAGGATGGAAAGTTATCTCGAAGAAATTATAATCCCCACCCGACAGAGTGATCATCACTATGGTGAGGGTCTGCGAAGCAAGCATGAGCGCTGCGCGGCAGCACATATGAGGTGGTTGTCACGCTTGTCCCACGATATTCGGCGTCATAGCCCGCGAAGGGATGCTTCATGTTTGATCGCCATCAGGGGCCGCGGCGATCTCTCGCTTCACGAAATTGTACTGTATAGTACACACAACACAATGCGCTTGAGGGTGCTGGGCGAGGAAGATACACCGAGGTAAAGTATCTAGAAGAATTAACCCCACCAAGTGAAGCTATTAAACCACGCTCTCCAGAGGGTTCGTCGTTCTAGCACATGTCCCGCTGTTCTCGAAGCCGTGGACTCTCCGCGAAACGTAAAGCCTCTACCAGGCGAGCATGTCGCATGAGCTCTAGTAGAGTTTAGAGAGGCTAGAGAAGACGGAGAGGGTATTTCTACCGAGGCCCCAGATTTATTGATCGATTGATTAAGTCGAGTTGCCGGCGAGAGATGGGAGATAAAGCCGGGTGGAGAGAGACCCCTAAAGCCGCGGGAGTCACCTGACTACCGGATTTAAAATCACGGGACGTAAAAGATAGAGCAGTCGATAGGAGAAGGTGCTCGCTCCAAGGCGCCTGCTTATCACCCCAGTCTTTAGATTCCGAAGAAATTGTAGAGGGGGTAAGGGTTTATTTCAAGCTTACCGCGGAACAGAGATAAGGAGGGTTGACTACTTGCTGTACTACTCCACCACCGATACAGTGATAGATGTCTCTTTCAACCTAGCACCTATCGTTTACCTGGGCTTTTCTACCTTGAGACTGACTATTCCGACGCAGAAGCTTGGCAGGGTTTGATTGGCGGCCGGGATGCTCTATATTACTTTCTCTACTTGGACATGATCTTCTGCTCTCACTCACAGGCGTCATGATTGATTCATCATTCACCAAACTCTGGAATCTGGATGCGATTGCGTCCGAGCTATGATATATGTAGAGAGGATCTTATAATACGTGTGTTTAAGAGTCTGATAACCTACGGTACTTGTGATTTTGGATATCATGTATTTCTATTTCAACTCGGACGTGGGAACTTGAAACGTCCATCGGACCTCCGGCGCGAAGAGGATAGAAAAAGAGGATAGAAAACGAGCATTCAAAATGAAGCATTTTAGACACCGCAGGCAAGTCTCAACAGTCTCAAGACTCAATGGTTTTAGCTATTCCTTCCCAATACCAATATAGAGACAGTCAATTGAACAGATGATTGCTCTTCAACAGACGTGATGGCCTCAGACCATCCAGAGCCAACGCTCATGCATTGTCTCAGCAATTATGAACCTGGCTATATATGTGACCGTCTATCCATCACGTCGATGCACATGGCATATGCACGTCGATGGTTATAGCAGCAGAGGCTGTACAGGAAGTCCGAGGTCTCGTCCACCGCGTCGAAACGGGACGGACTGTGGCCGCGGGTGAGAGGCGGCCGGCCACACACCGCATCCAGGCATGGAGTCGAAGCTCAAGCAGCTGTCTTTATGCCCTTTGCGCACATATAGACGCGCCTGATCTGTAGACTGTGGCAGCTTCTAACCGCGTCACCAATGCCGTCAAGTCTGCTCTGTCGCTGCACTGCTATGGCTATGGCTATCTGGATGGGTCATGGCGGTGCCCAGTGCCGTGCGCTCACTGCCGTGCGCACAGTGCTCACCCGCATCTCGCGACGCGACTTGGACGCGAGCTGGCGAGCAAAGGAGGCATCGCATCGCCGAGCAGCTGCGTCGTCCCCTGCAGCATCGCACATTCCACGCGCCGCACTCAACCAATGCCTCGCTGCTGTTGAGATTGCATGAACACGCTGTGCCCTGATCCTGCTTGCTCCTGCCTCCATCCTGCCTCGACGAGCCGGCGCCTTCTGTCGCTGCCCGCCGTCCTGTTGATAGTCTGGATCCGGTTCGCGGCTGATTGGCCTCAGCACGTACAGAACCCGCTTCATCGCGAAAACGCTGCATAGACTACTGCACCCTCGAAGTGAGGGTTGTTGGAGCGTCGAGCGCGATCTTGCCACTCGTGAGCTGAGGAGGCCTCTCTGCTGCCGCTACCACTGCTCGGCCATTGCGATATATCTCCCTCTCCCCCGCTTCCTTCCTTCCTCAAGGGTGCCGTCTTCGACAATTGCGACTCCAGCTCCAACTAGATTTACTGCCAAACTCGTCACTTCCCCAACCATGGCCACTACCGCTACAAGACAGCCTTTTGCTCCCATCAATGGCTCGAGGCTGCAGAACCTAACAAGCCTTAAGAACCGCCAGAATGGTATGTCAATCTAAATCGTACATGGTAGATCATGAGTCTAACATACATAGCTCTCCCTGCATCCGCGCCTCTAAAGTCTCCGATCAAGCGCAAAGCCGCCGTCTACGAGGACGACGATACAGAAAACATCAACCCCGTCCTCTCACCAAAGCGTGCAAAGGGCACCGAGGCACACTTCATCCTGTCTAAATCGTCCTCGTCGCCACTCAAAACCCGTCCAGTTCTCCAAACTAGGTCCTCACCAGCTCCAGCACCTCTCAGCACCTCAATCCCCCTCTCTGCACCAGCTGGCCGTTCACCAACACGCAAACGCGTAGGCATCCTCAACCGCCGTCGCACAGCCTCGCCCTTTACACGAGTCGACCCACCAAAATTCGCCGGGACATCCCAACCTCCTTTCTCCATCGCTGCAGCTCTCAGTGGCACAATCTCAAGCTACAAGCAACGCGCTCAAGCACCTCTTCTCGAGCCCGAGCACAAGGCAGGATGGTTCTTTGAGATCCATGAAGATACACATGACGAGACAATGACGAACCTTATGGAGCACAGTACGTGCACGCTTGATATTAGCAGTGACGAGGAATCGGCCGCTGTTCGTGATACGCGAGGCAAGGAGAATATCCCACCTCTTGATGACGTATCGCAAAGCCAGGCCCGCCTACCACATGAGAGCACGAAAGCGAGGTCTCTCCGACGACGGAAGGAGCTCGAGGAAGGTGCTATTGATATCGATCGCTCACCTCTCGGTACTCTCGCTGCCGAAGACTTCTATGCCGACGGCTGTTCCGAAAATGACACCGTGCTCGTCGCCGAGGAAGAGGAAGAGGCAGGCAAGTCGTCCTTCGTGCTGACTGTCGAGGAACCAACAGACCGAAAAGGCAAAGGCAAGGCCGTCGAAGAGCTGATGACCAAATCTGTCACCGAGGTACCCGAGAAAGCGGCGCTGCTAGAGCCGTTAGAAAAGGCCGAGCAGGACTTTGAGGTGTGGGAGAGCGGCAGTACGAAGGGAGACGATTGTTGATTATTTCTTACGGCGAACCGGCGTTGGAGTTGGACGGGTTGGTATATATATACCGTTGGTCTGCTGTTTAAACACTATTGTCTGGTTGCTTAATTCATGCTATGCTGTTTCTGGCTATCATTGTTCTTGTCATGTCTCGCATATGTAAAAGTCCTAGTATTGAGATAACTGATTGTCGATTATGCAAACTACTTTTACAATACTAAAGCCATGCCATTGAACAGAAACCTGTATAAAATATGACCCTAGCATACCTGCATACTATACTGTATCTTCTTCTAGAATCCAACAAATCGAAACCTCACCGATATCTAACAGTAGCCTTTTTTTACCTTGAACGCCCAATTCCACCTCTTACTTACCCCATGCTTCATACTTCCTACCTCTACTTGCCGGCAACTGACACGTGCATTTTCTCCGCTTCCTCACACTCGGAAAGAATCCTATCAGAAATTTACCTTCTGGTGGTCCTGCGTGTGGGCTTCGGAGCTGGAAGAGAGGAGATGTTTATGGGTAGTAATGATCTGTACGCAGTAATGAATGATTGAAATTCAGGATGGGTAAGGGTTCTCGAATCGTGGAATGGGATGGGGTGGGGTGAGAAGAGCCGGGTTGGGGAAGGGAAGAGGAGAGGAGATGATGAGGGGGATCTAGAGGGTAGGATAGGTCTGGGATGGAAAGAATAAAACCGTCCATTTGGCAAGCAGAGCTTTATTTGATAAGATCTTCTCGCTACTTCGGGTCGAATATCGGGATGCGGTTTGGGGGGGGTTGGGGATTTGCTTACCTAGCCTAGAGCCTTTATGGAGCTGGCTGGCAACATCAAGCAACGAACGGTAGACGTGATTCGTGACCATAACTATAGTTTAATTTTCAACCCCCCCACAAATATTCGAGTACGACGCCGTTGAAAGATTCAGATTCCTCGAGAGCTGCTATGAGTCCAACGAGTAGACAACCTATGCCGTTGTCCAACCTCGATTGCTCAACCCAAAAATCGCCCTCTCATCACCAAAATTTCTCTCGCAATTCCCACATAAAGCCATTATCATCAATTTCATGTCCCAGCTCATGGTATCTCTCCCGAACGCCAAGCCAAAGCAATTCCCATCTCGCCATTCTCCGTCTCGCAGGTCTAGTGGGTTCTCCTCCCTGGTAGGTAAATCGCTCAGTTATAGGTAATTCTCCCAGACTTTCCGAACGCCAGACTCCAGCGCTTCAGGCCCCAGCGGCGCACGTACAGGACCCTAGGGATGACTGTATATTGGTGCATCTGGTGTTGGACGTGGAAACCCATTCTGGCACGGCAGTGGCTGTGCTGTGTTTTGTGGAATCGGCGGTGTTTTTGAAGGCCTCTGGAGGAGTTATGAGTAAATACGACTTAAGAATGAGGAATCGGGTCGAATGCTTACTTATATGTGGATTTGAGGTTTATGATTTATCGTTGAGGAAGAAGTTATGGTGAAGGCGGAGAATGTATCAAGTAGTAAATCGCGAGGCTGTGCAACCAGTAAAGCAGGTTTGCATGGCGTACGCCAAGCCTTGGCACGTAGGCTTCACTTCATATATGAATTCGAAGTGACGATAAGTCAGCCACTGAAGTTTTTCAGTCCTACATATTAATTATATTAACAAGATAAGTATTGCCTGTTGATTAATTAATCTTTCGATTGGCTTAATGATTGAACTTGGAAGAACCTCTGGGAAGTTCCTGTCTGCAAGATGTGCCAAAGGAGTTTTACAACATAAGCTTGACTGACGGCATAGATTGCGAAAAACTACAAGAATTCAAATAAAACTTGAATGCAATGGCAGAGCAACCAAAACAGCATAGACTAGAACTAAACAGAATTATGGAAAATGGACTCAACGCATATCCAATAAAAAGATGTTGGCTCTATTTTCCGTGCTTTCTATGGTAATATACAATACTTTACAGGGGCGCCTGCAATGCCTCTTCTTCTGTTGATTATGAAATTCCAAGTGGCTTCAATATCCGTTCTCTTGCAACATTGTTTGCTACCTCCCCCCCCTTCTGTAACGCTAGAGCCCCGATAATTGCGTACAGTGACGCAGTATAAACGACATCACATCCAGATCCTGCAAAATTCGCAGGCTACATTGAATATTAGCCAATAATATAGCAGCTAAAACGTAGTGTAATACTTACATTTCTTGGTTTCCATCTTGTGACTTGTGCAATTCCATATGAAGATGCCAATTGTCCAAGCCGTTCTTTTGAGAGGACGTCCCCCAGGTTGATATTGGTGAGATTTGGGAGGCCCTCGAGGGCAGGATGCTCAAATGAAGTTCGGTCATATGGATCTTGAATGGCAGATTTGGTCGCGGTGGCTAGAGGAGAGTTGAGGAGGGCAAGTGAGCTTTGGAGGAGGAGAATCCGTTTGCCTATAGATTGCTTAGCATAATCCCTTTAAACAGCAAGACAATCCTACCGAAGAATGCCAATTTGTCATTGAAGCCTCGTCGACCTTGATCAAAGCTCTTGTGTGTTATTGCCAGCCATTTCACCTCTTCTGTGAGAACCTTATCTCCTCCTCTTCCCAAGAATTTGACGTACATCGCATCCAACTTTGCCGGATCCGAATTTGCTTCCCAAGCCTTATTTGGGTCCTTAATACGTGGGGAGAATGGCGCCTTCATCAACGGAGGGGTATATGACCATCTTGGCCTATCCTCAGACACTTCTGCTTGGCTCTCCTCTGATCTCGAAGCCGATGACGAAATACGACGGACAGCCTTCGAGGCGGTGGAGCTTGCGCATTGACAACATTGCCGTGGTCGCCTTACAAAAGCTTGAATCGATCGAATTGGCACTTTTGATGCCATTGCCACAGCGCTATCTACGTACAAAGCTCAAGATGAGGTGTTCGTCCGGAGACTCAAGCCGAATCGAATCTCGGAATTGTTAAGTCAAATCTTGCGCTAGTCCTTATCGAGAATTCCTTCCAGCGCGTCATCCGTATATCGCCAGTCGCGCTCACATCCTCTCATAATTGATTAACCTCTCACTTCTAGGATAATTATGCCACCATTTTTTAATTATTTCTTCTGATATGGCTGCTCATGAGCAAGTGAGCTCACAGTTATCTTTTGCTCATCTTTCACTCGCAGAAAAACTTGCTAAAGTTCTTCCCAAAGGTATCGCATTCAAGCTTTACCACGTGTCTTCTCCACCAACTCGAACAACGGCAATATACTCAGCCCCCCCTGGCGAACAACCAGATAGGACCTATTGTGAGAGCCATTTCCTTGCGCTCTCGATAAAGCCGAAAGCGGGATCGGAGCAGGCGCAAGGGGTCACCGAAGTGCTCACATTTGCTATCGAAGTCCTCATTTATTCTACAGCATCCTCTACCACGATATTTGTTTCGAAAGCCGACTCTAGTGGCTATCTAAAGCTCCTCAATCTTCCGAAAGGCAGTTCCTCTACCCTAAAGGAAGTCAGCTCTACATTTCTAGCATACCTCGTGGAGAAGCGCCAGAGGCCCGGTATTCGAACAACCGTCTCGCTTTTCGCGCGCGCACAAGATCAATATCTCTTCCCTGGAAGTGTAAAGAATAAGGATAAGCATGTTCTTGACGACCGAGGACTGGTAAGATGGTGGTGCCAGGTTCTGAACCCCCTTGTGGAGACTTCGAAACCTACAGAAGACAATAGTACTACATGGGACTCGATACAGGGCTATCTAATCGTTCCTGGACTTGAGACGCTTGAAGCCAAAGCCCTTTTACCAAAGCCTAGTAGAGTTAGTGCCTGGACGATTGGACATCCTTTGCGCTCAATTTCCACATATTCGGGAGACGTGCCTCCAAGATGTCTTGTTCCTCACTTTCCAGACGATCCTAAAGCTAGGTTCCTCGATGAACTCGACAATGAGATATCCGATGCACAAGGAAAAGCTACAGGAAAATGGAATTCGGTGAAGAGTTTGGACGTGTTTTGGGAAATGATGGCATTTCGACAAGAGTGTAGCGCCGGACGTATGGTTGGATTTATCTGGATCGTATTCACACCACCCTCTGCCTCTCATGAAGAAGCAGAAGTCCAAATTGGTAGCCCAAACCGACCTCCGAGCGTTATCAGCGATTATGGGGAAGACGACGACCTTCCAAATCTGCCAAAATTCAACAGGTCCTTTACCCCAGACATGTTATTCGCAGCAACAAGTGAATTCGGATCTCCTGTCAAATCTAAAGCTGGATCCCAGCGCTCTAGATCAGTACGCTCGTCGCCGAGTAAAAGAAAACTATCCGGGCCTATAATTCCACGACAGCCGAAAATCAAGGCACCCAATCGTGCGTATTCGCAGTCACTGGAGAAGCCGCAGCAAACTGCATACTACGTGTGGCCTACGGATAGTAGAGGTCAAGTTGTACTTGATGAGAAAGACTACAAACGGATGAATGAGCTTCTTCTGAATCTAGATTTTGCAAATTTAGAGCTGGCACTCGAAGGCACTCAGCGCTGGATAAACGAGGTTCGATCGGTTACATCAAGTGATCCGATCAACTGGGGTGCTTCTGTATTAGGGACCAAATCATTCGAGGTCAAAGCTGATGTAGGGAAATCCGACGTTACGACATTGAACGTGGGACTCGTACGAAAGAAGAGGAAGGCCAATGCAGAAATGGACGCCAGTGAGAAACTGGATCAAGCTCCGAAAGTTAATGTTCTTGACACAGGGATTATAAGGAAGAAGGCCAAGGTGTAAGCACGGTAATAATCATAAATATGGAGTTCAAAAACAGGGGCAAGGAGTTGGCTGCACGGCTGGATACCGGCGGCTGGATACCATCGGGTGATATATATACCATATGGAAAGTGGAAAATGGAAAATGGAAAATGGAAAATGGAAAATGGCGTTTGATTTATAGATCAGTCAATCAATAAAGGTCTATTCAGAATGCCACGCTTCATCAGATGCTGGAATTAGGTTGAGACTCAGGATAATGGGAGCCTAAGGCTGCGCTGCCCGCGGGCCATTGCCCAGTCTGGGGTCGCGACCGAAGGCCGGGGACTCGCGAGCGTTGAAGGATCAAGGCTATCGTCAAATTGAAGGCACACAATGACGGATCTGTGAACACCAAAGACATGCATGTTGTGACAGGAAAGCCCTACCAGGAAATGACGGGAGGATTTCCTGGAGCCTTCACCCGAGATTCAGAAGAAGCAGTTCTATCTACGGACCAAATTAAGGTGCCTTCGAATTTGTACTTAGCCTCGGATGACCAAATGGGCATAGCCTCATTCTTATCCTCAGTAAGCCTAATTGGACCCCCTTAATTTTAAAGTAAGGTTCCGCTCACATGATTGGCCGTGTCCGAGGGCTAGCGCCTTGATCACGGTATGGCTGAGACGCATTCCTCACGCTTAGATGCCTCCGTACATGTCTGATATCCCGCCCGCTCCCCCATTCAATCTCAACCTCATATTTCGCCTTCAGCCCCGTCATTCTGTGCATCTCCGCACATCACACTCCTTATAGTCAGCCGGATCTCCAGATGCGTGCATAGCAAGCACAGTGATAACGCAAAGTCACTCATTTTCACACTCGTTTTTGATACCATGTCTGCACGATCTATTCTTTTCTTTCTTGGCCTGCTTCTGGCCACTCTGTCGCCGGCGACAGCTCAAACTTGGACAGCATGTGATCCCACAAAAAATACCACATGTCCTACGGATGAAGCGCTGGGCATGAGCTATACTTTCGACTTCACTCAGTCCTCTAACGCGTCAACGTGGAACACCACGGCTGGGACTATCGTGTACGGCTCAAATGGCAGCGAATTCACAATTAACAAGCGCTACGACTCACCGACTATCCAGTCCCAATTCTACATCTTTTTCGGTACCGTTGAGGTTCACATGAAAGCCGCGACTGGACAGGGCGTTATCAGCAGTATTGTGCTCGAGTCCGATGATCTCGACGAAATTGATTGGGAGTTTTTGGGCGGCAACCATACCGTGGTCGAATCCAACTACTTTGGAAAAGCCAATAATACCGGCCTGGATGCTTTATACCATCCCGTCGATAACCCAATGGAGTCTTTCCACAATTACACCGTGCATTGGACAGCAGAGAAGATTGAATGGTGGATAGACTCCCAACTTGCGCGCACACTTCTCTATGCGGATGCTGAAAACGGCACCCATTACCCTCAGACACCAATGACCGTCAGAATGGGAATTTGGGCCGGTGGTGATCCAGGTAATGCAAACGGCACTATCGAGTGGGCTGGCGGTGAGACCAACTACGACGATGTGCCCTATACCATGTATGTCCAGACCGTTAAGATCACCGATTCTGGATCAGGAAGCGCGTATGAGTATAGCGACACTTCTGGAACATGGGAGAGCATCAAGACCATAGCGTATGTATTATCACCGTATCCCAAGGTATCATATACTAATATCTTCCAGGGGAAATTCTTCAGTTGCCGATACACTTAGATATGTACCCACAGCCACTCCGTCAGTCGCTGACAAATGGGACTCGGTTTCTTCAACGGCGAAAATTGGCATATACTGCGCCGCATCGGCTGTTGGAGCTGCCTTCGTCGGCCTTCTATCTTTCTGCTGCATCAAGCATAGGCGCGCAGGCAGGAGGGAACATGCGGCATATGCTGCGAAGCTCGAGGCCGAGAGAGCGGAGAATGCGGCATACCAGATTGAGCTGAAGGGTCGGAGTCAGGATTCGTTAAGCAGTTACGCCCCAACGCCAAATGAGTATCGGACTGGAACTCCTGCTGTCCCAGCTATCCCGTCGGCGTACGCGAATGGAGCTCTCAGGAGTCCCGCTGAGACGTCAGCAGTCTACGGAAACGGGGGACTCCGTAGTCCAAGTGGCTTTAACCTAGAATATTCTTCCGGTAATGGAAATGCTGCTAACGGGTACTTTAATAACGGGGGATACTCAAAGCAAAATGAGAAGTATGAGAGGTTCTAATTCTATTCAAGTCTCCCGAGCTCGTCACGAATGTACTTAATGTCAGGCGTATTGAGGCTAGAGTTGATGGTGATCAATATATAAGCAGCGTTTTTTCACACGTTCTACAACCCGAGTGGCATAATTGTATTTGAAGTAATCCATCATGAGGTACGCTCAAAGAAGCGAAATTTAAGCAGCGTGTAAAGGAAAGTAAGACGAAAGCAAATCCACGCACTCCAAACCTTGCTACATCACCTCACCAACTCGTGGTGCGCCTCCTTTCCAGTCGTTGCTCTCATAATAACGAAAAACCAAGTCATAGCCATCAAATTCATGCACAATCCGCTCCACACGCCGATATCCTTTGATACTATCCATCCTAATACCACGTCTCATGCCATGGGCCACCAGTTTGGCATCGATAAGAGGATGGTCCAATACACTCAAGTCACTGATACCCGTATCGCTTGATTTAGCTTCAAATAGAGTGACACTAAAACGGCCAGGCTTGAAAATGTCGACCACGTGCTCAATGACCTCGGCAGTCTCTCGTCCAGTCTGGCGTCCTGGAACATTGGTCTCGAATGAAGCGTATGAACACTGCGGCTCAGGAGTGACATGAACCGTGAAATAGTGAGTGGCGCTACCAGCTTGATCTGGCGCAGGAATGACACCATTGGCAGAAAATCCGCAAGGATTGAACATGTAGGCATCAACTCGGGCATCGGGGTAACGAGATGTCGGGTAGACTTCAGAAAGCCCACAGACTTCAGAGACAACTGTCCCAAGGGCGTGTCCTTCAGTAGCTAACTCCTCTGGGAAGCCAGGCTCATCGTCTGGCGTAAGTCTACCGTTATCGGAGGAGGTATTGCTGAAGACATCGGATGTATCATCCTGAGCCTCTATACTACCCCGCGTTGCTCCACACATACTGATATCCGGCTCGTTGCTGTTATGTAGGCCTCCCTGGCTATCCGTTGCCTCCTGGCGTGCTTCATTGGTTCTCTGAGAATATTTTCCTTCTGCGACCGCACTCGCATTTTCTAGATAGAATTGCTTTGCATTTTCCGGCTCTAGATCAGTCATGAGAATCTCCAACGTCTCGTCATCGTTACGAGTAACTTGCTGCAGGGCACAAGCTTCCACTGGAGACTGTAGAACCTTTGTCTCAGTAGCGTATTCGCGACCTGGTGTCGCCGGTGGAGTCAAACTGAAATTGGGGCTAGTCAGATACAAGTACCAATGATCTCCATTCATCTTCCCAACCATGTATGCGCTGCCGCCTAAGAACATCTTGTCCAGATAGTTAACTTCATCCTTCCAGCTACGGTGTGGACCGTGCTGCTTGTCCGGAAAGAGAAAGTTCTTTCGGCTATAGAAGACTCTGTAAGGCGTAGCTGCAGCAGTCATATTCTTCACCATACCTGTAGGGTGGTGTGGAAATCCGGCTTGCGAGGCAGCAATCTCCAACATGCGAGGGAGACCCCATAGAAGTGTTGTAGTGCCACAGGTCTTCAGTATGAGTTTGTGACTAAAGACAAACATACTAGACTCCGAAAGAAGATATGCATCCACGTGATCGGATTGAACTACTGACAGGACCTTGCAGTTGACCATGTCAAGCATCTCCTTCCATGTATCGGCAGCAACTGCTTTAAGTCCATTTTTGACAGTAGTGGCCGGAAGCGCATTTTCAGCTGGGGCAAACCATACTTCTAGCAGCTTTTCTGGTCCTTCAAATGCATTGCTTGAATCGAGGTCTATCGTAGCCTCACGATTGATAGTCAAATGTGGTGTGCCTTCAAATGGCGAGAATGTATATTGAGGTGGGACTTCAGAATTGACCATCTCCGCGAAGAAAGGTGGGGTTTGTGCCTATTAGCTCGTTGAAAATAGTGATAGCTAACGTAGCAAGTACTGTGAAGCACTTTCTGCCACTCAAACGAACCTTGCGGTGTTCGTATGAGAAGAGAAGGCCCACAGAACCGTGGGAAAGAATTATGTGCTGGCGGAGCCAGCTGCAGCGGGTTGTTGAATTAGACGTCACGTAAGAGACGTTATGGAGGTCTGGCACAAAGAGGAATGAAGTCCTTTGCTGGAAAAATGTTGACTATTCGAGAGCCTCGCTCTGTCAGAGACCGATACCGTTCACAAGTATCGGATCTAGCAGACGAGGTTATCTGCGTTCGAAGGTCTGGTGAGGTCCGTGGGGCGTGGCTAGTGCTATCGAGGCCTGCAAAAGAACAGTCAGTTGACTTTCAATTAAAATCAATGGTGCCTGCGTTGTAAGTGGCCCCAGGAAGTTTTCGAAGCCAGTTGCCAACACATCCACCCATTCGCCGCCTAAATTGATAAATCGCTCAAGGGCAAGGTAGCACAGCGATACAGAAAGAAATGTGTCTATATCAACATGTACTTACTTTGCTGGCATGGATAGGAATCGTAGTAAGTCTTTAGTGCTCATAGAGTGGGTGTAGAGGATAGATGTAAAGGTTTTTGCAAATGTTGCCAAAAGCTACTTATGCAGCTGGGCTAAAACGGCGTGTTTGCTTGGACGATTGCAAGAAAGAGCAGTGTTCATCAGGCTTTGAAACGTGGCGCCTGTTGATGCGGAAAGAATTCAGAAGTTGTTTGTTCGTCGTCGATGTAATGGATCGTGGTGTCAAAGTTTTTTTTGACCTAAACGTCATTGTTAGTAAAGAGGAGCAGGAACGCGGAAATTTGCGCAACACTGACAGGAGCTCGTTCGCCGACGTGACATCGACAGAAGCTCAGTATAGTGGAGCTTCTGAGGGGTTGAACTGTCAATTCGAAATGTCCCTTGACGTTTGAGGATTGATGGAGGGACGAGGGAGGTAAATTCGAACCGGTATTGCTAGATTTTGTTCGTATAGGCAGGCAGTGCCAGGCACGGCACGGGGCTTTCTTCTCGCGCTTTTTGCCGGATGGAGAAGCTGCGACCCCACCATTCCAGCGGAGAGGGGATATTTAGCGAATGTTGATCAACGTTCATAGATTATTGCTGTAATTATTTAATTTTAATAGGTCAAGATCTCATCCTTCAGAAAGCCAATATCTTTCATTTAAACAAATACCGCCCTCCATGTTCCTTATTTCACATAATTAGTATTTTAATATTCAACTGTCAGAAATATCATACTTCTATAATTTGAAGTCTGTAGAGGCTAATGTATTTTAAATGCGTGTCTAGAACGTGAGAGCGTGGAATATTCAGTATGATATTTAATACTTTATACTACTCTTAGCTACTCTATTAATTCATGGATCATATATAATACAGCTCTAAATTTCCCTGAACACCTTCGCTATGCTCCTTAAATGATGGTCAAAATATCAAGATCAATTGCTGTTAGTGTCAACAACCCCTTCGCAAGCCCCAATAACATCTGCCGTAATGTCTCGAAAGATAGGGGATAGTGAGCAGCTTTTGTACTTCTCAACCAATTGTCCAGGCTCTTTGGAATATGTTGCAGATTCTTCGCCGTTTCCGTTTCCGTTTCCGTTCCCGATATCTTGACCATTGACGGACGTACCAACAGGATATATTGGTCTTCGCCCAGTTTCGACAAGCATGACGAACTGAGGATCAATGGGTACACTTCCCAGAAATCTGACATGGAATTCTTCAGCCATAATTCGTCCACCACCAGAACTGAAGACAGCTGTGCACTCTGAACAGTGCGGGCACACAAAGCCACTCATGTTCTCAACCACTCCAATAACATTGATACTTGTCTTCACGCAGAAGTTCAGTTCTTTCTTGACATCGGCCGTGGCTACAGCTTGTGGTGTTGTAACCACTACGGCGCCCTTGACTTGCCCTGGCAAAGCATTTTTTAGAAGCGTTTCTGCTAAGCTGATATGTTCATCCGAAGTGCCAGGTGGTGTATCGATGAGAAGGTAATCGAGGTCCCCCCATAGCACATCCGTCAAGAATTGGCGTACCATCGCCGTCTTCTTCGGTCCCCGCCACACTACAGCATCGCCCCTCTCCCGAAGTAAAAATCCTAAGCTCATGCATCGCAGTTCACCAATGCCAGCTTCCGGGTCGGCCGAATGTACTGGAACGGGTATCCAGCCGCCCGGCGCTTGCGTCACTTTCGAGGATTCGATGCCAAATAGGCGTGGTATGGATGGACCGGTAAGATCAATATCGAGAACGCCTACTGAATGCCCGGCTAGTGAAAGAGAAAGTGCCAGTTGAGTTGTAATCGAGGATTTGCCAACCCCGCCTTTGCCTGAGAGCACCTGGCGTTGTCAGTGATTGCCAGTCGAGCAATTGTTGGGTTTACTTACAAGAACGATGTTCTTGACCTTGTCAAGAGACATTTTGATTGTTTTGTAGATTCACGATCCCAGCGCGTTCCAAAGACAATATTGCGAGCCCAAAATATCGTCTTCCAATCCTTATCGATTATCAATCAATCAACAAGCGCTAAAATTTGATGACGGCGAAGACTTCGAGCGCCGTAGACTTCGAGCGCCGTAGTTTCTCCGCGCGCGGCTGCCCCGGCTACATGAAAGGTAGCGAGCGAACAGGGAACCCCGGTTATTCTGTTTCCATATTCATTTCAGCTACTACTGAAAGATTATGCTCGACAAGCCGTCGCTTTATGCTGAGGACAATATGACAACCGCCGCGTTAAGTAGATCGATATGGATGATCCCTGGGGCTCTCCATGGGCAGAGGAGACAGTGCAGCCTCTCGCAAATATTAAAGATACAGCAACACGAGGACCGGTAACACCGGATAAGTCGCTACCATTGGCAAATCAGAGCAGGTCACCGTGGGACGACGACGATGGGTTTGGAGAATGGGCGGCATTGCCGGCTAATGGCGAGACGGAGGAAGATATACATGTACAGAATACACACGATGGAGATCATCGAGACGGAGAAGTACCAAAAGGCGAAGAGGTCGCTTTCAATGACAACAACACCGCGTGGTTTTCGAGGGAGACCAAATCTGTCGATGCTAAGGCACAGATCGTGAATGATTTTTTTCTTGGTGGCCCTCAAGTGCCGGAAGATCCTTGGGCTGGGGAGATATCGCCTATAGTTGAGCCGGAAAAGCAAGGACTAGGAGATTTAGATCACGGCGACTCATACCGAAATTTTGATGGAGATATGGCCATTGATACTCAGATTGTCATGGGGGCTCCCAAGGCTTCTAGGCCAAAAGATGGCACGGCTGAAGGAGAACCCCCCCCCCTAGATAAGCCTACGGAAGTCCCATCGGAAGATATCCTCGAAGTCGGCGAAGGTCTAATCAAAGACTCGGGTATAGAAAGGATATCGCATTCTGTAGAGAAATCCGCAGAAGAAGATTCGCCTTCCCCAAGACCATCATCACCTTCGGATCGCAGCAATCATCTTGAGCCATTCACAGAGTCTCCTGGAACCTCGTTTGAGGAAGACCCAAAACGTCCTCATGTAGAAAGGCACGGATCATCTAAAGTCAAGCAACTGGTTCAACTATTTGATGACCTAGGAGTTCCTATTCCACAGGTGGGTAAGGGGGTTGAAATTGAGAGCTCTGAGGACGCCACCAAGCTCACCAACGTGTCCAACGAAGCTCAGGAAGCAGAGGAGTCGGATGATGATTTTGGCGATTTCGAAGAAGGAGTGTCTTATGTGGCTATTGGAGATAGCCCTAAAACTGCCTCAGTGCCAGAGGACATCAAGCAAATGGAAGATGCAAAGGAAAGCGCATTGGAACTCAATAGTACCCTCGCGACTGTTAGTTCTGATGCAAAGGCTGTTAAATCATCTACTGGCGCTGTTACGGATGGTCCTTTAACTTTTGAACCTGACTTGACATTGTTGGATTCTATGTTCGCTCCGGACGATTTACATATTGATGCCCCTCCCTCAATGTCGAAGCAGGCATTAGACATTGATAGCATAGTTCGAGACTCATTTTCTTCTGTGGAGCAGCGAAAAACCTGGTACAGAATATCAAGGTATGGTACGATTCGTAGTTACAACACTGGTAATGAAGACAGCTACGTTAGAGTCACCTGGGCTCACTCAAAGGTCCGAGAAGAGACACTCCGGATTGTAGCCAGGTGGATGGAAGAAGATCGTACAGGAGGAGGCATTGCTCTTGATGGAGGCAGCCGAATGGACTCTATGTTTGGTTGGGGTAAAGCACCTGAACCGTTCGTTGCCGGCAATTCTAATCACCTCGATGGCATCTGGAAGTCAAGTAAATTGAGGAAACATGTACATAGTGCATCCTTGGCAGGATCGGTCGGCGAATCTACTGGAACTTCAACCCAGAGTGGGCGAAGGCGAAGCTCTATTGATCACATATCCATCTTACCTAAGGTATTGGCTTCGGTAGCGGAGCCACATTTTGGCTGGAGCACTTCGCAGCCTGCCTCCATATCGCAGGAACTTCAGCTTCATCAATTTCCGACACAACCATTAACGTCATCTCCGCCCAAATCAGTCGGCTTTAAGTCCTATCTGGAGCAAAATCCCGGTCATCCAGAAGTTTATGGAGAACAAACCGTGACCAGAAGTGACGTTAAGAGACCTTCCACCGCACAATCTAGCCGTCTTACTATCTCTACCAAACCAGTTCCAACATTGAAGCTAGCTCCTCAAAGTCTGACTGTGCAAGCTCCAGTTGAGGGTGAAGCAAGCGGTGATGATGACTGGGGAGAGATGGTTTCATCGCCTGTCATTAAAAGTCCAGTTCAACCTGAAGCATTCAAGCGCGGCCATAAGCCTGTAAACAGCATTATGGACGTATTGAAATTTGTCAAAGACACACCGGACCAACCCGAAGCCGTTCAATCTAGGCATAAGTCTTCCAACAGTCTTTCGGATGTACTGAAATTCGTCGAAGATACCCCACTTGAAGATGCTCCGTACGAAGATAATCCGGTCGAACCTGAAGCCACCCAGCCTGGCCTCAAGTCTCCAAACAGCCTAATAGATATCGGACCCGTTGAAGGTTTACTTTCTCCGAAGCCACATAATGAGTCATCGATAAATGGCCAGATTTATAATCTGCCTGGAAAGATTTACTATGATCAGCCAATATCTAACACTATGCCAGTCAATGCTGGCAGCGCGTCGGTAATAAACTCTGGGCCTGATCCATGGGCCACAGCGGATTTTTCGTTCTTCGATGCCCCAGCTACACCAAACGTTTCAGTGCCCATACATACATCTAAGGCGATACCTGTGTCGACAAACCCCCAAACTCAACGACTGAGTTTTCAACATCTTCCACCACCAACTCAACCTCTTCCTCCGCCAGCTCAACCTATTCCAACATCAGCTCAACCTGTTCCACCATCTGCTCAACCTCTTCCACCGCCAGCTCATAACCCGCAGGGGCAATGGAAGTCAAAAGAAGAGGTCGAACAGGAAAGAATCGTCAGCAGCATTGTTCGGAATCTACCAGATTTATCATATATGCTCCGGAGATGAGCAATGGGAAGTTTTGATTTTTCTCTTAAGACAGCGGGTTTAAATATTTGACGGTGAGCATGAGCGCTGGCCCATTGTACTTGTACATATAATTTTGCATAGTTTATTGTAATAATTGTGGTATAGCACAACATCAATTTTATTAAACGCCCGATAGTAAATACATGAAATACGCGCCGGCCCTAACACAAAATCGATTCCCGATATAATTGATGAAACTGTGTTTTATGCCTTTTTTCTGGTCAGGAAGTTGAGACGCAGTTTATGCCTATAAATATAGTTTAAGGATTAAGATAAAGGCATTCGTCATGTCAGAGCGAAAGGTACTAACTAGTCTATTAGCATCGATTTACTATAAAGAACCCGAAACCCTCTGCTTATAAATATGCATGAGCAAAGATATTTGTAGATTTTCGCTAGGGATGCCATGCTTGCAGCACTGTATGTATATAATATTGGACAAAGAGTCCAGACATATACTTATGCAAATCCTGTTGTCGAAATGTTTCTCTGGGTTATCTGGATTCTTGCTGTAATTATGGGCGCTATCACTGAAGCAGTGCCCATAAGAATGAAGCGACGACTGATGTATGCATTCGGTTAATTAACTTGCTGCCACTATAGATGGTGTCGTCCAAGCATAACTCCCGGTTATTAAATTCGCTGTTGTTATGAATGCCGTCATGAAAGTCATTATATACCAAATTGGGCAGTCCTACTCCCCTGGATTAACATAATACACCGAGACACCTTAAGGTCAGAACCATTCGATGTCAAGTTACTTCCTTGCAGTATTGCACTTCTATTATATACTTATCAGGTAGGCGCACAACAGGGAACTAGGTGCTCCTCAGGCATCCAGATATGCCCCACATTACCGATAACGATAACGATAAAAACTTTATTTAGAGCCGACATGACAACTTCCTAACTGTTCCCCACCAGTCTTTTACAACCCCACAACAATGCCTCCAAAACTCTCAGAAGACGAGATAGATAATCTCCTTTACTTTTCCCGCACCGGTGAATCTCAAGACTTTGCCGACTTTACAGGCGAACTGATCCAGCGTGAGAACGTATCGATCAGCGACCTCCTCTTCGTTGCAAAGGATGAACACAGTGGGAATGGCCCGCTGCACATGGCCGCTGCCAATGGGCATTTCGGTAAGACGATCTCATCATTGTGCATGCAAGTTCGCGTTGCATTGTGCAAAGCGTTCTAACATCGGCTGCATATAGAAATCCTCAATACGATAATCAAAGCCCTCTCCGTCCCTTCTCCACAAAACCCAACCCAGCTCAGGCTCCTCAATGCACAGAACTCAGCAGGGAACACGCCATTGCATTGGGCAGCACTAAATGGACATTTGGAAGCTGTGATGATTCTGATTGATTCTGGCGCGGATCCGACTATTACCAATAACGCTGGACACGATGCAGTGTATGAGGCGGAACTTAATGACAAGAAGGAGGTGGTGGAATGGGTTCTGAAGGAGAGCGAGGGACTAGAGGAAGGAATTGGTGGAGAGGGTGATGGTGAGGATGCCGAGGAGGGGGACGTAGAAGAAGAAGGAGAGGGCGAAGATCAGAGCGAAGAGTCGAGAAAAGAAGAGGAGGCTATAAGAGCTGGCCTTGGTGATCTAGGACTGGGAGAAGTGAAGAAAGGCTGAAGAATGGAAAGAGTCTCTGCATTGAAGCTGCGCCGTCAGAGAATCTGCAGCCTACACCGTCTTGTAGTGTGTTCTCTGGACAGCAAAATCATCCGGTATCAAAATGGGCAACGAGTTTCAAGACAATGCCATCCGGCCCAACATATGGAATATCGCACTACAGTCCGGCAAATACAGGACAAACGGACAGACTATAGCTTGATTAGTAGTTATTAACTAAAACTGGCCGTGTCTGTCAGACATAGCGAATAAAAGTGATATATCGTCTATCAGTTAGAGCCTGTGATTGGGCAGAAACGTGCTGCCATTGTCTGAATATGATATTGCTAATTTTTTGACGAACATACCACTATGGGATATATTCTACCGTAAAAGCAGCCACCGCCAAGCAATCACAAAATCATATCAGCCTCCCCCACATACCGAATACTTCTGCCTCTCGTCTACATGAATACCGCGACGCAGATAGTCTACCCCGCGCACCAGGTCAGCCACACGCCAACAAAGAAGACGCAGAGAGAACCCCCTCCTCGCGACTCTTCCTAGATCAGAACTCCAAGCCGTCCTGTCATCTGTAAGAAGTGCGCAGACACGGCAGCAGAGGGAGTCATGATGGTGAGAAGGAGAGTGGCGAGCACATGCAGAACTGGTGCCGCAATCAGCAATGCCGGGACTAGGGTTTTGAGGACTGATTGATTGATTGATTGATGGAGACTTGTTGTTGGCGGCCTGGATGATGCTTGAATAACAGAGGTTCTCTGAACAGAAAGCTGTCAGGGGGAAGTGGTGGGAGGGGTGTTGATTCTCTGGTGGTGACAGCGGTATCGCTTCTTACTTGACAAGACTATGATGGCTGACTGATAGGGTATTTCATTTTCTCTTCCTTCTTTTCTTTCTCTCTCTCTTCTTCACTTCCTAACTAGCAATATCACGGTGTTTTACATCCTACCAACTACAAGCCCTATCACGCATTCCAAACCCGCGCTCTGACGCCATCATCATCGTTATCATATCACATCATCGTCGACACACACAGCCCGACCCAGCCCCCCATCTCCGCTATCAGATATTAACAACCCTCTCATCAACCCTCTCCAGCACCGGCCCGCCTCTCGACCCCTGACTCGCGCTCCGCCGCCTCATGCGCGCCTCGGCCTTCTCCCTCAGCCCGCTCTCCCGCACCTCCCTCAGGCCGCGCTCGCGCACCAGCGCCTGCCGCTCCGCCTCGGCCGTGTCGCCCAGGCCGCTCGCCAGCCCCGCGTTCAGCGTGCCGCGCAGCGCTTCGCCGGTGCCGTGGAGGCCCTTGAGGGCGTTGGCGAGGCCTTCGCGGCGTCCCTGGTGGGCGGTGCCGGGGCGGGAGAAGTTCAGCGGTGCGGGAGCGGGAGCCGGGTCTGGGTCCGCTGCTTGAGCGGCGGGCTGCGGCTCTGCCGTGTAGGGCCCGGGGGTTGCGGGTTGGCGGGGTCGCCTGGGCTGGTTCCGGAGCGAGGATCGAGGGGGGATGGCCTGGCTCTCGCTGGTGGTGGGCGAGGGGGGGTTCTTGTCGGTGTCGGTCTGAGTGCTGGGCGGCTGTGGGGTGGGGTTTTGATGAACTGTTTCGGTCGCTGGAGGGGGGTCGGTAGAGGCATTGTAGGGCTGGGTTTGGACCTGTGTCGAGCCATCTGAGCCGACTGTCGTGGTAGCTTTTCGATGTCAGTAATGCCCTTTCAATCATCAAGTCATTGCGAGAGTTTAGGTATACAGACTTGTGGTGGTCGTAGTCGTCGTCGTCACCGTCGTTCCAGGCGGCTGCTGATTTACTCTGGTATCTGCCGTCGAGATATCGCTCTGCAGAGAGCCATCACAGCTATCATTATTATTCGAGGCCGCATTCACGTCGCCGTCTAAGTCCGCGGGGTCTGGCCCGGGGCTTAGATCCGGACGCTTCCTGTCTTTGGATCTGAAGAACCCCATTTGTCTCGGGCTGTCTTTTCACCTCTTGGTATTTCTCAGCTATTTGAAAATGGTCTCTCGGGATCGATTATCGGGTAGTCAGAGAGAGAGAGAGAGTCTGATCTTCCTGGCCGAGTCGCGAGTCTGAGGATGGGCTCTTTCAGCTTGCTTCTGATGTCATGGGACGGCTTGATGCGGCCGCGTCTGCCCCAGAACAGGGAACGGTGGTGATCTCTGTCGATCTTGCACTGGCATCTCGGCCATCTCTTAGGCTGATCTAGATCCAAGGCACGTATGAAAATCAGATATCAGTTAAGCTGATGGGATCAAGTAGTTGGTGAAGCCCATCCGGGCCTCGTTTCTTACGAGGTTGGGGGCTTTGATTCGGGTGGTAGGGAGGGAGGAAAGATACTTGTAGGAGCGGGTTATAACTGGATACAAACCTCTTGCTTATAACTGATAGTAATCTTGCACTTAGTTCTTATATACCATCACTCAGAAGCTAGATTCAACTCAACCCCTATCACCGATAGCCGAGCTCCAACAGCCACAAAGGTCATTCGTGAACTTACTGCTAGGTGTAGACCATCATACAACTATAAAGAGACAAGCCACGACCCGACATTGCGGGATAATAATCTAGGAAATATTGCTGTTGTATCAAGAGAATATCCAGCTAGACTTCCAGTCTAGATATCAAGAAAGAACAATGAGGGGTAGAAATCCAGCTTTGAGAAAGACGGATATCAGGACAGAAGGACCGGTTAGGACATCTTCTGATACGATTTGAAGAAAATCTCTTATCTGCTCGGACAGTAGGGTAGAGAGACCGGTCATCACATTCTCCAACACGGTTGGGAGATGGTTGGTCTTTCTTTCTTCCTTTCTTCCTTTCTTCTCCGAGGAAGATGCCCAGAAAGAAATCTCGAGAAGTGTATCATATAAAGAGGCTGGATAGCGTTGCAGCGATGGGGTTCTCAACCAACGCGGCGGCGGCAGCTTTGGGGCGGTAGTACTGTACTCCCTTCTGGGAGGGATGGATAAATGGATGGGCGGATAGATAGAGAGGTTTGGTTTCTGTAGCGTGCTTCCTGTGCAGTAGAACGTGCACAATATATACAGTGTAATACATAGCGTATACCCTACAATCTCTCCTACCGCAAGCTCAAACCAAGGTCACGAAACGTAGCACGGCAGCCCGTCCGCCCACCCCTTCGCTCTTCCGTCCGTTTCTCTGTTTCTTCACCCGTCTGCTTCTTCGTCCTGCTGTGCCGTTCTGTTTCGGTCCGCGAATGAATGAATGGGTGGGGATGCCTTGCTTCTGTCCCAGCTGGAATTACGACCTGGCGGCACAGTAGGGCTAAGAGGGATGGATAGACAGGCTGGGTAGATCTCCTGCTTGTGGATAAATGAATGTTTGGTAACAGGCGGAGGAGTAAGGAATCAAGGCGAGTGAGTAGTACAAGGAGTGTCATGTATATGTATATCGTAATATAGAGAGAGGACGATTGGGCGAGCAAGAAGGTGAGTGAGTGGACAAGTGAGCAAATGAACGAGCAAAAAGCTATAGGATCCATCTAACCACCTAACCACACTATATAAAAAGCTCACTTGGTATCAGTCTTGGCAGCTTGACCTGAACAATCGACAAATAAAATGGCCGGCTCTTGGCAATCGAGCACGCTGGTTAGCTGCATCTGGCTACCTTGGCAGGATATCAAATGATAAGTAGGTAAGGCAAGGTAAGTAAGGTCAGGTAGATCGATGGCCAGCCTCGCTGAAGAGCAGGAGTCTGATACCTTATGCCATCCATGTCGGGCAATTGGATATACTGTTCGCGGCCTATTCAGCCGCGTGCTCTGTCGAGTCGTATATAACCTAACCCGACCCAACGTCTGCCTACCTAGATGTATAATGTCGATTCGAGGTTCCAGATTCTATAAAAGGATAAGCACCTACCTACATACCTCCCCACCCACCTATCTACCTTCTTTGAGTTTCCAATCCCCAATCCCCAAATCAAATAGCGAGAAATCTATAAAATATGCTCTTCTCACTCTTCTCGCTCTCCTACCTAGCCTCATGTTTCTGTCTTCCTCTCTTCTCCGAGTTCGTAAGACGGAGGCGAGTATATGCAGCATAGTAGATGAGACGAGACGAGATTGATGGATATCACAAGTAGTAGTGTGCTGTACTGTGCTTTACTGTATTGAGAGTGTGGAGTGGCTTGTAGCAGAGTACAGCAGAGCAGAACAGAGAGCAGACAGCACCAAAGCAAAACAGCACCAAAGCAAAGCAGAGCAGCCCAAGCTCCCCCCCAATCCCGCACCACCACCGGCAGCAATTCAACACCAGCACCGTAAACCTCCAAGCCACAACAGGCACAGCCACCGGCACCCAGCCCGCCAGCGCCTCCACTCCATTACAGCGAGCAAATCACAGGACATCCACCCCCCCCCATCCACGGTCCAGGTCCAGGTCCATTCATCGTCATGGCTATCTACAATCGTCTCCACGCACGCCTCGGCGCGGCAGTCGGGGCGGCAGTGGTGGCGGTGATTGATTGATGTGATCGGTCAATGAGAGAGAGGCTTGGGGCGAGTGCGTACATGTGCCAGCACGAACCTGCTAGTCAGAGTATAGTAAGGCAGAGAGCACAGTAAGGCAGAGCACAGTAAGGCAGAGCATGAACCATAAAACAGAGCATAAGCAGAGTACAGCACAGCAAACCAGCCCCCCCCCCCCAGCGACAGGCAAATCTTACAAGTCGCAACGGCGAGATCTGGAGTCGGGGACAAAGACAGGGCAGCGCAGGGGAACGTAACGTAACTTGAGAGTAGAGCAGTGTCGAGCAGAGTACATACATACATCCACAGACAGACAGACACCTCAGGCAGCGCGAGACCGAACAAAAAGCCAAGCCAGAGCCCAAGCCGAGGCCACTGGCGTCCCGACCGCTTTCAAGGCCCCACTCCCCTCCTCCCCCCTCCCCCCCGGCGACTCCCCGACTCCCGATCCCCCCCTGGCCCCTGGCTGACTCCCCTGGCTGACTCCCCCGTCCGTCCCATGTTTGGCTGGCTGGCTGGCTGGCATTGTTGGCATTGTTTGCCGCCATCCCTCGCTGTTATTTCGTCGTCCCCCTGGGGGCCCTGTGTACGGTTTACTGTGTACGGTTTACTGTCTGCTATCTGCTATCCTCTCGCTGTACACTGCTAATACACTCCACTAATCCACCGCCTACGCACCAAATGGCCACAGCCAGCGTCCCCTATCCACGCGCCCGGCAGCCTCGCCCTCGCCCTGCCCTCGCGCGTCCAGTGACGGGGGCCCCCGGGTGGCACCTCGATCCGCGCGCAAGTCACGAAACCCATCACCCATCACCCATCCCCCCCCATCATCCTCCACCATCTCTCTTCTCGCGCTCGTTTATCGGACTCCGTCACCCGAGACACCTGATTTAGATGGAAAGAGCTTCCTTTCCTCCCCCCCCCCCCCAATTTTCTTGCTTATTCCCGAAAAATATGGCCCATTTGCTCTAATCAGGTGCCGGCCCCCCCCCCTTTTTTTTCCTTTCTTTTTTTCGTTTTTTTATAGCCGTGTACCGGTACAGTCAGACGTGGATTGGATTGTTGCTAGGTTATCAAGGTGTCAGGAACATAATCACCAATAATGCACATACATCTCTAGAGGCAGTTAGTTGCTTGCACGCTTGATACTGTATATGTACAGTCTTTTTTCCCCAATCGCTGTAGAAGAGACCGGGATGAAATAATAAAGTAAAGTAAAATAAAAAATCCCGTCAATCTGGCTCTCCTCTTCCTCTTCTGCTTCTTTTCTTCTTTCCTTCTTCTTCTTTCCTTCTTCCCTTCTAATCCTTCCGTCTTTGGAAACCGGCCGCCTACTGGGCCGACCAGCCAGAGGATTGGGAAATCTCGCCGCCTCGGGGTCTCCCTCCCTGGCAGAATACACTGCAGGACTTGGGAAGGGCCCTGAGGGGGGGCCAATCAACACCGGTTGGGCGGTATGCAAACCAAGATGGCTTGATTGCCGACCCGGAGATGCAGGACGGTATGCAGTACTGTGCATGCACACTGTGCGGTACATGATATCGTGAAACCGGAAGTCGTATCATGTCCTATGCGTTTCCCAGATGAGGCGAGGGCGACTCGATACGAAGTATGGTACTGTGCGTACAGTGTATATACGAGTGCGAAGCGGCCTGATGGAGTCGCGGCCGGAGCTGCTGTATGCTGTATGCTGTCTGGGATGCTGGCGCCGTGGAACTACCGCGGGCCAGGGCTGGCGGGTACTGTACCACAGCACTACCACAGCAGGGCAGGGCAAGGCCAGGTGCAGTCGAGACTGTATTGCAACGCACAGTACCGCGCGCATTTCTCAGCGCCTTTCCTAGCCCGCCCTGCCCTGTCCTACCCACTGTGCCATGCCTCCTGTGCCGCCGTCACCATGTCCATCTTGCCCATCTTGTCCATCTCGAGCCCGGACGAAGGAGGGAGATGCAGCGTAGTTCGGGCGGCACTGCAGCCGTAGCTGTGGTGCACAGTGAGCATGGAGCTTGCGGGAATGCTCTCTGGTCTGGTAGCCGAAGGAGTGACGGGATGGAGTGGAGGAACGAGAGAGACTGACAGTTGAGACAGTTGACTGCTTGGGGTGTTGTTGTTTGGGTTGCGGAGTCGAGCCAGCTTTGGCCCCGAGAGGCCCTACAGCGCCTGCCGCCCGGGCCCCAAACCCAACTGTGGCAGCCACAGGCAGCCACCGCAGCCAACAAAACCAGCGCGACGGTGGCAGATTTCCCGCCTATCGGCAGGCCCTGCGGACCGCTGGATCAATCAATCAACCGTCTTATCGCCCTGCGCTGGCTCTGCCACGGATCCTCTCCAGCCTGATCGTCCCGGGGCCAGGAGGCCAGGAAGCCAGGAGGCCAGACAGAGCTCCCGATCTCCGTATACGAAGACTCAGATGCCAGTCTGCCGGCCTGCCATGCGACGTCATCTATGGAAATCACGGAGGAATGGTCGGATTCATCAATCAACCTGTCCTGCCCCTCAGCCTTCAGGCCTTCCTGGTCCTTGTCACCGCCCCTGCACGGCTCTGTATTGCCGGTAGCGTGTGCGTACCTTGCATGCAGCTGTACGGCACAGTTGGGACGGCACGCTGCGCACGACGGGGGCCCGCGGGCCTGGGGGGTGCACTGTGCTGTGCTGTGCTGACCACTGTCCTGTCCTGTCCTGTCCTGTCCTGCGCTGCACTGTCTCTATAGTACTGCCGTCGACTCATATCCCAATCGCCAAAGGAGACCGACGGCATTAGAGTTGGCGCGGTGCTAGGCTGGGTGGAAGACCGGGACGGCTGGAGGGAGAGGTGCTGGAACGGATTCCCGATCCTCCTCCCTCTCTGCCGGCCCAGACGTGCGCCCCCCGAAACGGGGACGCAGACAGGACAGGCCATTTCCCAACATCCAGCTCCGGCCCTGTCCCATGTTTTTTTGAAAGAAGAAGAAGAAGAACAGGACAGAGTGCGGCGGAGGCGCGAGTGGCACAGTACGCCCGTCCGTACGTACGTATGCAGACGCACGCTGTCGCATTCGGATCCAACTGCGATACCACTTGGCTGTCCGAGATAGGAAATAACAGGCTCGACACCTTCTTGTGAGACGGGTCAGACGCCCCAGCCACGAGCCGGCGGACCAGCGAAAGCCCCGTCATCACTGCCAGCGAGTCCTGGCCATGGCGCTCTTGGCGACCAGCGGCCAGCGGCCAGCGGCCAGCAACCACTCTCTCTCTCTACCTCTGCCGTCTCGGGTGGCAGTTGACACAATGCCATGTCTGTCTGATATGGGACCCCGGCAGTCTTGGGGATCACTAATCGAGAAACGCGACGTTTGCTCGGCCGGGTCAAAGGCCAAGTACGGTCGGCGCCCTGGGGTGCGCCGCGGATGTCCAGACGAAACCGCACAGCGCTGCAGAATTCTTGCTGTGCCATGCTGGGAGCAATGGGATGAAAAACTGGAGACTCGTGAGACCCGCGCCATCGGCCCTCGAATCCTCCGAGCATCTTTACGCATCGCGCGGTACAGGACATGCTCCCGGGAGGTACGAGCAAAGCCGCATCCTCGCGGAGACAAAAAGGGCCAGTGCGACGTCCGCTGCTGCTCTACTGTACATATGGAAAGGGATCTGTGCGATGCGCGTTGCCATGTGCTTGTGGGGTCTACGGGGATGGGAGAGGGCCAGCATGTCGGCCTTGTCTCACGGACAGCCTACTGGTGTTGACGACATTTCCATGGGTTTCGTAGATTGCATGTGTTCTCCGCCAGCGCGACGAGTGATGGGATGGGCAAACCCAATTCAGCGAGCGAGGAGTTGGCTGATGGCGCATGTCGCACGACCACAGAGCGCTCTTAAGGCTGTTTACTATCAACTACTGTCCGCTGCTATACCATACCATACCGTACCGTTACTGCACAGCACAGCAAAGCACGGCGTGCGTGAGCCCTGCCCTGTACGAGTGCCGACCGCTGCAGAGCCTAGCAGATCGCCGTCGCTTAGCCTGATTCCCAGCCTCAGACAGCGCCAGGTTCGCGTCTTCGGTGTCCGCCAATGCTGGCACGCTGGCTATAGCCGGGCGGGCGTAGGCGTAGGCGTCGCAGGCCCCCCCCCCCCTTCACGGTAGACGTGAGGCGCTTGTCTTTATTTTGGTGCGATGCTCCGGCAGAGCGACTTAGCTGCAGCGCCAAGGCCTGCAGCCACATGGAACTCGGGACTCACGGACTCTCTGGTAGGGTGCGTGTGGTAGGGGAGCCAGCCGTACCCGTGCTTACAGTATCGCCAAGGTATAGAGAGATAGGGGAGCGGCGAGCGAGTCAGGCTACCGGGTCAGGGTGCGCGAGCCTGGACAGCAGATACAGTGCAGTGCCGTACCGTACCTCTACTGGGCACGCGTTCTGTATACTTGTCCACGGCCGGCTGCCGGCTATCGCAGGTCGTCGATTCCCTTTGCCCCGATGCCACCGACGCCCGCCCAAACACTACACTACTGGCATAATAGCTGTACCCGCGCAACGTAGAGCCGGTAGCCGGTAGCCGGGAGCTGGTAGCTGGTAGTTGGGAGCTGGTAGCTGGGAGCTGGTAGCCGGTCGCCACGAAAGAAAATACACACCTGACGTGCTGGGTCGTGTGCAGCTCGAAATAGCCAGCGTGTGCCGACGCATGCCGAAGCGTGCCGGCGCGCTGGAGGAGCACCAGAGGGCGTTAAGCGCAGGCCCCCCGAGGCCTGCCGGGGGCCCAGGCCGGGCAAGGGTGGGGCTGGCTGGCCGTCAGAAGCGCAGAGGCAGAGGCGGAGGCGGGCACGGCGACAGAAAAGCCGCCGCCTGGTCCCTCCCAGATCGGCACTCGCATCGCATCGCGTCCCACTCCCACCTCTCCCACCCGTACCCACCACCTCCGTACCGAGGCAGGGCTGGGCCGGAGGAGGTACCCAGATCCAGCCTGGTGGGTTGGGCCGTCAGACGGCCTGCCCTGCCCGGCTCCAGACTGGCAGGCCGGCCGGGCTGTCGCTGTCGCTGTCGCTGTCGCTGTCGCAGCGGCCATTCCTTCCTCCCTGCGGAGCGGAACTGGCGCTGCTGCTGCCCACGGCCCACTGCCCACTGCCGCGGTGTTACGACGGAATACTGACAGTCGCATCTAGATCCCGTGGCCTCTTCTACCGGACCTTGCTGCGCTGCGCTGTGCTTCGCTGTGCTTGTGCTTGTGCTTGTGCTTGTGCCGCCGTCTGACCTCGCGTCCAGCGGAGGGAGATGCTATGCGCGGTCGCTGATGCGCCCCCAGCTGGAGCAGCATGGCGGCGCAGCAGTGCGGAGTATCAGTATCAGACTACACCTCCCTCTACTCCTCTTCGCTTCAATTCGCCCTTCTGGGCATAGGGGGCTACAGTGCAGGACTGGACTGGACTGGACTGGACTGGGCTGGGCTGGGCTGGGCTGGACACTGTGCTGTGCTGTATATATCGATCCGTCCGTCTTACCTGCCTTACCCGGTGCCGTGTACGCTGCCGTGCCCTGGGACCCTCGCGCCATTGCCGTGACTTGGCGGCCAGTGCCTGCCTAGCTGCGCCGGTGCTGTCTGTGTACGGTGCGCCGGCCTGTGTCGTGCGTGTTGGGCGTGCTGTGCGTGTTGTGCTCTACCGGCTCGCTACTGCTCTGCGCGTGGCTTGATGGCTCCTGCCTCGCTACTGCCGTGCCGTGCCGTGCTGTGCGCGCGCGCGAGCGAGCGAGCACACGAGTCCGCGGTGCAGTGATCAGCCTTTGGCACGGAGTCTCCCACCCTGCACGTCTCGTCTGCCACGGAGCAAGCCACCCTGACTGTTTTGCTTTCCGGACTCCGTTGCACCCTGTCCTGTCCCAGATCCTCATCGGCGGCAGGGGCTCGAGTGCAGGACTTGAGCGACGTGATCGCAGGCTGCGGTGGGGAAGGAGGGCGGCGGTTAGCTGAGCAGCCAGACGGGCAGAGGCAGCAGAGGGTACGGTACGGCCCAAGTGGCGGCTGACAGTGAGTGCTTCCTGTGCACCTCGCTCCAACTCGTCCGACGCGGCCAAATCTCCAACCTGTCTCTTGGCCAAGGCGGCATTCCAGGCGAAGGAGGCCGGCCTCGAGGAAATACCACACAGCAGCGTCGGGGATCTTACAGCAATCCAGTCAGATGGAGTGGCTGACGCCCTAATGTACGGCGTACTATTTATTGCTTTGGCCCATGCCTGGCCCATGCTCGCTGGGCCATGGCCTCGAACCGGATGCGGCAGTGTACGAGCGGAGATAACACGGAGACCGGTGGACGAACAGGCGTCGGTCGCAGCATGCACACGCATGACTCGAGTCGAGCAGCGACTTCTTTCCTTCTTTCTTTCTTTCTTTCTTTCTTTATTTGCGGTACCCTATCTGGCGCCGCGACGATGCAGGCTAACTCGAGGGTATGCGGTAAACGAGGCCTCGTAAGGCGAGCGAGACGCTGCTTGTACCGGAAAAGCGGTCGAGGACCACGAGAGAGAGGGAGGGCGCGAGTGCCAGGGAGCATCTGAGGGGAGATGGGAATGGAGGCGGGCACTCTCTGCTGCGTACATACCGTACAGTAAGTACATGCATGCGAATATACCGTACGTACTGTACTGTACTGTACTGTACTGTACTGTACTGTACTGTACTGTACTGTACTGTACTGTACTGTACTGTACGAATATACCGTACAGTACGTACATACCGTACATACTGTGGCAGCAGGGCCAGAGCCAGAGCCAGAAGAGCCGGGCCAGCTCGTGCGCTGGGATCTGCTGGAAGGGGACCCGCGGATCCGCCGAGGACCCCAAGATTCCTAACAAGATCCTGCCTGATCATCATGTAATGGGTTCGGAAGCCGCGGCCTTTCCGCAACGAGGGTGGTGGGCCGGGCTGGCAGGGCGTGGGCAGGGCGCGGGCAGGGCGTGGGCAGGGCACGGCGGCGCCCTGAGCCACTGGAGCGCATATGCCACCATGCCATGCCATGCCATGCCGGCTGTTGGAAGCGCCTCGCTACCAGGGCACGGCATGGCATGGCATGGCGTGGCGTGGCGTGTATGGCATGTATGGCATGTACAGACGGCATGGGCCCCCGAGGAGCCATTATGGTTTCTTTTCCAGCGCGCGCGCGCGAGCGAGCGAGCGAGCGACCTCCGGCGCTCCGCGAGCCGGCCGGCGGGGCTGGAGAGGGAAATAATGCGATATCTATCTATCTATCTATCTATCAGAAGAAGAAGATGGGCATTTTGATCCCGATTGTGCGTACTGGGACCGCTGCACGGCAGTGTGTGGGTACCGCACTGTAGACTGTAGACTGGACTGGACTGGACTGGACTGGACTGGAAATTGGCCGGACACTGTTGTCCGCCCGGGCAAGAGTTCGCCTGCGCCGCGTAGGGCTCTGCGGCCCCTAGCGGCCAAGACTGATAGGGAGGGAGGGAGGTTCTGTAGGTTCGGGCTGCACCTACGGCTAAGGGAGGGCCCTGTGGATGGTCCCCCCCGAGGCACCTGTGGTAGGGCTCCTGCTGTACCGTACGTACCTGCTGTACCGTACCTACCTCCTGTACGAGCACAACCCAAGGCATGGGATGGCACAGGTGCATGCATGCCTACCCATCTCCATCCGCCTTGCTCTGCGACTCCGGACGGCAAAGAGTCCAGTACCTAGGCCCGATATACATGGCCCAGACTGCCATCTGTCTCTCTATCTGTATCTGTACAGTGCTGTACCGCACGCTGTAGGCCATGCACGGTAAGCAGTCCAGTAGCACCGGATGATGCACCGCACCGATGGGTGCACTGTGCCGGGGCTACTACGACGGCGCTGTGCTGTGCTGTGCTGTCCTGTCCAGTGCCGCCTGTCTCGCACACTATACACTGCCGCGCAGTGCCTATCCCGTAGCCTATCCTGTAGCCTATCCTATTCCCGCCTGCCTGCCTGCCTGCCCAGCCCGGGCCTGCTCAGCTGCTGCCCTCTTCTCTTCTACTTCCACTTCCAGTACCCCCAGCGCAGCCCAGCAGGCCCAGCAGTCCCCAGCAGCCGGCAAAACAGCACACCCTGCCCTGCCCTACGCCCTCTACCCTACGCCTCTACCCCACAACAACACGCCCTGGGAGCCCGCGGAACTCGTCCGCCACCGGGGGCCCGCCGTCCGACACACCCTGCGCTCCCACGTTGCCATCCTGTTCTCTAGCAGTGCCTGCGCTGTGCTGTGCTGTGCTGTGGCTGCCCCGCCCTATCCCATGTTATGTTATGTTATGTTATGTTACTGTATGTTATGTTACTGTATGTTATGCTATGCCATGCCATTCTGCCATATTCTGACACGCCTGCCTGCCTGCCTGCTGGGCTGGGCTGCCCCCCCCCCCGCGCCAAGTGCCCAGCCCAGCGCCCGGCTAATCAGCCATTAAGCACCCACCGACGCCGACACGCGGGCCCTCTCGCCCTCGCTCTCGCGCTCCTTTGCCCTTTTGCCCTCTGCGCGGAACACCCGCCATCACCTCACGTTTTGCACGTTTTGCACGCACGCGGCATTCAGATAAGGCCATGCCCATGCCATCGATCCTGTGCCTCCTCTCCATCTGGCTATCGGAGCCCTCTTTTTTTTTCTTTCTCTCCTCTTTTTTTTTCTTTCTTCCCTCCTGCCCATCTCGCTGCCAGGACGGGAGGGCGCTGGGTTAGATGGAGAGAGCAGAGGACTGGGCTGGGCGGCGTAGATGGACGGCGTAGATGGATGGGCCCGCGGGCCCCACGGCCAGGTCAAGTACCGAGCACAGCAGCCGGGTCGGGTCATGTGAGGAGCAGAAGAGAGGGAAACCAACCTGGGCCGCCTCGCTTCGCTTAGCTGCCCGGTCACGGGCGTACGAGTACGGTGCGGTGCGGTGCGGTGCGGTGCGGTGCGTGTGTTTTGTTGTGTTTTGTTGTGTTTTGTTCCCACGTATTCCCGCTGTCCAGCCCCGGCCTGGCGTCAGTCAGTATTACTGCTGTTATTATTATTGTTATTATTACTACGGTGTTTACTATTATTATTGTTATTAGTACTGCTGTGTGATCATCATCATCATTATTAATCAATCCATCAATCCTGCCTTTGCAGTCATGCCATGCCCATGCCCATGCCGTGCCAATGCCCTGCCATCTGCCCTGCCCTGCCCTGCTCTGCTCTGCCGCCCTTTCGCCGCCGCCTTGGCCCTCCGCCCGTCCTCCGCCCCGTCTAGTCCCGTCCCGTGGCAGCTCCGCCGGCCGGCCGGCCTGCTCGCTCGCTCGCGATCGAACTTCTGCCATGCGCGCCATGGGCCCCGTCTTGCACCTTAAAATCCAGATGGGACAGGAAAAGCCGCTGATGGCTTTGGAGCTTGCCTCTGCCGCCGGGTGCTCTCTCTCTCTCTCTCTCTCTCTCTCTCTCTCTCTCCCTCTCCCGCTCCCTCTCCCTCCCCAACTCCGTGCCCTCTCTCTCTCTCTCTGCCTTTTAATTCCGTGCTCCCCCCCCCCTCCTCCTCCTCCTCCCTGCCCTCCTGCTGCCACCGCTCTTGCTCCCGTTCCTGGCTCTGCTACAGTACTGCTACATCGCCGCACACTGCCTGCTACTGCACCACTGCTGCTGCTACTGCTACTACTACTACTACTACTACGCCTCCTGGACCCCTCCCTGCCTCCGCCCTCTTGCAGACGGCACGTCTTCCTTCGTCCACTGCTTGGACCTATACCGCACACCCACACCCACAACCTCGCCAGCCCTTGGTTTCCCTTCGGCCTTCGCTGCATTACCGCTTGCATGCATTCTTCCTGCACGAGCAGGGCCCCGTATCCCTGACGCTTGCCGCCGTGACGCCTGCTGCTGTCCTCCTGCAGTGCCACTCGCAGCGCCGCCCACGGTACGTACGTACAGTACAGTACAGTAGTATACTCTCTACCCTGCCGCCTCTCGTTCGGGATTGCTTGGGTTGCTGCCTGCCGTGCACGAGAATCGTTCTACCAGAACGCTGGGTACGGACTTACAGTACAAGACCATGTCCGCGGCTTGAGCCACATGCTGTAAACGCGAGTACCGAAAAAGACAACCACCGCCCTCCACTGACAAGTGCTGCGTTGGTAGCCGCGAGAGCAGAACGCAAGACGAGGAACGAGGCCCGAGAAGAAGGCCTACGGAGGAGGAGACGCTCTCATATCTGAGAGCTGGCCGTGCTACTGACTGCTACGATCGCCGGAATCCTGCAAGCTGTATTCGCATCTGCCGTGCGAGTCGGCATCACGGTACTCACCTGCGACTGCCGCTTCTGCAGACAACCTGTTTGGACTGTGCTCCCAGTCAGCTGAAAGGTCCAGCAGCGAAACAGATCGTCGAGCTTTCCTGAGGACCGCTCTTGGGAGGCCTGGCTGTGCCACAACTCTGCGTCTGACCGGTTGAATACCTCTCCTCGTTGCTATATATATATATATATATATATATATATATATATACAAGAGAACACACGACGTCGCCGGCTCCGCAAGAGAGACGACGAGTATGTCAGAAGTCTACACCCGCCCTGCTATTACTGCCATTCATGAAAGGCCATTCTCCTACGACCACGTCAGGACCGATTCCTACCATGCTCGAGAGCCGAGCACCGGAAGCTCGTTCTCATCGTCGTATTCTGGCCGGCGGTACGAATGTGCTGACTGGAAGGCGCCCCAGCTGAGCCTACCAATGTCGGAACAGAAGAGGCTCGAGCCGTACAGCGCTCCCTCTGTCAGAGTAGGCGATGATTATCAAACGCGGCCAGAGATCAGTCAGAAGCCTCTACGGGAACAGCTGCCACCTCTGAGCAGCATCTTTGCTGGATCTAGTCCCCGCATGCCAGCTCGATCCACCTACGCCGACCGGAGTCCCGGGTTTCCAGCTGCTTCTCCTCGAGATGCCCGCCAGCCGAGCACCTCTGCTCAGCGTGAGCAACACAGCTGGGAATCGCCCTATCCTCGTCCGACCTCTCAGCACGATGCCTCACATTATTCTTATATTCCGAGACCATCTCAGCCTCATGTATCAGATCTCCCACCGCCGCCTCCTCGGTCTCTGCAGGAGAGCCGAAGACCTGGCTCGCCTCGATTCTTTGAACCTCGATATAGCCCGCAGGATACGAGCCGTGCGCCAGGACAGGCCTCGATGAGCCGGTGGTCACCTCGCGCGGACGCACCTCACAGAGAATACTTTCCGGCCGTCTCGAGAGACACGTCTTCGTCATTTAGATCGCTTGATCAGCACCCCCCTCTACACCAGAGCCATAGGCCAGAGTCCGAGTCAAGACTCTCATACCGAGATGGGCCTCATACTACACCTCCTACCCCGCAATACCCCCCTACACCTGCTAGCACAGTTGCTTCAGATCCGGTAACGACCAAAGATGGCCTCGGTCCAAAAATCTGGACCGGTACGCAGTTCCTTCCACGGTTTGTTAGACAGGCAGATGTTCCAGGTGAAGGGCTGTGCTTCTTCTACGACGATGGGACTCATTGCAAAACACACATCGACGGCGAAGCTGTCAACGCTCATTGGGGGGTCACCAAAGCAGGAAAGCCGCGAAAGAGACTAGCCATTGCCTGTATCACTTGTCGAGAGAAGAAGATCAAGTGTGATCCGGATTATCCAAGATGCATACAGTGCGAGAAGTTCGGGAGAGTCTGCAAGTTCAAGAATGCGTACGTACTTGCTACATCATCTAGATCATAGCTATCTGAAAATGGTAGTAGATGGGGTCTCAAGAAGCTAAGCTAACCCGAAAACAGTCCCCGAGGCGGTCAGGGTTCACCAGAGACACCGCCTGCTGATGCAGATGATGTCCCGACGGACTCTCAGCGGCCAGATCATGAACAGTACAAGCTCGAGAGGAGAGAAGCCGCAAGCCTCTCTCCCAAGAGCAGCCCGAGCGCCGATGGACATCATCCGAAACGACAGAGGAACGATTACAACGCCTTTACCGCCGTAGCACCAGCAGGAGAGCAAGCCTATCTGAATGGGATTGGCAGTGAACACTTATCTCCAGTCACTAGTCGTCGGCAATTCGACTCAACAATGCAGCAATGGCAAATAAACCCATACGACCATGAGGAAGAGCTCGTTATCCAACTTATGGGCGCATACTTCACTCATATCGAGTCCACGAGCTACTGCATGTTTCCGGAAAAGCTCTTCATGAGATGGTTACGCGATGGAGATATCCTCAAATCCCCTGATGATCTCATGCTCATCTATACCATGCTTGCAGCCGCTACCATATTTTCTCCAGATCCTGCAATCAAGACGCGAGGACAGGACTGGGCTGCTATCTCAAGATATGCTTGCGACCACCGTCGGTTTAGCCTGCAGCTGGTCCAGTCGCGTCTCATCCTTGCCATCTATTATTTCGCAAACGACAACCCAAACGACTCGTGGGATTTCTGTGGGGCTGGTCTTCGCGCTGCAACTGGTATGAAACTGAATCTCGAGATTGATAAAACCGACGACAATGAACTCGCAATCTTTCCGTTTAACCTGAACAGAGCTGGCTATGTGGAATGCCGGAGAAGGACCTTCTGGGCCTGCTACATCATGGATCGCTTCAACGGTTTTTGTACCGGTCATCTCAGCATCATCCACCCGGAAGACATCTTCCTACGCCTGCCATGCGACATCAAATCCTTTGAGGCACAGGTCGATGTGTCGAATCCATATTTCGATTTTGCCACGCCACCGATCCAAAACAATCGCGGCACGATCGGTTCGATAGCATACATGCTCAACGTTTGTTCCATATGGGGTGATATCATGGCATACATCTACCGCACCTCGCAGACGCCAACGAATCCTGAAGTGGCAGCAAACTATTCCGAGGCGATCTCGGCTTTCCATGCCACAAATACAGCTCGTCTCGAGGCGTGGAGGGAATCGTTGCCGGATTGTCTAGCTTGTACCCAAGAGAACATGGATCAAACGATTGAGAGCGGCATCATCGGGACATTCCTCACCATGCATTCCGTCTATTACATTGCTCAAATGAAACTGAACCGTTACGTGCGCTTCGAATCTCTCTCAACATATCAACTTCAAAGCAACATCCGCACAGCAAACCAGAACGCCGCAGCCCTCTTACGCATGATGGACAAAGTTGCATCGCGCAGACAGCGAATGCCAGGGAACCCGCGCGCCGAAAGTCCCGTCTCATGCCCATTCCTAGGATACGCAATTGCGTCGGCAATCGACGTGCTCACGGCCAAAGGTCGCGTAGCCTCACTCGGCGAAATCCCACGCCGGGTCGCGGGCGGGATATCCGTACTCGGCGAACTCGCAGCCTTCTGGCAGAGCTCGCGGATGCAACAGCTCATGGTAACGCAACGTCTGGAGACGCTGCAGACGCTCGCCCGGCCGAGCAACGGGCCTGGCGCATGGAACGCGGCGAACGGGATCCAGATGGTGGAGACATCAGAGGCGAGATTCGATCGAGAGAAGAGCATGTACGAGGTCAAGATGGCGATGGAGAAGACTTTTTCGAGAGTGAACGACTGTATCTACGCCCCTGGGATGGATGTCTGGGACCAGGCCTTGCTGGAGGCTTAAGCCTTGTTGTTTTCTGTTTTCTGTTTTCTGCTTTCGGCGTTGATTCTCCCCTGGTCGTGTCATTTTAGCGTGGGGAAAGGGTAGGTTGTAGGTTTTCCGACACTGTATCGTAGTATTATCGTATTAGTTGGCACAAGATGCGCGGGCGTTTTTCTTCGAGGCGGCTTTTTTCTTCCAGCCCGTACTCTTCTTTTTTATTCTTCTTTCTTTTGTCAAGAGATACCCTAGTCTCGGGATGCCGGATCCGAGAGCAGGAGGATTCTTTCCTGGTAGTTTTTAAAAAAAAAAAATTTATGAAGATTTTCTGGTTTTGCCATGGTGATGATGGGTTTGATTTTGATGATGTGATTGTGGATGTGATTGTGAATGATTGAGCCGCCAATTCTGCCGCGAAAGGCTAGGCGGTGAGGATCTTATCTGCGATTTGTGGTGAATTTACTGGCGACGCGGCGCGGCGCAACGTAATCTGAGACTCTGCGACTGCAACCTTCTTTCTGCGACTGCGACCTTCTGCGACAGCGACCTTCTGCTCAGCGCAGTCGGCAATGTCATGTAATCCACATCGTCTCGAAATATTGCATTTTTCTTCTTCATCGTTTGAGAGATGTCTGTCCCGACGACTGCCCTGACTCAACTCCACGGTTCCTCGGGCCCCGTGCACGCCCTGACCTACTCCTCGTCGCCCTCGACCTACATCCTGACCGGGAGTTCTGACCGCTCCATCCGCCTCTACAACCCCTTCCCCAGCTCGTCGTCCTCGCACACAGTCCAGGCGTCGAAGCTGATCCAGACGTACTCGGCGCACGGCTACTCGGTGCTGGACATCTGCGTGGCGCGGTCCAACGCCCACTTCGCGTCGGCCGGCGGCGACCGCGCCGTCTTCCTCTGGGACGTGGCCACGGCCAAGACCACACGCCGCTTCGGCGGCAGCCACGGGCACACGGCGCGCGTCAACTCGGTGTGCTTCGCGGGCGCCGACGACTCCGTCGTCGTGTCGGGCAGCTTCGACGCCAGCGTGCGCCTCTGGGACACGAAGAGCAGCAGCGGCAGGCCCATCCAGGTGCTGGACGAGGCGCGGGACAGCGTCAGCTGCGTGCTGATGAACGGCGCCTGGGAGGTGCTGGCGGGGAGCGTGGACGGGCGCGTGCGCTGCTACGACGTGCGCATGGGCAGGCTCGACACGGACGTGCTCGGCGTGCCGGTCACCAGCCTGGCGCGCACGGCGGACGGCAAGGGCGTGCTGGTGGGCACGCTGGACGGGCGCGTGCGGCTGATGGACCACGAGCGCGGCACGTGCCTGATGGCCTACGAGGGCCACCGCAACGCCGAGTTCCGCGTCAGGAGCTGCTTCGGCGCCTGCGAGCGCTGGGTCGTCAGCGGCAGCGAGGACGCCGAGGTGCTGGTCTGGGACACGCTGACGGGCACCGTCCTGGAGCGCGTCGGCGTCGGGAGCGCGACGAGCAGCGGCGCGGGCGCGACGGCCGGGAGGAACGTCGTCAGCTGCGTCGCGTGGAAGAACGATGGCCGCGGCGACCAGTGGTGCTGTGCTGGCACCGACGGCGTCGTCACCGTCTTTGGCTCCGGCTGAGATGCGTGGCTACGCGGACGTACAGCTTTTACCAACCAAGCAAGGAAGCAAGCGAGCGAGCAACACCCCTCCCCCCCCCTTCTCTGCACGTCGAGGATCGGAGCACGAGCCAGGCAGGGATGCACAGGGGATCTCGGAAAGAAGGAAGTGGGAACCCGATCACGCGGCGAGAAGAGAAGAAGGGCGACGGGCAGGACGAAACGCGTTGAAGGGGGGGGGGCGGTTATTGGGGCTGCGTCCCTCTGGTCTCGGTCTGGGTATGGGTCTCTCTCTGTGTGTGTGGTTTGACTTTGACATTGGGTGCTTGGGATTGTTCTGCTGGGGTGGGAGATGGGAGATGTGGGATGATTGATTAGAAATAGAAACGAGACGGGATCAACGAGTAGCAAGTTTAATTAAAAGCGATGATAGAGAGATGGAGAGATGGAGAGATGGAGAGATGGAGATGTTATCAGGCTCGATATGTAAGCCATGTAATGTAATGTAATGTAATGCAATGTAATGTCTGACCTTTTTCGAAAAAATAAGAAAATTTATATATTAATGGAGTGGAGTGGAGTGGAGTGGAGTGCTGTGGAGTGCCGTGCCCAAGGAATGGATCAGATCGGATCGGCTCTTATGTTTTTGGAACAAGAGTTGAGAGGAGGGGGTTTTTTTGTGTGTGTGATTGATTGATTGATTGGGTATAGTATATATAGATATAGTCGTGATGGGCTGAGCTGCCATATCATATCATATCATATCTTCAAGACTTTCTTTTTAATTAATTTTTAATTTTTGGAAAATATAATTTTTTGAAAAATATATATATATATATGCCTGCGATCTGCTGCAGTGTATGTGTTTTGTAATTTGATGTTTGGCGTTTGGCGTTGGCGTTGATGTTGATGTTGATGTTGCTTAGGGGGGGGGGGGGGAAGGGGAAGGGAGAAGGGGGAAGGGGGAACGGGGGCCTGCTGGGCGGCTGCTATATACTTACTTACTGGTTGTTGGCTGGAGGCTTTGGCTGGATGGATGGATTTTGGGTGGGGGTGGAGGGGGGGGGGATGGGGGATGGATGGATTTGGGAGAGGGAGGAGGGAGGGGGAGAAGAGGGAGGGGGATAGAGGGGGAGGGGGAGAGGGAGAGGGAGAAGAGGGAGGGGAGAGGGAGAGGGAGAGATAGATAGGCTGCTTTGCAGAATTCTTATTGTTGGATGGATGGTTGGTTGGTTTTGGAGAGGATTGGAGGGGGGGGGGGGTAAGAAGAGAGGATGAGAAGATGAGAAGAGAGGATGAGAAGAGAGGATGAGAAGGAAGATTAGAAGAAGGATAAAGAGAGAGATAAGAAGAGAGGATGAGGATAAGAAGAGAGGGCATAAGAAGAAGAAGAAGAGAGAAGACGACCCAAGCCAAATCACAAACAACATCGAATCACAAAGCACAAAGCACAAATCACAAATCACAGTAAACCATAGCCATAGCCTTGACCAGCCGAAGCCACTACAGATACCCATCACTCATCCAAGCCGAGCCAGCCCGAGCTGACTTATAAGTTGCCCGAGTTGATGCTTCGGCTCGGCTCGACTCGGCTCGACACGGCTCGACTTATGATATACAGTGGCCGAAGCAAGCATCCTGGGTTAGTTTTCTCGTATATTGGACAGAGAGAGATATATCTGTCTAGTTGCGTTGTTTGAGGCATCGAGGGGAGGAATTAGATGGGGTTGATTGATGTATGGGGTTAGGCTCGGATAGACTACTTAATTCTCTTGATATATAAGATGCCCAGGTATTAAGCTCTGTTATACTACTTAGCTCTCATTGCTAAATCTTATCGCCACCTTCTTATCCTCTAAGCTTCTTATTCTCTAAGCTTCTTATTCTCTAAGCTTCTTATTCTCTAAGCTTCTTATCCTCTAAGCTTCTTATCCTCTAAGCTTCTCATCCTCTAAGCCAAGTTATAAATACAGTCAACAGACGATCGTGCCCATGCTTTATCTATTATATAAGCCTTCAGAGCCTCCACACTCGTCAACTGGCTCTTGAGACTAGACAGGCCGATGAAATAGGCAGCGAGACCCGCCGTCTTGGCGCATGCTAGATAATTAAAATATCACGTTAGCTCTCGGGTCGGTCGGTCTGTCCTGCGAGCAGAACAGTTAGGAAAAATATATAGATATAAATTACCTCCAGATGTACCGTCAGCCAGTTCGAATTCCTCAGTTATGCCATCGGCCTTCCAGTATGGAGTACTGTAGTCCACGGCGGGTGCATACACCTCCAGCCAGCTGGACCGGGAAGAGCCGGACCAGATCGTGCCGTCGTTGTTGACGCCGCCGACGGTCAGGAGGCCAGGCACATAGTTGACGTCATCCGGATTACCGAAGACCGCAGGCGCGATGTAGACTTCCTAAAAAAGCGGGATCTGGTCAGCAAAGCTTCGTCAGGGGCATTTTGAATGACAAATATTCGCGCGGCTTACCGAACCGGCCGTGTTGCCTGCTGCCGCAACGGGAAAGACGCCGAGATCGACCAGTTTCTGCAGTGCGATGGCGAACTTCTTCTCCCACGTGCGCGTTCCCAGGTCGCTGTATCCGAAGGACATGCTGAGGACGGCGAGCGGAGCAAGGTCGTCCGACAGAGAGGTGGCGGCGCGGTCGACGAAGTCAGCGTAGATGCTGTCGATGGCGTCGATAGTCCAGTGCTTGTCGCCCAGCGAGTCGAAGTTATAGAGGATGGGCCAGATGTTCTTCGCGACTCCCTTGGTGGCGCCGGCGACCTGGGCGAGCATCGAGGTGCCGTGATTCTCTTCGGTGCTGATTGTGGTGGTGTATCCCGCGGGTCCGATTTGTACGGCGTCGCCTGCTTTGGCGGCTATAGAAAGTCCTGCAGAATCTGTGCCTTGGAATTCCTGAGGTATTTTTGTTAGCAAACCGTATGTCCTCGGGTGGGTGGTGGGCTCTGGAATAGAGAGGTGTGATATCTACTTACTGGTAGAGTGGTATCGAAGCCATGGGGATCTAGGACGTATACAAATACATCTTCTCCCGCGGTTGTATCATATCTATACTCTCCCCCTAGATCAGTACCTTCATCTTGTGATATAAATGCAAGATCTGCAACTGCGGCGTCCGATATGAAGCTTCCATCCCGTTTCTTGAACTGACGAGAGGCAGTCTTCTCAAAACCGAACACATCATTCTTTCTAAAGAGAGTTGGATCTTCACAGTCGTCGGTACATTTGACGTATACTTGTTCAACCTGATTCCGTTAGCTGAATTCGCAGTTATCCCTCCAGCGGCTATTCGGATCATCTTACTTGTTTATTGGTATCTACTTGGGTCTCTTGATCCGGTGTAAGGTCTGCCGCCCAGTACATTATCCCCCATCCGTTGAGCGATACGTGTTCTTCTACGTTTGCTGCGGTGAAGGTCGCTAATAGTGCAGAGATGGAATCTGTATCCAGGCTGTCCACTGGGTAGATGATATACACGCGGGATGCGTTTTCTTCTGTAGTGCAGTTTGATAAAGAGTTATCAGCATCCTCGGAAGAGAAGGCAGATACCGAACCAAAATTAATCACTGTCGCCCCGATAGCCTCGACGTTACCTTCATACTTGAAGAAGTCGCAGTGGTCGAGATAGCCGTATATAGCGGTCTCTTCGGCACCTACGGCGTAGAGGTCTGATATCCTTTTTTTCGGGTTCGGAAGAGTGATGTCGACACCGAAATCCTTAAAGTTGGCTAGATCACCAGGTGTGAAGTACATGCTAGCATCCAATCCACTAATCCCTCGGCCGTCGAGCACTTGGCCCGCTGCTGCAGAAGAGCGTTGTAGGGATCGATAGCCAATAGTCTTTCCGGTATTTAAGAAGTGAAGTTCGTGATATGTGCCGTTATAAGTTCCATTTCCCACTGGGGTCCAATCATGTAGAGGAGCACCAGCTAGTAACATGCAGTGTGTTGTGCAGTTGTCAAGGGTCTGCCAATCCGGATACGTGTTGAAATGATAATCTGACGTAGAATCCCGAGTCTCAAGGGCGTATGTATCGTCCAGTATTGACAATATTAAGAACTCTACAGCTTCAGCAATGCACCCAAGAGCATCGCCGTACTCTCCGGAAACAACGACATCGCAGGTGATATCTTCGAGTGCCGAGGTACCTCCAATTAAGATGACATCAAGACTGTAATCTGAATCGTCGGATGAGACGTACGTGAAGTAGTCTCCATCGCTATAGGTTGCATCTGACGAGGTGTAGGATGAGAGCCCAGTTACAGAAGGGTCAGAGGCTGTTTGCGTTGGGTTTATTGTGATTTCTTCTTCGCAGCCACCGGAGGGACAGTATCCATGAGTGCAGGTGAAGTTGCAGAGGGGGTCGTAGGTAGTAGCGTCCAAGTCGAGGGCAGCGTAGCCAGTGATTGTAGTGTCGATAGTCGGTGCGGAGACTTGACTACCCTTGGTAAGGCACGTACATGGATCGGGACAGAATCCATAACTACAGCTGTAGCTACAGAGACCTGCGTAGTTGCCTTCGCCTGAGCCAGATGTGCAGACCGCTTCTCCCGGATCTACTGTTGAGCAAACATCTGGGCAGAAGTCACGGCTGCAAGCAAAAGTGCAGATATCGTCGTAGGCCATGCTTCCAAGTACGGGGAGGTAATAAGCCTTGATATCTGAAGCCGCGACAGGCGAGTTCAGGGTTCCTTGAGTAAGGCATGTACACATGGCAATTGGACAGTATCCAACATTGCAACCGTACTCACAGAGACCCTCGAAATTGCCATCTCCAGTACCAGAAGTGCAAACTAGTGGCTCGAATGGTGAGATAGTTGGTGTAGGGACAGCAACACTAACAGTTGTACAGTATGTCGATGGGCAGTATCCCAAGTTGCAAGCAACGTTGCAGAGACCATCGTAATCATGGTTCATGTCAGCGGCAGGGTAGCCCGAAACTCCAGTTGAAGGTGGTTGAACTGGCGAAGGGCCCATAGCGGTACAGAGACATGCTCCAATAGGGCAATATCCCAGAGCACAGGTAAACTCGCAGAGATCAGCAAAGGACGGGACGCTTGTGCCCTCTGTACAGGTGTACCCGTCTATTGATGCAACATTGTCTGAAGATACGGCGCCGATACTCTTGGCTTTAACGTAAGCGTTCCAGTTCTGGATGTCATCAGTACAGGTTTTGAAAATCCCTGCGAGTTCAACTGTAGCAAGCTGGATACTGTTCCTCTCAAGAATCACAATAACTTCGCCAGTATAGCCCTCGAAAGAGACACTGCCATGGTAGATACCAACATTGCCACTTGGAGTATGACTCCAACCTCCATTTATGATGGTACCTCCAACGGAAATTGTTATGGAGTCCGGAGGCGAGATGAGAAGTGCAGAATAGAAGATCTTGTCTTGAGCAACTACTCCTGGCTCAAACTCGATCTGCAGCTGGCTAGCTGTATTGCCGGTGGTGCCGTTTGTAGAGCACGAACCGTTGGCTGGGTTTGTACGAGACCAGACTGTCAGGACTTCCTCGGTAACGGTGGCAGAGCCAGTTTTATAGGTATCGATAACAAATGGCAGAGTTTCACGCCAGCCATCGTGTGGAAAGCCCTCGACGTAGTTGTATGGCGCCGTACCATTGGCAGCGGCGAAGGCCCCGTACTCCTCGTCGTGCAAGGGGCCGATATAGTGGGACTCTCCATAGTCATTCCAAGAGATTATCTCAACGTATTCGGGTTGAACGAACAGAACCTCTTGCCAACGATCATACCACAAGTCGTCTCCACGCCATAGCCAGTTCTTGTCGTAGCCAGGCATGTTGGTGAAGAACCAAGGAGAGACAGGCATCATATACGGCTTCCCACCGAGCGTCACATTTCCAAGGACTTGCCGATACGATGCATCGACATAGGTGGTCGAATCTTCGTTGCCCCATGGCCATGCGTTCCAGTTAAACAGGCCATCAGCTTCCCCAAGCTCTATGGCTGGCTCTGCACCCAGAGAGGACCAGTCAGGTACAAAGAAGCAGTCAGTTTGAGCCTTGATCTCTGTCCAATCAGCAGCACTTCCTGGACCCTCAAAAGTAGACACGAAAGGCTGTCCATCATCAGTGAGGAAGTATGCACTGTTTGGCGTGTACTCGAGTAGGTAGCTGAGCACGTCTGCCTGGGGCCAAGCGCCGCCACCAGCATAGTCGAAAGAGAAGAATAGCTTGAACGATTTTGCCTGGGCAGCCTGGAAAGCAATGCTCACAGAATTGGCTACTGTAGAGTCGTTGTACGCGATGTTAAGCGCAAATGCATCGATATGGGCCGTTTGGGCTACTTCAATATCACTTTCCCAACTACTTGACGTCCAGGAGGCGACATTCCCCACCTATGCTCACCATTAGTGAAGGCCTGACACGGAGGGAGGAGGGTGTACTCACCATGAAATGAGCAAACACGGCCTTTGCATGGGCATGGCATATGCACAGCGATATACTCAAGAGAGCGGCGAGCCTCATCTCGGAGAGGAAGCAGCTGCTGAGGGAAAGAGAAAAGAAGGGAGCGACGATGCTCTGATTTCTGCTGCACTCGAGGCCGAGGAGGAGCAATTTATATCAATGATTCCTGCTATCAGGTGTGGGCACTCGCGGAATCTCTCTGAAAAGGGCAGGTGCTCGAGCATGGCACTCAAAGGACCTGATACCCTGTCCTTGAAGAGCATTTCCTTCAGAATTGTGCCTAACCTGCAGTATCGCACGGAAGAGGATCAAACTAGATGAAGCTATCGCCATGTACAGCGGCAGTCCGTACACATGCCAGGGTAGGTGCAGATCTGAACGTTGAACATTGATCACAAGAGAATATCGATGGCACCAGCGTCTACGCGGAGATGGGAAAAGTAACTAGTAGAGGAGAGTCTGCGGAGATATCTGAGGCTTATTGGGTGAAGCAATGAAGCAGTGCTAGCGATTGCTAGCCTCCTTGATGGCCCAAAGAACACAACTCTTCCCATCTATAGCTAGAAGCCTTGCCATCGTCTCCACTCGCAGTAGGGGCCATGGCGGCTCGGTCCTTTTAGATATGATAGAGCAGGAGACCCTCTGGGCTCGTCTGAACCGTGACACCGCAAGAAAGGCGGCGCCTCGAGATCTGCACGCACGGGTTACTACTTGCCTGTGCATAATTCTTTAAGTAGATAAATGAAGCCGAAAGAATACAGCGACAATTGTGGAGGAGGATGGGAATGCCGATAGCTTCGTGCTTGAGAGTCGGCGCCTTGATAAACCAAGGCTGATAAGCCAAGGCTGATACACCAAGGTAATAGATACACCAAGGTAATAGAGGACGGCAGTGGTGATAGCGTGCGCACAGCTGGAAAGCGAGGCTGTGACGGCCCCGCACTCGTCCGAACTGCTTCACCGGACGGGCGCCTAGCCCTATTTCGCCCTATGTGGCGTGCTGAGTAATTCTGCTATATCCAGCGCTACTGGTCCAGTATTGCGGGCACAGGATTAGCTCAGCAAGGACGAAGACGCTAGAGCAGGTACAGGACAGGACAGGACAGTGCCTGGCAGCGCTGCAAAGAAAGCTTAATCGCGCGCCCACAGATGGCGTGCGTTGTGGAGAACGGGGGCTAGGGATCGACGGCGGCGGCCCTGCGTTCACGCGACTGGCTATCTGCTGTATCACCCGCATGGCCCCGTCCGCCACGACCTGCCCAAGACACATGCCTGCCCCTGCAAGCAGGGCCACAGACGGCAGATGACAGATGGCAGATGACAGATGGCAGATGCATACCGCAACGAGAGGGCGTCCAGGCTTGGGGGCGTGCGCAGGCTTCTTGAAAGGCTGCTGCTGCTGAAGCGACGGGAGCCACACGGCCCGGGTCTTCGCAGCGGAGCATAGTTCCGCCGGGCCGCCGTCGCACACGCGTGGCTTGCGTTCCTGCATTCGATGTGCATTCGATGTGCATTCGATGTGCCTCACACTCACAGGGCGGACCTGCTTCTTGGAGAGCTGGCAACCCTAACCCTAGCCCACGCATGGCTCGCTGTCGGCCTGCTATCGACCTGCTTCTTGGAGCTGGAGCTGCGCGAGACGGACCCCGCCGAGCCCGGCAGGCCCGCCACCGCCTCGCACTCCGACGGCTCGCGCTCGGCCGGATCGTCTGCCTTGGGCAGGGGGAGGCAAGAGCGATGGAGTGCGCGATGGAGTGCGCAATGCCTCGATTCCTGGCTGCCTAAGGCAGAGGTGAAGCCAAGACGCACGACGGTGAAGTGATCGCCAGTGCCACAGGACCACGACACCTCAGACAGGTGCTGGATGTATGTGTGGATCCGGGCTTCGACTCTCTTTCCAGCTTGTTCCGGTGCTTCTCGACACGGCGGCTAGCGACCGAGATGAACAGGCGGTGCAGCCTCTGTTGCCCTTGCTCGGGTGGTTCGCCCTACGCATCGGGTTTCGAATCTCTTTTCGCTGCATGAGGAGGCATCTAAGCATTCTAAGCATTTAGAGCATTTGGAGCCATGCACTCTTAGTCCTGCTGTCGGCACGCCGTTTAACCATATACTGTAGTGCAGACTTAAGTTAAAGCACGGGTCACGCTTCCAAGAACCGCTGGAGTTAGCGTTAAGCGCTACTAACGGTGCCGCCGCGTGCCCAGACCCGGTATCACGGGGTTATACATACCTTTTACAGGAGTGCGAGTGCGAACGCGTCCCAGCTTTTTGGCGGCGCGAGCACCAGCTACAAATCTACCGAACAGCAGCCTCATCCCTCCTACAGCTCCTGCGGAAAGCTAGCTAGCAGCAAGACAATGCCTCTCAATGGGGATGAAAAGGCCGCTGCTGGTTCTGCGCTCACATTCTTGGCTGGTAAAGATTCTGACCACGGTCGACGAGAGTTGTTCGACTATGAGAGGCTGCTTGCCGAGGATAGCTTCGCCGTTGGTCAAGATTCTCCCGGTTTCCGAGCAACATACGTCGAAGCTTTGCGCCTAGCCCTCCAAACCAGGAATCACCATCTGTTCGAGATTCTCTTAGGAAAAGACGCCTCTGCAGACGTATTCAAGGATGAGTCGGATATCCTCCAAGTTGCTATATTTGCATATCGCGGCGACAGGGGCAGCCGGGAGCCCGAGCCCCAGTTATTGAAGACCCTCATCACCTCTGGGGCTTCAATCAATTCTTTCGACGATCAAGGCAAATCACCACTGTACTACGCTTGTGACCAAGGCCTCCCAGAAACGTTTAAATTCCTGGTCGAATCAGGCGCCGATTGCTCGGCTTTGTTTGATCCATTCCCTAGCGGTGAGATTGAAGATCCTCCAAGCCCGAATGCTAAGCGCCGAGGGAAAGAAAATCTGCTGGAAGCTGCCTTGCATGCACGACAAGAGAACGAAAAACGTAGCTCAACTACTCATATTTGGAAAGAGAGGAGCGGATGGGAACCGATCGTCATGTACTTGCTTGATGCTGGACTGTATTGCCCGCCCGACAACCCAAGTTTGGTCAAGTTTCTACACATTTCTTGCTCTCAAGGCAACCTTCCTTACGTCGAGAAACTTCTTGACTACGGCGTCGACCATAACGCCCGAGGGGGACGGGGCAATCCTGGAGATTATGTATTTGGAAGCGCCCTGCATGTGGCCGCAGTGATGGGCCAGAAAGACATAGCCTTCTGCATGCTGAAGCATGGAGCTGATCCTCGTGCCCGGTACCGATGTACACTACCACTGGAGCAGGAGAACATCATGATAACTCCGGTTGAATTAGCCGTTACACCAAGGCCGATATTCATCCGCAGCCCCGATACGCAGAAAATCTTGGAAGTTTGTGAAATGCTGATCGACTATGGTGCTGACGAGCAAGACGGCCCGATCTTACTTGAAAGATGCATCAAGAGCGACAATGCCGAGATGTTGAAGAGGCTTCTTAACAAAGGTATCCGCATCCAAGAAACCCCGATTTGCTCTCAGGTCCAAGTTGTTCGGCTTTTGCTGGATTATGCGTATCACATTGACTTTGTGAAATTCCAAAGGCATGCCGTTGAGCATGGATTGGTAGATCTGCTACGTTTCCTCGTTAGCAGGGCTGGCCCGTTATTACCATCGGGCGGCGATTTTGGCACTATAGCAAATAAAATAATACGAGGAAATCATCTAGACATGCTCAGATACTTGGTTTGCGAATATGGCTTTGATGTCAACAGCATTTTCCCTTCCCACCCTCGCGCAACTACGCATATCAATCTGCTTCAGCTAGCTTCCGGTCTTTTATTTCGCCTCAGTTCAGTTGAATTGTTGTTGGAACTTGGTGCTGATGTTGACTGCCCTGGGCTTCCTGACACAATTCTGGTCCATTTTGGGAAACAACTCCGAGCGAAAAGATATAATTTTAGCTTTGTTGCTACACGAATGCCAATGGTCCGGCTCTTACTACGCTCTACTCGCGAAAAATCAGAAGCTCGGGTTGCTGTCGATCCTATAAATGCAACTGATCCAGAAATTAATTCAAAGGCTCAGCAAGTGAAGAGCATAGTTGGACCCTTCTTAAAATACCAAGACTTTCTGAATCTTAAAGACACCAAGAGCCTAAATGCTGCAGCTCGGTCACGACGGTCGGTCTACTTCATGGCAGATCAAATCGACAGTAGCTCTGCAAAGCAAGAAGAGCTAGAGTCTGCCGCTACAACATCTCTTAGAGAAGCATATACTGAAGTCCAACTATTACTTGAGACGGAAGAAAGACAATCGTTCCAATACCATCCTCTCAATGAACTGCAAAGTATCCGGATTCTAGAGCTCGAGCCTTCCAAGTCGATCAACGATCCTATCCGAGGCCGGCTTGTCACGGTGAATCTTGCACAAAAGCCTCACTACGATGCCCTGTCGTACGCCCGAGGGCATCGACCGAAGATGATACGCATTTTGCTTGAGGACAAATTTTTTGAAGTGGCTGAAACTCTGTGGTTGGCGTTAAGGAGGTTGAGATATGAAGATAAGCCAAGATACATTTGGATCGATGCCGTTTGCCTAGACCAAGAGAACACCCAGGAGCGAAATCAACAAGTCACTATCATGAAAGATATCTACCAGATGGCGGATCAGGTCCTTGTTTGGCTTGGGGAGGAGGCAGATGATTCTCACCTTATTTTCAAGCATCTGAAAGAGTGGAAAGAGTACTGTGAGGACTACAGAGCCGGTCGGGTAAAATCAAGAGACCCAGGGGTCAATGAGTCTCACATAAATCCGCCACTTTACACCGGAAAGACGAGAGATGCATTTCTTAAGCTGTGTCAACGGCCATGGTTCTTTCGCTGCTGGGTGATACAAGAAGTCGTAATGGCAAAGCACCCAACCATGATGTGCGGCGCGCAGACAGAGACTTTTCAACTCTTGGCACGTCCGAGTGGTTTTCGTGCCGGCAACACGTACCATCCACTCCATGGAATCCATGGACCTTCTCGTTATCACAATCTAATAGAGATCAGAAGCCGTGCCAGAATGGGTGGAGTCAAGGACATAATCCGGTACAGCAGACTTTGTGAAGCGAGTGATCCAAGGGACAAAGTCTACAGCGTCCTTGGGATGTTGAAGCGACAGATGATCCCTATCGATTATTCCCTTAGCATTGCTAACATCTACCGCACCTTCACCCAGGCTATCATAGAGGAGACACAGGAATTGAATGTTCTTCACTGGATAGGTAGTCAGAGATTGAGAGATGACCTTGGCTCGTGGGTACCAGACTTTAGCGTGTGTAACCCGGTAGGGGTATTACCAAGGGTTTATGGATCATGGAGTCGTAGCACGAACTATCCCAGTCGTATCTTGCCCGGCTTCCGATTCGACGCAGCGGAGATTCTCGTCAAGGGGAAATACATCGAAGCCATCGAAGACGTTGGACCCGAGCTCAAGGCAATCGTCACCAACACGCCGGGCAGCGGCAGTTTTTCGGAAACGCTCTACTACTGGGAGTCTCTCGCCGCCAAGCTGGTCTCCCGGAAACGGTTCCAGTATGCTGTCGCCGGCGCCTTTCTCGACACCCTCACTGCAGACGACAGCTGCCGGACGGTCGCCAACAGCAACGCACGCGAGTTCTCGGGCCAGGCTGCGCACTTCGCCACGTGGTATCGGCTCTATGGCACCGGCGTGCTGGCGGAGGCCGATCCCGATTATTTCAAAGACGTCGCGTACATCCAAGATTGGTCGGGCGATCGGGATGCTCCTGCAATGGACAAGGAGAGACGTCTCTCCCTCCTCGCTCGGAGCTTGGAATCGGCGTGCTATGGTAGGAGCTTCTTTATCACCGATCAGGGCTCGATGGGTCTCGGCCCGCCGAGGGCGCAGCCAGGAGACGAGCTTGTATACTTCCCGGGCGGGTCGTACCCGTTCGCAGTGCGAAGGCGTGAGGAAGGGACATGTGAGCTGGTTGGTGATTGCTTCTTGTATGATTTTGATGTTTATCGGTTGTTCGACGATGACGCAAAGGAAGTCAAAGACTACGTATTACGATAGCCTCTTCGTTGCAAAGAATTATATATCTTGCTCAACTGTTTATAGCAAGCAAACGTCAAGTGGCTGGCATCTGACGATTAATTCAGTATCTAAATACGTCTACGCCTCTAACTAACTATTTCTCTACGTTATATAACTATTCCTCTATCTGATGTATATAGATAGACACATTACTTATCCGCTACTAGAGCCTCGAGCAGCGCCGGCTTCCCAAGAAGTTTTCCCGGTTGTTTCATATCTATAATTATACTACAGGCAATGATCTGGATTACCGGAGGGGTTCCCCCACCAAGTTGGGAACGCATGTTCTGTTCCGCTCGCGCCGAAAACGGCAAAAGAAAGGATGAAAATCACGATCTGGGATCCCCCGTCCAGTGCTGCGCCGATGAGGTAGTTGTACTCGTTATAGATCCGCGGCATCCGACGCCTTAGCCAGAACTGCGAGAAGACCCCGACCGCGATTGAGGACCAGATCCACGACGTGATTCCGTAGTAGGTCGTGCCGGAGTACGCGGCAATGATGGCCGTATTGAGCGGCCATTTCTTCAGAAGGGGGAACTTCTTGATCAGACACCAGTGCAGCGCTGGTAGGGCCAGTCCGATGATGATACCGAGAGGAACGATAAGATAGCTACCTTTGGAGCTGTACAGCTGCTTTGCCAGCGCCCATGTGATTGCTTGGGAATTGAGGCTCTGCATAGTAGAGCCACTCCAGACGTTGTTCCCTACAGAATCGAGAAGGATTTCCCGCTGGTTGGTCACGATGGTGGTCATGACGGCGTAGTTCAAGCCTGCTCCTAGAAGGGTCCCGTAAATCTGGGTGAAAAACATGACACGATGAGGCACCTTGGTATATTGCCCGACTTTGAGCCAGTTGGCTAAGTTGACGGCGAGGAGGATGACCTGGTGGGACCAACTGGCGAAGTATAGATTGGCCAGGGGTCGACCAGGATGAAGGGCGCCTGCAACCATTTTGGAGATTTGGTTGGTCCCGACCCCGCTTCCGTACAGTCCGTAAAGAATACAGGAGAAGGGAGCGATGAAACCCCCCAGAAGAAGAGAGATGATATAACCCCAGACAGGAAGAGTCGTTTCTCCTTTGATAGTCACGATTAATCCGGCGAAAAAACACAAGACAAAAAGCACGAGGTACCACCATATCGGGACTTCCTTGTACTTGAGCATCCCCTGATAGTGCAGGTCGGGTTGAGTTTTATTGCGCGCTTGCTTCCATGCAATGACCATGTCTTTGCTGTAGAAAATCAGGACGTGACTTATTAATGCTCCAATGGCCAGGTTCATAGTGAAATAGCCCCAAATAGTGCTGGACGTCATATGCGGTAAGCCGATTTCATCGAGCTTAACGTTATCGATGGTACCGGCGTCGTTCAGGATGGAAGTTGTCGTCAGTTTGGTGCCATTACTCATGAAAAGAGATGTCGACATGAAGGGGAAGTTTTTCGCATTCCAAGCGTTGCTATAGTACAAACCGAGCATCGCAGCATACCAGATCACGTAGCCGATCCAAGTGTTCAGCTGTTGCTTAAACGGTAGCGACAGGTATGTGCTCTGGATGTATTGCCAGTCTAAGGAGAAGTTCAAGAGGCCTAGGCCTTCATTGGACGAAGCCCCTCCAAAGATTGTCGAGAAGACAGTGCGGGTGCCTGTCGAGCCACCCATTGACGCAAGACAGAAGATCGAGATGCCTCCAAACCACGTCACCATGTAGGCGGGAAATATTTCCCAAACAGCAGCAAAGGCAAGAGCGCAGCCAAACTTGATGAGACGGCCCCGATTGGCGAGCTGATCAAAGTGCAGATTCTGGAAGAGGACGACTTGGGGTAATGTAGACCAATATACCATTTCTGCAGGGTAGACGATCAGCGGTCGTAACACGCCTGCCAGAACGAATCCACAGAGCGAGATTGAGAAGGTCGCCAGCACCGCGGTGGTGGCAGAGACAGCTCGATCATAAAATAGTCGTTCGACGGCATAAACCTCCACTCCGGACAGGCCGTTGTTACCAGACGAGGCGATGAGAGACGCGACGACATGTTCTTTGATGCCGAAGGGCTGTCCAAAATTAAGAAAACGGAGCGTCTTCTGCAGCCATTTCCATTTAAATCGGTCTGGGCTGGGAGTAAAAATGGCCCATGCTTCACCAAAAACATAAATCAAAACTATAAAAAGCATGAGTAAAAGGTCTCGACAGGCTTGCCACGAAGAAGAGACATACGCTGCAGAAAGACGGCCGATACTTGCATCTCGGTCGGCTTGAACGTATAAAGCATCGTGATCACACTAGAAAGGGCAGTGAAAGCGGTGCCCAAGACGAAGCAACGAAAGGTAAACGCGGGGTCCCCATCGTCTCGGGGAGATACCAGGAATTTGGATACGTCGTCCCCTAGTCACAGACACGTTAGCAGCAGTAATAGGCAAGAGAGGATATGCGCAGCAGTTAATACCATTGCGAATGACGGGATACCCCTTGACATATACAGCATCGCCATCATGTTCGGGGCTAGTAGAGTCTCCAGCGTGTGTTTCGCCGGGCAGATCCTTCGCTTTCTTCTCACTGCCGCCTACGGATAGCTCCTCCGTCGCAATCGTTGGTTGATGCGCTTTGGAGACATCGAGGACGTCTTTCCCACCTAGTGGTTCCTCGACGTAGTCTGGCATATTCTGGGTGACGTAAGAGGGACAAGATGGGAAAAGAAGTATGCCGAATTCGTCTCTAATATACACATGCAGAGATAGCAAAAGAGAGAGAAATGCGGGAATAGATCACCATCATATATCCCCAATCTAAGAGATTTTCCTTACCGGTATATAATGGCGTGGAATAAGGGAACAGCTGCAGACAAGCCTAAATTATCAGAGACTGACCACCGAAGTGGTCAGTCTCTGATAATTAGCCACTTCAAATTGATGATGCGATTTCCAACTTAAATGGTAAATTCGCCATACTACCCTTTCCGAGGTTGAAGTTGACGAAGGCGGTCGATATCTGGCGATTAATTCCAGGACGGTGTAATTATACTGGGGAATGCCGAAGTAAAGCCAAGCAGCTGATAAGGGCCCTATCCCCTGCAACGCCGCCGCGGCTCGCACCGCTTTCGCACTCTTGGCCTTGGTGAATCCCTGACTCCACGTGTACCTGCATTGCATAATCTATATTATATATTTATATTTATTATATTATAGCGCAGTATCTATATTATATTATTGTACGGTATCTATATTATATTATAGTACAGTACCGCAGTGTCCATAAAACCCGGGCCCGTACATGAAGCTCGGTCGTTAGCTATCGATAGCGATCGGCCGTCTAGGTCAAGTCGCCGCGGAAGAAGATAAGACTAGTCTCTGAACCTCATACGATTGTAGCGCCTAGACGACAAGCTCGCTTCTTTCATCATAAGCTTCTCCAAGCACATCATTTTCGTTCCCCGGCTCCCGTCCCTGGGCGAGCTGCTTCGGCGGAGCTACAGCGAGACGTGAAATTCTTTGTTTTACCGGGAAGTCTATTGGGCGGGAGTGTTCCGGGCATCGGACGTGCTGCGTGCAGGTGCACCTTGGTCAGATAATCGCGACGCTGCCCTCGAGATCATACGGCCGATGATAAACGAAGGTAGGGGGGTTCGTGGTTATTGCTCGTTGATACGGTCACCGTCGGATCCCTAGGACGGCCATCTGCCAGAACCAGGGTGTAAGATAACTTGTCGCCATTGGCAACAAGAGGACCATTATATTATAACTTGTACTCCTTAGCCACTGTATACATATACTCACTCACCCGGTAGATCGTCATCTGGTCATTAAGATATTTCATTTCTAAACTAAAATTCTATTCTAATAATATTTCTTAAGCGGGGATGATATAGGTATTGCTTTATATAGTAGCGAGGAAATCAAAAAGTAGGCAGGGGTATTAACGATTAATTCTAGGTTCCGTAAATCTAAAATACTTGTTCAAGTATAGCCTTGAACTCTTCATCTGTATGCTCTCTGCAATCCCTGAAGCGCTTGCGTAGGTTCGAGTCGCCGGATCTGAACCGCTGGACAGTGAGCTTGCCACCGGCAAGCTCCTTGCACTCCATCAAGTCCTCGACGTCGACGAGTAAGGGCACCACAGTCGTGCGGAATTCGTATGGCACACCGGAGTTTTTGATGAGCTCGATGCTGGTTTCCAACACCTGCACGTCGACATAGCGTCCTGCGACCTGCTTGTACTTGTTCAACGCACACTTGATGTCCATGGCTACAAAGTCCACCAGCTTCTCGTCGAAGATCTGGCGCAGGATCTCGGGTGACGTGCCGTTCGAGTCTAACTTCACGCTGACGCCTGACTTCCTGAGAACGCGGAGGAAAGGAATGAGCCCTGCGTGTATGGTGGGCTCTCCACCAGAAATCACAAGGTTTTTGTGTTTCGTCGACATGATATGTTTGAAGACGTCCTGTGCTGTGAGGGTCTCACCGTCGCCCTGGATGATTGGGCCGTTGTGACACCACGGACACTGCAGGTTGCATCGCGAGGTAAACATGATCGATGCCTGAACCTTGCCAGGATAATCGCTCAGCGTAACCTTGGTTAGTCCAGCAACCTGGAAGTCCGCCGCTGATGGTAGTTCAAGCTTCTCCTCCTTCTCTTCAATAAGCGCCTCGGGAATGAGATACTCCTTGCGCATGGAAAACTCCTCCTTTTTCCCCTTGTTCCAGTCCTTGATTGGGCGGTAATAGCCTACAATGCGGGAGTACACAAGGCACTCTCCTCCACATGTTGGACATTTTTGCTGCTCTCCATTGATGTATCCATGTGCCTTGCAGATACTGAATGTTGGTGTCAATGAAATATATGGAAGGTGATATTGGGTAGCAAGCGCCCGTAAAAGATCCCGTGCTTGTTTCCAACCGGTAAGACGCTCGCCTAAGAACGCGTGGAATACCGTGCCTCCTGTGTAAGAGGAGTGTAGGTCCTCTTGATGGCTCGACGCTTCAAATAAGTCCTCTGTTGCGTTAACCGGGAGCATCGTTGAGTTTGTGTAAAAGGATGGGATTTTGTAATCTGGGAAGAGCTCTCGATCTCGCTGCGCCAGTCTGTAGCTGGTACTCTCCGCTGGTGTTGCTTCAAGGTTGTACAGGTGTCCCGTTTCGATCTGGAACTCTTGAAGCTTCTCCTTGATAAAGTCTAGAATCTCCAATGCAAAGTTCTTCTCGTCCAAAATTCCTCTCCCGACTAATACGAGGAGTGCTTCGTTCATACCGAGCAGCCCAATTGTGCTGAAATGGTTAGTCCAGTACGATCCCGTTCGTTCGTGTATGACTCTCAAGTAATGTGCTGCATAAGGATATAATTCAGCGTGTCCGTCCACAACCTTTCTCTTGATCTCGAGTGAGTCTTTTGCCACCCGAAGCGTATCGGCGAGCTCCTTGAAAAACGATTCCTTTGATCCAGAGCGTATGGCAATGTTGGGAAGATTTAGCGTCACAACTCCGATGGAACCTGTCAACGGAATAGATCCAAACAGTCCGCCGGCGCGGCAATGTAGTTTACTTATATCGAGTCGCAGTCTGCAGCACATGGATCGAAAGTCTTCGGGGTTCAGGTCGCTGTTGATGAAATTGGCAAAATATGGCACTCCGTACTTGGCAGTCATCGCCCAGATAGACTCGTACCGTGGTGACTCCCAATCAAATCCGTCATACAGATTGTAAGTCGGGATCGGGAATGAGAAAATGTTGCCGTTGCCGTCTCCTTGGACCATTACAGCCGTAAATGCACGGTTAATCATATCCATTTCGTCCTGGAAATCGTCAAATACCCATTCTGAATGACGCTCTCCTCCGATAATGACTGCCTGTCCCTCGAGGGTCTTGGGGCAGATCAAATCCATCGAGATGTTTGTGAACGGCGCCTGGAAGCCACTTCTTGTAGGAACGTTGAGTGAATACACAAAACTCTGCACACACTTGAACACTGCATCTTCTGACAATTTGTCATGGCGAACAAAAGGTGCCAAGTATGTATCAAAGTTGGACAAGGCCTGCGCTCCAGCAAGCTCTCCCTGAAGTGTGAACAAGAAATTGACCATCTGGTTAAGAGCGGTGTTGAGGTGGCTCGGTGCCCTGCACTGAATCTTGTTTTCGACGCCGCCAAATCCTTCAAGCAAAATGTCTTCAATGCTCCATCCCGAGCAGTAGGCGCTCAAAAACCCGAGATCGTGGATATGGAATCGATTCTCCTGGCTGTAAAGCCGCACTTCTTCCGAGTAGACATGATCGAGCCAATATTCAGACATGATATGTCCTGAAATGTACTGCATCAACCCCTGATGCGAGTAGGTTGAGTTTGCGTTCTCGGCACCCTTCCATGTCGCTTTGCTTAGATATTCGTCGACCAACTGGATATGATCCTGGGGCTTTTTAGTTGTCAAAGCCATTGTGTCGATGTTGTTGGTTCTTCTTTCTTATGTAGATGCAATGAAAGAAATAATATCGATTCAGACGTGGTCACCAACTTTCTTTTAACACTTCTGACCGAGTCCTTTGTGATGTCCTGTAAGCACTTAACGTAACGTAGTAAAGAAGAATGAAGTAAGGGAGGAGAATGTAAATTCCAGTTCTATAGTGGTGGCTAGTAGGCACCTCGGCCGTTTCTCAAGGTGTAAATAGATGGCGCGTGGTCGAATAAATCTCTTTTGGGATCACGCGCGTCGTGTCAACAGCTACTTAGTCGAGACTTTGTACGTTGCGGGAGTAGCTGGAATCCATAATGAATCATATTTATGGCTCAGAGCGTTGTAACTTGTCAATCTCGTTGAGTGAAAAACCAAGACGCGAAATTACACGCGTTTTTTACGCGTTATCACGTGGTTGTGGCAAGCGCACTATCACGCCGCATCACGCGTTATCACGCCGTATTTACACGTAAAAACGCGGTATTAGGTAGTTTTACGCGGTATTGCACCGTAGCATGATATCATATAGTATCATACGGTGTCACCTAGTAGAACACGGTGTCACGGTATCACGCGTTATGGAACACGGTATCACGCGTTGCAGAACACGGTGTCATGCGGTCTCGCGCCGTCTTGTAATTAATTACATTACCGTTGCCACATGCTTATTGATGCTGATTAATAGAAAGCCGTGTGGAATTCTGTATGTTATGATAATTTATGCAAACCCTCTTCCCCCAGAGCTGGAGAATACGAGCAACCATATCCTACTACGATCCTGTGGTGTTTACAAAGTACTGGCCGTCACTCCGTAGATCGTACTTTGAAAGCTCCGCGGCGACATGGCTGAGCTCGAGACTCACTTCTATCCGAATTTTAACTGCATCCCGTCCTCCTCAAAACTTGAACCACTGAACGCTAATATGTATTCGATCGCTATAGAACGGCATCTTATTCATCCTTGGATTGATTTAAAATAGGCTCCTAGAGATCATATATTATCGAGTATTACAGAGGGCTGGCACCGACTCAGATACAACTGCATCCTCACTTTAATGCGTCGGGTTTAGACTCTTACAATTCTGGAAGGACTCGCGATTCAGACATAGGATAAGAGTGTTCTTTGTGTCCGAGGTGTTGATAAAGGAGAGGAAGGGTTATATAGCTGGAATGGCTTGAAACATGGTAAGTTACAATTGATTTTGTCGGGACCTTGTACTGCAATGGTTGGACTTGATCGATGGTTTGAGTTTTGTTATAGATAAGAGGAAAGAGATATGAAATAGAATTGAGAATAAGATGGAAGAAGTAGCAGAGGAGGGAATGATCTGCTTATATTCCTATAGAGGCTTCACAGCCCAACAGCTAGGGAAAACTCCGAGTGTGGTATTACCAAGAGCAGGCTTCGAATACACTTTGGAAAGTCTGCATTTTGATGATGGAGGGGTATGGAACCCTGTATAGCGATGTTATAGACGATAGGTAGTAAACTATTAGAACTCTGAGTATATTCTAATAAAGCCTTCATTTTTCAATGGTAGAGAAATAGAACAGCAAAATATTAAAGACAAATTTATAACTGTTTCAAAATTAGCTCGATGGAACAAAAAGATCGCATAGAGCTCCTCTCAAATAGTAACAAGGATCAAAATAAAAGCTGTTGGCCTCCATTTTGAATCAGATAAACTTGACATTTATTCTCTCTCTCGAATAAAAGACGGATTAATGAGGGAGGGCGCTGATAGGCAGTCCGTCGGATAAAAAAATAATACGGATCAGTGACCAAGCTTGTACTGCCGCGAAGCCATACTCAATTCGTACGAATTGAATTCAGTCAACCCCGCATTCTGCACACGTGAGCTTCCGCGAAGAAGAGTCTTGGACCTTTAATTCGATTACATAGTGAAGTTATTATATTTAGTAGACGGATCTTCGTAAACTTATTGAAAAGAAAAGTCAGATTCTAAATTAGAATATAAGTTTGATTTTTATTATTTCGTGATAATTATAAAATGATAGAACAGGGGAGAGGTTTAATATAATAATGGTTTATTTATAGATAAAGGACTATATAGAAGATTTAGCTTCTCTCTCCTTTAAAGTATATTGACAGCTAAGCAATAGTTATTTATAACAGTAATTATATATTTCCACTTTGTGTGACAAGTACAACAAGGTAGTCAAAAGATTTCTATCTGCCGGCCTTGTATTAATTTAAGCGGCATAAATCAGCCTTAGGCCTCAGTTTAGATTTGGTCAGTAACTACTCAGGTCCAAGAGTAGAAATAAATTTAATACTAGAAACAGAGAATACTAGTACTTGACGTGTCGGTAGAGAGCCAAAACCCTCTTCTGAATTATTAACCAATGTTATTGAATCTAGAGCGGTTATATTCTTAAGGTTTCGGAGGTTCTAATTATAATGTGTTGCATACAAGATGATAGCAAATATCAGTCTCAACTGATAATATATAGTTTCCCGCTCTCTATGGTTTCTTTGCTCCCCAGAACAGGTCTATCTCTTTCCCCTCTAGCCAGTCATGCATAGCGTCATACATTTTGTAGAATTCCGTGTTGTTCATCGTTGCTAGGTCCTTTACTACAGGATGTCCAAGCATGTGCTGCGCAACCCCCAAGTACTGATAACCCTCTGGATATTCATCTAGCAATTTTTTGCTGAAAGTCGGCACGTTTTTGCCATCAACTGGAGTCACTTTATCTTTCTCATAGAAACTCTTGTAATATTTCGTCTTCCACTCATTGCCGATCTTGGTGCAGAAAAAGATAAAGCGCACATCACAATCAACATCAAATTTCACCCCGTTAATGTTAAAGCGTTGCGTGATGGTAGCCTTCAATTTACCAACAGCGCGGGATTTGGCCAAATTGAGATCCACCAATGTGCCATTCTCACGGTGCATGATGAAATCACCGTTCTTGCGACCTTCTTTTGAGACTTTGATGAAGTCTTGGATTGTCAGGCCGCCGCTCCATGCTGTATTATCGTATGCTGATTAGTTCGGATACGGGAGACTAGGAAGGAGGGCAACCACTGACTTGTCCAGACATAAGCATCGTCAGTGAAGAGACTACGGAAATTCTCCCATTCTGAAGCGTCACGATAGACAGGCCAGCCCTTGCAGATCTCAGAAACGCAAAATCGGGCAAGAATCTCTTCTGTTGATCCGTTGATGTGACTGTACGTCACCGGCTGGACTTCCTTATCGGTGATGTTGTAAACCATGATTGATGAATTGATGTCTAATGATGTTTGGTGTAGGCAGGGTTCTTACTGTGTAGCAATTGTTACAGGCTTGACGTGATATATCACAGGATGACTGATAAATAAATGTGCGGAATGGCTGGCTTTTGAATGATGTGAAGGCAACTTTAAATGACGGATCACGTGCTCGATGTTATGAATACCGTTTTTATGATCCGAGAGACTGTGCCAGTCAGTGGCGTGACGAATCTTGGATCAGAGGCGACGTTGGATCCTGGAGTATCTGCCACTATCCACTGCCGTACCAGCCGTAGACATCTCCTAATTCCCCCGTCAATCCACGAGAAGCAGCGCCATGCTCTATATTCTCTAGCAAACCAGTAACACCACCCCTATATAAGTCCCCGGACTCTCTAGTCGGGCTCGAGTGCTATGTAGCAAAGCTTCTTGCACGCATGACTAGTCCCCATTATGACCGCGTCATCATTGATTTCTAGCCTTCTGTTACAACTGGAGTACAGTATATTCTTATTCCGACTGTATCATGAATCCATGATGAGGGCGATATGTTGGAATGTGTCCAACAGGCGAGCTCCGCTGGGGAAGCCCAGCGGCGCAAGCATAGGCCGAGGGGCCGCCGGTCTAAACACAGTACAGTACGTACGTACAGTACGTACGCACAGTATATCATCTTGCAAGTTGCCACCTCCGGAATATCCGCTCTACAGTCTTCAGAGGAGGAGCAGCCCACCCGGTATTGATATACTGTGCCAGTCCCGTGCATTCTTGGCCGCAGCCCCGCCTCGCTTAATGCGCATCTCGCGCATCTCCCGCATCTCCCGCACCTCCCTGTCTGTTGGCTGTAGGTGGAGGGCAGAAAAGTGAAAAGGATCGTCTAATAGTTGAGTTAATCACTTCAAAATACCGCATATGCAAAAATTGCACCCACAGACGATTAAATGTTATAATCTCATGTTGCTGTTGTGAATTAATTGTTGCAACGTCGACATAAGCAACATTACTCCCTGGAGAATGACATCAGCTCTCGGGTTCTCGGTTCCAGGGTTGCGACGACTTGAGCCTCAATCCCTACACCATTCTTCTTCATAATTCCGAATGACTGGAAATAATGAAGCTCTCCTTTGGAGCGTTGACTACATCACGATAAACAGGGTTGACGCCACAGGAAAACCATTCAGTCTTTAAGTTTTACTGTTTAACCAGCTCCAGAGCTTTAGATCTGAGGTAATAAAAAATCTGAAGGTCATAAATGCCCACCGTCCCTCCCTCGACTGCTCCCTCCTCTCGACCCAAAAACTCTCTCAAACATACGCGCTTTGAAGATCCCACATAGTTCAAGGCACCTTACATCTCGCTTGGGTACCAACTGGGTAGCCCATACACCACACAATCCGGCGTCCCTGTCCATCCACCAATTCACATTCGGCGTGCTGCTGCAAAACATATATCCCTCCCTCATTTCTCCTTTCGAGTCTTTAGATACTTCTCTGATCAGCATACCACCAAGTCCCCAATCTAGTACCGCCACCTCAGCACTTTCGCTAAACATACTGTCAAGTTCCTGATATGCTAGAAGTTCAGTGAGATGCCCTTGGGTGGAACAAGGGAGATGAGATGTGAACATCAAATCGACAGCTTCCCTGCTCAAAATCTTCTCGTCATTTATGCATAGACTTTTAAGCAATTTTGCGAGATCGACAGCTGAGCAATATATTCCAGTCCCACCATCATATGTCTTATTCGCTGTGTTGGGATAATCGAGTTGCTCGTTGTAACCATACTCATTATCGGCGGCCATGATAGGGCCATCAGTACTCAAACCCGTCTCATATATTGGATGGACAAGGCCTTGCCTCCAGCTCATATCCAACAGGCATCGACTTGGAATGCTAGCTGTGGAAATATCAAAAGTCGTGTGGTACATGTTTAAAGGATGCCATATGTTGGTTTGCATATAGTATTCGAGCGATGTGCCGGTAATCCGTGAGATAGCAAGCCCTACCCATGTGAAATTCGCACTTTGGTTAGACCAAAGTTGGCCGGGACTGAATTTCAGCGGACGGACAGGAGAGGAAGGGCCAGACATAATGCCAGAGGTGTGTGAAAGGAGATGGCTATTAGATATGTCAGACCATAATGAGTTCATTTTATGCTGTTGCTGGTCTTTGATATAGATGGAGAGCAGATATGGAGTGGATTATGTGAAAAGCATTGAACGAACCGTAGAGTAATGCTGTTATCTTTACTCACAGAACTCCGCTTATTCTTCTTACTTTTACCGGAGGATTTTAGGACCTCCATATTCTTTAACTCAGGTAAAATTCTGCTTATATCTTCGTCAAGACTGATTAATCCTTGTTCCACACACTGTAGTACTGCTACGGCAGTCATAAGCTGTGTACATTCAGCGATCCAAAAAATAGCATCGAGTTTCAGCTCCTCTCCTAGTCGGTCCTTATTCAGAGAACTCTCGCCAAAAGCTTGAGCATAGTGAAAGTCATCTGGAGATATATTTTAGTAGCGACCATGCCTAGGAGTTCTCGGGCCTCCAATTAGAAACATACTTGGCCCGTGAGCCACCAGTACTGCACCTGGTATCTGGCCCGTATGACATGCCTGCTGCATGATTTCCTCCAAAGAGCTTTCTGAATCCGCCGACTGGCTGAGAAGAAAATGTTCATATAACATTATGAATTAAAATAAAAGCTACTCGACCTTCCAATTTCTACAGCAGGAGATGCTCAAAGAAGAGACGTCTTACATATAAGCTTGTGCTCCGAAGGGACAGATACACAAATAAGTGCCAAGACGATCAAACTCATCCTTATACGAGACAATTTATTTTGATGCGATAGGACGTTGTGGCCAAGGACTTTCCATCGAGGTGACATGACTAGGCTATTCCGAGCTAACGTTGCGAATTTGACGAGAGCGGTAAGTATTGCGAGACAGTTGAGCGCTGTTGTTAGCGGTCGCTGACGTTTTCTTGACGAGTAATCGAGCGAAGATGGATTATCAGATGAAAACGTGGCACAACAGGGGCGCATCGTTCAATGATGTTGCCTAGCCACATGAATTCGCATTTTGATGCGACTGGATGTTATAGAAGCTGGCCATGGCGCGCGTTCGTTTCCGGGGAAGATTTAGGCTAGATGCGAGGACAACTCTGAACGTAAGGGGCGGATAAGAAGCCATCTCGCAATGCGAAGCGTAAAACCCATCTAGCTGTCGGGATGGGATGGTATTCTGTCCAATATGTCTTGGTGGAATTGCAATCTCTCTGACAATTGAATTTTTATAGCTAGATATTGGCTAAACGCCATGAATTGGCTTCTGTCTTCTAGCAGGAACTTGTTGAATTTGTCCCCTCTCGATGCAACATTGAGGAAGCACTCTAAGCTAATTATGAATATAAAGTGACTTCGAATGCACATATTGCGTTGCAGCTTTGATGACGGGTAAAGACCGTCCCGTTCGGGGGTTGTCTATAAAAAACTTTGGCCATGCACCATGTAAAAGAAGATCCTTAACGACATTGAGTTTGGCACTACTTATGCATGTGCAGTCATAGTGTACTTCCGAGACCGCTTTCTAGCATTTCTGCAAGAATATCCCAATGCAGCTCACCACCAGCCCTTGCAACACCTCTCAGCCCATTAGCTACGAACTTGCACAGCTGGTCGAATTGGTCTTTAATCTTTCTCAAGCGGTCAATGTAAGATAGTCCGTTTTCTTCCATTATGATAGTACTAAAATCGGCGTTAGAGCCTTGATCATCATCGTCGCTGGAGTCGGAGCCTATCTCTCGGGATCCTCGGGATGGTTCTAAGCATGGTGCGGAAGGCGTAGAGGTATTACCGAAACCTTCCGCAAATATGTGAGTTCTCCTTCCATCAGCCAGTTGAATTGACAAGTCAAGAATTGCAACGATAGACTTCTGGATCAATTCCAGTCTAGAGCTAAGCAGAGCTTGGTCTGCGAGTTGTTTGATGTACTTCTGGTGTACTTCGATCATTTGGTCAACATCTTCAGCTCTCTCTAGCTCTTCATGCATACGTTCTGTGTTACCGCGAATAACGAGATCTGTCAAGTAGTTATAGAGAGTCGAGGTAAACCAAAGTAATCTACTTCGTAGACAATAGTATAAGGCGCGTTCATCGGCACTGCTGTCTTCGTTGACAGCATCTCGCAGGAGACGAGTCTTTTCAATCACATACGCAGCCCTTCGGATCTGTAGAAGAAATGTGAAGAGGCCTTGGTAGATCGGAATCGTGTTCGAGTTGAAAATTATCTGCACTGGCCAAGGTAGACTGTAAGTGAAGTTGATAGTGGCCAGAGACTTGACTGATTTTCTGGAACGTTGTATATCGCTGTACTTGGCCCCAATCACTGTTGCTCTCAATCTCTCTGCTTGGACGTTTCTCATATCTCCAAATGTGCTCTGTGCTAGTTCGGTGAGAGTGTAACGATCATTCCAGCTGCTCTTCCCACTATCTAACTTATCGAAAAGCTCATTCGCAAGAACGCTGGTAGTGGCACCGTCTGACATGAAGTAGATATTCTCAATAGCGTCCAGTGATTCCCGTAGCCCACAATAATCAAATAAGCACTGCCGCAATGTTGACGATGCAGCATGGTGCTTACTCTGAATCCACAGCTCAAAAGCTGCGTCGAACAGTTCAGGAAAGGGTGCCAAGAAAAAGACTGCAGGGTTGCAGACCGTAGAAAAGTTGAGTTTAGGTTCCTCTCTGAGTTGGGAGGTGCTGTTACCATGATGCTTGCCAAGCTGTTTCAGAACATTCACACTCTTTCCAGTTGTGAATATCTTCCTTGATGCAGTATGTAGGAAACGCGGAGCATGGAGGACTCCATCGGTGGTAGTTCGAAGTTTGTAACGATTCTGCCATGATAATGCCAGGTCGGTGACTTTCTGGATCTTGGTAATGAAGAAAACATCGTCATCATTGCGAAGATCCCCATTTTCCATCCACTGTCTTATTGGGTGCAGATATACACTGAAACAGTTAAAGAATATGTTTCCCATAAACTCGTACAAGGCATCGTTACCAGCCAATTGGGACGTACACGTCTCGTCAAAAAGTAATTCTAAACATCGAAAGGGAGCCGCATGTGGCTCTCCGGTCAGAACTTTGATGATTCCTGCCAGCTTCAACAGAGGGCTGGTGTGTGGGATTAGCTCGGTTTCAACTTCAGCAAGGCTGACGACAACATCATCCTTGGGCGCTACAAAATTTCCCTGTAGATCGGAAAGCTTAGTGTCATAGTGTTGTAGTCGCTTTTTAACTTCCTGCTGTAAACTTTGCAATTGTGGAACTATCTGTTTGCTGTTACTCCATATGCGAAGGCTCATAATGACACTACCTTGTTGGGCAAACTGTGCTAGTATTCCATAGAAGATTTCAGGTGAAGTGTGCGAAAGAGAGAAGTCCGGACTTGCAAGGACAATATTTTTGCGATTATTCTGAATATCGAAGAGGGAGGTCGGATAGCCTTCAAGCATAAAGAGGATCTCTCGGATAGTCTGCAGCTCCGTAACTGGCACCGCCTTTTTGGTGAGTGAATATTTTTCATCGTCTTCCAGTTTCCTTATCCAGAATTGAGATTTCATTAGATCATTCAACGCATGGAGATCTGTGTGAATGATATAATCGTCTGGTAACCGGATTTCCTTGTCATTTCCCGTTGACGGGGCAGTCTCGGCCGGGCTAGAGAGCTCAACATCACTATCATATGATCCTTTGTCTTCATCTGAGCTTTCAGCTGCATAATCAATATTCCTCCAGATATTCTTGTCCCATAGGGAAGGTTCTTCTGCAGCCAAGTCTTCCCATTTCAAGATTGGCCCTACGTCCTCCACGGGCAGCTTCAGGAATTCCAAACTTTCCAATCTAGACTTAACTACAGGCTTGTCTGAGAGCTCAAGTAGCAAATGAAGGACCTCCGGGGTCCATTTTGTTGATCGCTTCGATAGTTCATCGAGTCTCTCGCGGAGAGCATCAGCTAGAGCGTCTTCATTATAAACACGGAATTTCTCCTCTAAGCCTTCCAAGCTGTGTTGAACATCGAATTGATTTGTTCTTGCATAGTTTTGGTACCGCAGAGTTCGTAAAGTTGACTCTCGGTGTATGTTGAATTTGCTGGAGTCGCTCTATTAATCCGTAAGGCGTTGTCAATTATCCAACACGCCCAGAGATGGAAAGTGTTTAGAAGAGATAGTCAAGGAATTGCTTACCTTGGGGGATATTTCCGTTAATAAAGTAATCAGTTCATCGGTCAACGTGCCAATCCTTGCGATATGAGCCATATTTTGGGCCTCTCATGCCGTCAAATCTTAGATTTTACTACGGATGTCAACGCGCCTCATGAGCAACGCGACGAGGCTGAGGACTAGAGGTTTAGAGCCAGCGGCCGCGGCCGCGGCCGCGGCGCCTGGCATGTTGAAAGTTTCGGCAGTTGCCGCATTTAAGGAGCATGAGGCTTGGCCAAAATCGTAGACGAAGGCTGAAACAATCAACTTCTTCTTGCCCATAAGACAACACAATAACAGCACATCATGGCGATAGCACGACCGATACGTGCACTCGCATTGGTATCATTGTTACTGTGCACGTTTCTGGTATATCAGATCTTTGGTGGGCCGAGAGCTCCACCTAAAGGTCCTGGAGACAAAGTTCTCAAGTATGAGGGTAGAGATCCCATGTTAGATCGTATGTATCCGGAAACCTTAGTCATATCAAGCACACGATACTAAATATTAAAAGCTATTGGGGAACCGGAATCGTCGATCCCACTACGACGAGCACCAGAAGGCTATGAGCCAGACAACCCAAATTCCTCTCGCATCAATGCTACTCTTCTGGCACTGGTACGCAATGAAGAAGTAGCAGGCATGGTTCAATCCATGCGAGACTTGGAGCGGACGTGGAACAGCAAGTTCAACTATCCATGGACGTTCTTCAACGATGAGCCATTCAACGATGAATTCAAGCGGCTGACGCAGCAAGAAACGAAGGCAGAATGTAGATATGGTGTGTAGCAACATTTCTATTGGTCCGGCTTCATTTAGACAGCAGCTAATATCACATTTGCAGAATTGATCCCAAAGGAACACTGGGAGGTACCGTCTTGGATCAACGAAGACCTCTTCCAAGAGTCTGCTAAGATTCTGGCCGAGAATAAAATCCAGTACGGCGAGAAGGTCTCATACCATCAAATGTGTCGTTGGAACTCTGGTCTTTTCTACAAACATCCGGCATTGGCCAATACGCGTTATTACTGGCGTGTTGAACCTAAGGTTCATTTCTTTTGCGACGTCGATTATGATGTCTTTGCGTACATGCAGGATAACAACAAGACCTACGGCTTCACCATCAACCTATATGATGCGCCACAGAGTATACCGTCACTCTGGCCAGAGACCATAAAGTTTCTAGCTGAACATCCTGAATATATCCATAGCAATAATGCGTTGGGCTGGCTGACGGATAGTGCGCGGAGACCCGACCATAACCACAAGGCAAATGGCTACTCTACATGCCATTTCTGGAGCAATTTTGAGATTGCTGATATGGAATTCTGGCGGAGTCAGGCATATGAGGACTACTTCAACCATCTTGATCGAGCAGGCGGATTCTACTATGAGAGATGGGGCGATGCACCAGTTCACAGTGTTGCTTTAGGCCTCTTCGAAGATGCGAGCAAAATTCACTGGTAGGTCGAATATTCTTGTTATGCCGACGTCCCTGCACTGGCTTTCTAATCTTGGCTTTGCTATTATTATATAATCCCACTCTCGAATACTTCCACTAACCCCTCTGATCTAGGTTCCGCGACATTGGATACCAGCATATTCCATTCTTCAACTGCCCGAACTCACCAAAATGCAAAGGCTGTGTCGCAGGACGTGTTACCGATGGAGAAGCGTGGTTGAACCAGGAAGATTGCCGACCTAACTGGTTTAAGTATGTAGGAATGGACTGAAGAGTTAATAGAATCTAATTTGGTGTTTATGGAAACCAATAAGCGCATGTTTAAGCTGTTACATGTGCGGCATAATGCGGCGGCGTTTACGGGCTGAATGTAGACCGAGTATATACCTGTACTATTCTCATGATATTTACTGTACACAACTGGAATGGGTCTGCTTCCTTCTACAAGAACCTAATGAGTCGCTGAAGTACAGCTAGCTTCTGGGGAATATTTTACATACAATTCAGAATCAGCAAGACTGGCTGTAAAGCGTCTCTACGAACATGTACACAAGCCTACTAGGGGCCTCGAAACGCAGAACACACGTTTAGAGTACAGAAAGCTGTTATATTTTAAGTTTGAAAAAAACAAGGACTACGAGAAATCGATTAAGAAACCAGAGATCTTCAAAAGACCAGGTGGAGTGTTTGAAGAGCCCAGGAGTATCACTCAGTCTAGTGCATTCTGGTTACAGGAGTCGGAATCGTAACTATCCCAGAATCATATCCGTTCGGTTCTATCCGCTCGGAACCGAACGGAACCAAAAATAGTAAAACGAGCAATTTAGACATCCAATAATCCACGTGACTTAATCTGTCTCAATCTTATCTTTCGCTTGTGATTGCCCAAGGGAGCCAATCGAGGCTCCGAGGCTCCGCCTTTCAGTCTCACCACGTCGTCTTTACAACCAACTTCCGCCTACCAAAGCATTTGCCTTATACATCTTATACAGCTATGGCATCCTCGACCGCACAGCGTAGGCTGCTGCAAGAATATCGCGCGCTCACCAACAACCCGCCGGAAGGCATCACTGCCGGCCCCGTCTCCGAAGATGACCTACTGTACTGGGAGGCGTTAATTCAAGGCCCCGAGGGGACTCCTTTCGAGGGTGGTATATTTCCGGCTGAGTTGAAGTTCCCAAAGGACTATCCGCTTGCACCACCTAGTATGCGGTTTTTAGGAGAGGTGTGGCATCCTAATGGTATGTACTGCATCCGCCACCCGTAGCATTTCGTCTCGTCAACAGATAGTAGAGTTATGAATCAGATGCTGATAGCAGCTCTTATAGTCTACCCAAGCGGTCTAGTCTGTATCTCCATATTACACCCACCCGGAGATGATCCAAACCACTACGAGCACGCATCGGAACGATGGTCACCAATTCAAAGCGTCGAGAAGATCCTCATTTCAGTTATGAGTATGCTAGCGGAGCCAAACGATGAAAGTCCTGCGAATGTAGAGGCGGCGAAGATGTGGAGGGAACAGAGGTCGATGTACGAGCAGAGGGTTAGAGAGGGGTGCCGAAGGATGCTGGGGTTGTAATTTGTGGAAGGAGCCGTACAAAGGAGACTTAGTCACTGCATAGCGATTGCATAGCGAAGGGTTAGGCGTTATCGATTGATGTATCAAAGCCAGCGTACCTTATTGAAAACTGTTTGTTGGATCTTTGCTTTGTAAGTGATTCGCGGACATGCTAGGTTGAGACAAAGGTGGCTGGTACAAATCAATCGCGATTTGTGATTGCAGCCTTTTCTCTTCGTTAAAAGGGACTCTCATTGTTTCCGTTGCCGTTATTGTTATGACCATACTCTTTTGACGTTCTTCTTTCTCTGCAAATATAGAGCCTTCGGGCTTTTTGCAGCCCTGAGCGGTTTCTAAAAGCAGGTTCGCGCTTATGTTCCAACAGTGTCAAAGGCAAAAAAGTACCAAAAAAGAAATTGTTCCTTGCTTAAGATTTTCTAGAGACGAAGGTGCTGTTTGTGCTGTGGATATTAATGAAATGTAAGTACGTACTCTTGCGCGCTGTGCAGACACTTCATCCTAACTATGTTAGTAATGGTGGCTGTAACGCCCTGGGGGAAAGACCCTGTAAGAAACCCATACGGATATGAGGACGAATGAGTATACCCTGCCATCCTCCCTAGACGAGAACAAGAGACTTGTTAGCTCAGTTAATTGTCTGGGGGCATCTGAAAACGGCGCTAGTGGATGAATGCTTCGTCTCTAGAAATCTTAAGCGCTCTATCCAGCCAGGCCGCGGAGGAACTGTTTTAGAATGCTTTTGACTATGATTGATGTTAAGCGAGCGGCTAGCGCGTTTAGACATTGCCATTTTCTACGAGTTTCTTTGCCACGCTTTGAGCTTTATATCCAGCCAAGACCCGAGCCCGTTTCCTCGACTTTTTATTTGGATCTCTGCTTTGATATTAAGCATCAACATTACTTGCAACTCTCTTCGCCATGCGCTCTCTACCTCCTCTTGGAATACTTCTTTTTTGAGCATCCTCCATGCCAACCTCCTATCTCGATTGGTCAACCTCAGCAGCCCCTGATCTTCACCTCGACTGTCTTCAATATGGGAAAGGATATCAGAACTCCGCACGCCAAGCCAAAGCATGTTTGGCACCACCAAATTCCTGTTCTGGTGGGCTAGAGAGACTGAACCATGTTTATATGTGGACATCACCCCAATTCCATCAGGATCATAATCCATAAGTGCGAATATGGGTGCATCACAGTGTAGAGATAGTAACCTTACAAAGGCACGGGTTTGTATGTCAGGGTATCCTTTTGCCTACGATAGTATAAGCACCTTCCTCCGCATCTCAAAAACGCACTCACGGTGATCAGAATCCCCTTACCAGCTGGTGAAGTATCCCAGTAGCGACTTGCTGCTATGGTACGGAAGCTTGCCTACAATGCATCAGAATCATATCCAACTAAATATGTTGCTACTTATTATGGTAATTTATACCTCTTTCTCTATGACCAAGATCCATCGAGCGCCAGAAAACTCAAGGCGGTCAATCTCATTAGCATTTGGTATCAGAATTCCCTATCTCGTAAATCAGCCAAAGGTCGCCACGAGCAAAAGTTTGGCGTACTTTGTCTTCAAAGCGACAGTCAACTACATTGCCATCCCTTTTGTGGACTTTTAATGCTCCAGCAATCAACCCTTTTGCTGCAGCAACCTAAGAATATTAACAGGCTATCAGCAAGAGCCTAGGGCAGTCCATACAACATTCATAGCATCACGTTCAATCCCGAGAGTGAATGCAAGGTCATCAACGTAACGGTCGACCACAGCTTGTTTGACAAAGAGCTCTGGATCTCTGTAATACATATCTCTGGGCACACCGTATTAGCATAAATCTATACAATAACGATTACAGCGGGTTGCCATCTCATAATATTATCCTAGAAACGCTATGTAGATACGGCACTAGGGAGCGATGAGCAAGGCGCATTCTAAAAGCCAAGTAGTGGTACTAGCGGTCAACAGAAAATCATAATACCTTTTCGTAGTTACTAAACCAGTGACGAGTGCTTCATGAGACAGTTCTAAAATTCGGAGCAGGGCAGCTAAAACATCATGAGCATTAGCCACAGCTACCAGCAAATATGCCTTACTGAATTTCCATGTTTCCTTCGGTGTCTTTCCTGGAAAAGTGACATTGCGGTCTTCACTCCTATTCGTGTCTTTGATGGCTCCACTGGCAGCATCCAGACATTGTTTCCCTGGTCTAGCCCGTGGCTTTAAATGGATCGTTAATTCCTTCTTCTGGTCGATTATACAATTCAGCATGGATTCCAACATGTCTTCGATTTTCGCAATGGCAGACCCAGCTTGATTATTAGTGGTGCCTATATGTCGAGTTGTCAAGCTCTCCAGTTGGACAGAAACGCTGGGGCCCCCTCTCCCGCCGCTGCGATCTGCAAAAGGCAGTTCCGTTGGTGATGAATTCGACAGCAAGCTAACGTTGGCAGGTCCTTTCAAAACATTCGAAACGGGTTCCTGGGCGATGCCATGAAGGATTTCCAGGTCCATTGTAGTAGATTTGCCTCTGAGGATATAGAATTTTCTTGGAAGGAGTTCTGGCTCTCTTAAGACAGGGTTCTGACGAGGTTCTGCGCCATGTATTCAAGAACGGCGCTATTCCCTTTCTGTCCCTTTGGCAGCTCGAGGTGGTTCCAACAATTTATAATGAGTACTAGGCTAAGGCTGACGACATGAGCGTATTAACGCTTATTAACGACATGGTCTTTGCAACCCTTTTAGTAGCAGTACAGTTGAGTTTGTGCGATGGCTATGACTGGCAATACGTGATCCTCGGATGAGGCAGTGAAGGGAGAACTCGAGGTCCCTAGAACTATCTAACTTGAACCTTGAGTAATTTGATACGGTTGAACTGAATATTTTAAAAGAAATTTTCTAGGAGTAGCCAAACAATGCCCTATGCCAAACAATGCCCGTAGGTGAATAAGTATCAAGTACCTGGGTATTACGTGTAGCCGCTAAAGTATAGCGCGTCCTTTATGCTTCGGTAAATGTTTACATCCCCGGAGTACCTGGGTAAGCACTTAAGCAGCCCCTGCGTCATTTCCCCAACTAACCTTACGGTACCTACATGCAACCTCAGGTATCTACGCCACAATCTCGTACCACGGATCCGCTTTCCAGGCACCACGTCCAGGGGCCACTTCTAACGGTGTAATGCGAAGATGAACAGCGTGTATGCAGCTGATATAACCGCAGCTTCTTAATATTTCTTGTGGTCTGGCTTCATTCAACGACAACAACTTCCCAAGTTAGAAGGTATGGCTAAAAAAAAGCCGTCTAAGGGCACATCTCATGCAGCAAACAGCCATGCACAGAACGGCCACGCGAATGGCCATACGACCTCGTCGGAGAAGAGGCGCATTGACGTAGATGATAATGACACATTAAATACAAAGCGCACGAGACTGCAGAAAACAGACCTCACACGATGGCGTCTACAGGACGAGGACAGCCGGCACACCTGGCATTATCTCACTGATGACGACGCAGCAAAGCAATGGCCTCAGAGTACAGCAGACAAGTATTTCCTAGGGTTGCCAACAGTATGAGCTCTTCCCAACCTTAGGCATCAGTCATCTAATTCTCATAAGAATAGGCCGGATCTCCCAGCTGCGAAAACACCACTCAATTCTGTAAAGAACTGTCTCGAATTCTTCCAACATCTTCAACTTCCATCAGGCCATTGGGCGTCTGAATATGGCGGACCAATGTTCTTGTTGCCTGGTATTGTCATTGCTTGGACAGTCACAGATACTCCAATCCCTGAAGCATATAGGATTGAAATGATGAACTATTTGTTTGCTAGACAACATCCACAAGACGGTGGATGGGGACTGCATGTTGAAGGCGAAAGCACAGTCTTTGGAACTGCTATGAATTACACAGCGATTCGCCTTCTTGGTGCTAGTGAAGAAGATGCAAGATTAATCAAAGCTCGAGGGACGTTGCATAAGTTAGGAGGGGCAGTGAGGGGACCACTTTGGTGTAAATTCTGGCTGAGCGTCCTAGGAGTTGCAGAGTGGGACATCGTGAATCCTATACCACCTGAGCTCTGGCTTCTACCGGATTGGGTACCATTTGCTCCCTGGAGATGGTGGATTCATGTTCGACAAGTTTTTCTAGCAACATCTTTCATTTGGTCGAAAAAATTCAAGTACCGGGCAACACCAATCACACTTCAACTAAGGCAAGAGCTTTATACAGAGCCATATGATTCGATCAACTGGCTGTCTCATCGTAATAGCATATCTCCAATGGACAACTACCACCCAAAAACCTGGGTTTTGAATTCTTTAAATTGGCTACTTGTCAATGTCTGGAATCCATATATTCGCCCAGATTTACTAGTTAAGAAAGCCGAGGACTGGACATACAAGCTCATTCAAATGGAGGATAAAAATACAGACTATGCAGATTTAGCCCCAGTCAGCGCACCTATGAACCTTATCGTACGATATATTGTAGATGGTCCTGATTCACTCGCTGTAAAGCGTCACAAAGAGCGCTTCGAAGATTTCCTGTGGATGAAGGGGGAAGGCATGCTGGTGAACGGAACCAATGGAGTTCAAATATGGGATACCGCTTTCCTAGTGCAGACCGTGATGGATGCTGGTCTGGCAGAAGATCCAAAGTGGAGGCCTATGCTGACAAAAGCACTTGGATACCTCGATAACCAACAGATGAGGGAGAATGTCGAAGACCAGGATGTCTGCTATCGTCAACAGCGCAAAGGAGGTTGGGCATTCAGTAACAAGATCCAAGGCTACGCAGTCAGTGATTGTATCTCAGAAGCCCTGAAAGCTGTGATCTTACTGCAACGCACTCCTGGATACCCAACTCTACTCGATGATCAGAGGATCTATGACGCCATTGACACTTTACTGACTTTTCAAAATTCATCGGGGGGCTGTGCTTCATATGAGCCTCAACGCGGGCTAGAGTTAATGGAGTATCTGAATGCCGCAGAGGTATTCGGGAGGATCATGGTAGAGTACGACTACCCCGAATGTACTACCGCTGTAGTGACGGCACTATCACTGTTTTCGAAATACTGGCCCGACTATAGAGCCGCAGACATCAAGAAGTTCAAGGATGGATGTCTAAAATACATTCGAAAAGCTCAGTACCCCGATGGTAGCTGGTATGGCAGCTGGGGAATTTGCTTCACCTACGCTGGCATGTTTGCGTTAGAAAGCCTTGCCTCGATTGGCGAGACATACAAAAGCAGCGAGTATTCTCGAAAGGGTTGTGATTTCTTGCTGTCCAAGCAGAGGAGTGACGGAGGCTGGTCCGAGAGTTACAAGGTAATGCTTATGCTTCCAAGTTATGCGCACTCTCTAACATGGGCATAGTCTTGTGAGCAGGTCAAATATATTGAACATCCTTTCGGCTCGCAAGTCGTACAGACCGCATGGGCTCTTATTGGATTGATGGAGGCAGATTATCCGGATCGTGCGCCAATCGAGAAGGGACTGAAACTTCTGATGAGTCGACAACAGCCAAATGGAGAATGGCTCCAGGAAACAATAGAAGGGGTCTTCAACAAAAGCACCATGATAACATATCAGAACTATAAGTTCATCTTCCCAATGAAGGCACTCGGGATATTTGCAAAGAAGTATGGAGATGTAGCATTACTCTGAAGCAAGATGCTATTTGGGTTACTATTGCGTTCTATAGTATCATAGAATAAATGAAATTCAATTAAATCACTGTTTATACCGCTGGGTTTCAGCCTACTCAAAGACTTACCGCTGGTGACAGATAGGAGCTTTTGGCTCATTTAAAAAAATTATCTAATAGGGTATCGAGATGATCTCAAATGCTTGATACTTGGACTACTGTGTCATGCGGGTGACAATTTGGTATAGTCTGTATATGTACCTGTTGATGATGTCGTCATATTACAACAACTAGAGTGTGTCAATTCTTTTCACCCGCGTGCGTGTATAATGAAGAAGGCGGCGGCACATGGCAGAATGCGCAAGGTTGCACCGTACTAAAACTTTCCCCAAGCCCACCACCATTACCCCACGTTCACTTAAATCCGAACACTCTCCTTCAACCCTTCCAAACCTTTGAAGAAGTACATTTTCCGCACGTTTAAAGCTTCCCAGCCATCCTCTACGAACCCTGACCCACCACCTCTACTGCCAACACTCAAAACATGTCCTCTCAGGCTGATCTAGGCCACAAAGCCCTCGAAGCACGTAACTACACAGACGCAATTAAGTACTATACCGACGCTTTGAAGTCATCAAACTCACCATTATGGCATACCAAAAGGTCTCTTGCATATCACCGGACGGGACAGTTCGAACTCGCTCTTCATGATGCTGAAGAAGGTGTCCTCGCAGCAATCTCGCGCGGCCGACGAGAGCTCGTTGCAACAGCTCAGCTCCGTCGTGCTATCGCACTATATAGTCTAAAGCGGTATGGAGATGCTAGAATCTGTTTTACATGGGTTAGGAAGAACAATGAAAAGGAAAAGGGCTTAGGTATGTGGCAGGCGAAGGTCGTGCTGGAGTATGAAAAGTTTCCCGAGAATGCGGAGGAGAGAAATGTCACCGTGAAAGAAATTCCTCAGAGGCCCACTCAGATACCAGAAGCCCCAAAAGTCACACCTACGGGAGAGGGCTCTGCCCATACTGGGGCAGCATTCGAACCCTCCACAAAGACATCAACTGCTCCCACGACAGCAGCGCAAGCTCCGACCCCAAAAGAGAAGATTAGACATGAGTGGTTTCAATCAAGCACTAAAATCACTGTAACGATATTTGCTAAGGGAGTACCCAGGGATCAAACTGACATTCGTTTTGGTCCACAATCTGTAAGTGTTACCACCTTTTATCGTAATGATTTATCCACTGATACATCATAGCTCGAAGTTAGCTTCCCGATATTGTCATCTAGCAGTGCATACGACTTCACTGTCCTACCACTCTTTGGCAAGATCGATGTCTCCCAGTCTCGATACAGTATTACACCTAACAAGATCGAAATATCTCTACATAAGGAAACGCCGGGACTTAAGTGGTCAGCTTTAGAAGGCACAGAGTTTTCAACTGACGACGTTCAGGATACGTCAGTAGTAGCTCCACCTGCAAAAGCTCCCCTGTCAACAAGTACTGCTGCACCTGTATATCCTACATCGTCACGTACGGGAGCTAAAAACTGGGATGTGGTTGCTAAAGATGCTCTCAGGAACGAGAATAAGGAAGACAGCGAGAATAGCAAGGCTGGCACCGGAGCTGATGACGATGATGATCTTGAAGATGGTGATCCTTTGAATGGCTTCTTTAAAAAGCTTTATAAGGACGCTGATCCAGATACTAGGAGAGCCATGATGAAGAGCTATGTGGAGAGTAACGGTACAGCACTGAGCACGAACTGGCAAGATGTGGGTCAGAAGACTGTTGAAACGTCGCCACCGGATGGATTGGAGGCAAAGAAATGGTGATCGGACGGTCATATTTTAGGTGGTGGGTTGCATTTGAATTAATTGCAGCGTTTAGCTGGAGTCGGTGGACATTCCTGATATCATAGCCATAAAAATATATTTAGCTAGCACGACCTCATAGTCAAATCATGTGTACAGTACAATACGTTGGAAATAACAGTGCTCGCTATTCCAATGTCCGTACCATATAGCCAATCTATGCTGATACTTTATGATAGGCCGTGAATAAGACCCATCTGTTCCCATACTTCTTGCTACAAATTATAATTTCTTTTGGTGTATTTTTCTATACAGCCATTATAGCAGAAGGAAATACACGCTGAGAACGAGACCTCGTAAAAGTTATAGCTATCCATTGTCATTTCCGCATAGACACAATATATACCTATCACCTATCCGCCGTCATGCCAGTAACAGTATACCTCACAGTAGTGTGAAGCATACTGCAACCTCCTATCTCCCAGAGGGGATTTTTGATCACACTCAACATCATCATCGTTTCTCGCGTTGCAGTCAGCGTAGCAATTCAATGGGAGCAACCAACAGGGTCGGGTAGCGGCTTCGTCGCTGTACTAGACGACGAGATATAGGGCCACCTATTCCCAGAACACGCGACGGGGTTCTCTTGTAGCTCATGATCTGTTTCCCAGAGACGAGGCATAGAATGGGGAATTTAGCCTGTCGAAGGCTGTAAATCTTATCCTCCTTTGGGTTTGCGGGGGTGGCTGGTTCGTGATGGCGAAGTGTTACGTTGGGGGTAACGCCGTTCTTTGGCCGACGAGCCGCCGCGGGCTGCTGTTTTATTATCTTTAAGTTCTGCATGAGGGACATCAATTTTGTAGGATGGCTCAACGCGAATCCTTTCTCTAAATTCTAATGTCTGAGGAATATAGAAGCCTAAATAAAGCAAGTAAATGCCTATTACTCCTTAATTTAATAAATTAACAACTATCAAAATTGACTTCTTTATTGTAGAAACAACTCTTTAGATGAAAACAGAAAATAATAGGAGAATTTACTCTAACATATTGGCTACCAACTGCCACAAATCTCCATGCTCACTTCCCACATCTACTCTTTTGCTCTAGGCAATCTCTTCATATACCTAAAAGTATATTGGCCCCACTTCCCATCATTATCAGGCGCAGGCGCCGTAGCATACTCATCCAGATCTACCGTCAACTCGCCGACCTTCTCAAAGCCATGCTTCTCATAAAACACATGCGAGCCATCCGACGCATGCACCCAACAGAAAACCCCATCTTCGTCCGCGTGGCCTGTTCCCCAGCCCATCAGAGCCGACCCCACGCCATGCGATGCATACTCCGGGTCAACTGATAAGGTGACGATGAACATGCATTTTGTGCCTTCTGGCATCAGCTTTGCCATCCAGCTTCTCATGTCTGCATCAGTGATTATTGTTAGCCGCTTAATAGGGTCATCATCTTCCTCATCCTCGTCCTCCTGCTTTGCCGTTTCTGGGGCTTTCGTCTCCGGCTCTGGAGCCTTCGGCACTTCTTCCTGCGGCTTGATCTTCTCGGGGTCTACGCCTCGATCTGCGAGCGTCGGTACATTCCCTCTGGTGTAGCCGCGGAAGCCCCAGCATACGTAGCCTAAGATCTTACTGAAAGCGTTATCGACAGCTTTGATGCACTGCACTTTTTGCGGCAGCGTCAGATAGAGCCCAATTGGCTCTTGGGCTGTTTCTTCATGGTCATAAGAGCCCTTTGTCTTCATCATCGTGTGCCGGTCATTCTTAAACGCGGCTTTGCCGATCTTTCCAATTGCAGGGGCGTCGTCGATGCCCAGGGGTTGCAGGGTAAATGATATGGCTGCCATTGTGATTTTGATTGATGCGAGGTTTGGATTTGACTGTGAATTTAAAATTTGGACGATTATAGGGATCTCAGTTGACTTATATATAGACTTAAAGCTAGATGGTGGTGTAATAAGGCGCCTGCAGCGTTATATATAAGGTATCTCAGCATGTGTATATAATGGATTGGGTAGATTAGCACGTGGCGGGGAAGTTAGTAGAGTATAGATAAGGGAAAGGTAGACCTGGCGTTCTTAGCGAATCAACATTGATTTCCAGAACTGACTTCGTTCGTAATGGAACACCAAATATTGCTCTTAGATCCTTTCACCCTATGAATCTGTGAATCTGCCTACTCGCCACGAATTCAAGAATAAAGATGAAGACTTCGACAAAAGATTTTGTGGAGCAATGCTAAACGATTCAAGATTATAAACCTGTGGTAATCGCAACTAGTGTTTGCTCAAATCATCAACGTTATCACCCTGCATAGGGTTTTTTTTCGATCAAGTTCATTCGGACAAGCCTCTCGGATGTTCGAGATTGCAGGATTTGTCTTGGAATATATCATCTTCAAGTACAGACTGCAGTCTAAATATAGGTGTGTATCACTCCTTGTGAGCATTGGCTTGAATACTGGCTTGATGACGACTAGCTAATCATTTCCGATAAACGGACTACTGCAGCATCCTGCCTTGAGAACCTAGCACTGAACATATATCAGCTGGTGCCAACGTAGTAGGTCAATATATAGACAACTGTTTCCGTGTACAGTCCCGAAATAAACTGCACTCGTTGATGCTTTAGTGGAATCTTGCCAAGGTACATTCCCGAAAGTATCGCCGCGCAAGTTCCTCGATTTTCGCAACGATCGCTTTTCTATTGTTGATTACTTGAGCAAGCCGTTCATTAGAAAGATCATGAACATATTTCTTTGCGACATTGTCGCTGACGATGTGAAGATAGCCAAACTCGGTGTTGCCGGCAACAGATGCTAGAGCCATATGCCCTATCTCAGGGTCTACCCAGTCGCATGCCTGTTGATTTTCTTCAAGCCACTCGTGAGTCTCGTCAAGCACAGAGGACAATGTGCAATGCCGCCCGTGAACGACCATCGGGTCAGTTGTGGAGAGGGAAGTTAGTGGATTCTGCCATGTGAGGATGGCCCCGCGAACATTGGATGTGTTTCCAGTAGCAAGGACCTTGTTCGGTACATGCTCAGGCCTAAGACTTCCAAGCTTTCCGATGTACAGAACAGATTTGACTTTATTTATGTCCTGCAGTGCACGAACCAGATTTCCAGAAATGTCGCCCCAGAAGCTAACCCGACACCCAATGAAAGCAACTTTGAGCCCGTTGAATACTTGAATCTTCCAACCAAAAAGATCATTGACCTCGACGCCCTCCCACTTTCCGGGCCCAGACAAGCTGGTGAGACCATCAACATACCCCAAGACAGCAATGTCCACTCGACCGAGTTGACGCAGGTTTGAAGAGAGAAGAGGCGCCATACAGTCGCTGAAGCTGGGCTCAACATATTGAACTATGCCAGGGTCCTTTCCTCGGAGTGATAGATAGGTAGCTACGATGGCAGCATAGTGGCTCACGTAGTCTCGTCCTGGAAAGCAGTTGAGTTCGAGGCCGCCAGTAGCACCAAAGACTGTGGTTGGGCGCTGCCAATTGAATGGCTTTCCAGCCTTCTCAATGCTAGAGATTCTACCAGGAGATTTGCGGATGTGACCTCCTTTGACAAGAATGCTAGACCAGTTCTTCTCAAGAATGTCGGGGTGTACTTTCATCTCGAGATATCGAAAGAGGGAATTGCCCATTGTATGTGTAGAGACAGCTGCAATCGTAGGCTGTTTTCCACTCACACAGACAGTGGAGTACAGCCGTGCCCTATGCTGGCGGAGAAGTGCAATCACACGTAAGTTGGTTACAGGTGGATACATAGCTCGGAATGGGCTGGATACGCAAGTGGTAGCATCAGTGAAGTGAATTTGACCGATTGAAGATGCGATGGACGATGAAGTAGAACAGAATGCTACTACGAAGAGAGAAGAGAGAATAACGTACCTACCTCTTCTAGCCTTTGCTCTGTCAATCAGAAAGCTAGTAATGCAACGAGGCAGGCAAGATAGCCAGTGCAGCGAGGCGGCGACGAGGCATAAACACGAACAAACGGCAGCAGGCTATTAGCTGCTATGCCATTAACAACTGTAGTACAAGTACATCGTCGGAAGGGGCTCTACGACGGTCGCCTAACTGCCTTTGTGCTGCAGCAAAACGCTACAAACCATGATATGCAGTTGAACAAACCGTCAAGGCTTCAGGGGGAACGCTGGGCCAAATCGAAGTAGATATATATCAAAGTGTATATCAAGTACTGAGGTACTGCGATTCTCCTCTTTTAGCGCTGGCAAGTTTGCATATGGATAAAACAACGTTTGAAGTTAAGTCCGACAAGTTGCTACCTCGTGGAACCCCTCGCCTTCACGTGACGTGAGGCTCCATCACGGTGGAATCAAGGTTGCGCTTCCTGGGAAGAGCCGCGTCCATCTGCCACGCCAAAACACCCGTGCCACGCTAGGAAACACTGCGATACCTGACTCGTGCCCAGTGTGCCATCGCACGCACATCCTCGTGAGCGAGCCTTGTGAGCCTCAGGTAGAAATCCAAGGACGGGGTCTACGCAGCGCGGGGATGGAGAGTGCATGCAATGGTGTACACTCCCAGGTTCGTGCACCTGCCGTTGCAATTCTTCCATCCTGCTCAAAAACCGATCCTTTACAACTGCCTTCTACCGTTGTACACATCACCACTCGCAGGTCCGCGCCTTTGATTCTGTATCCGGCAACCCGACAACGTCAGTCTGCACGACTCGATCGTGCAAGATGTACCCGATAGCATGAGCTTCCAGCTGACAGACGCAGATGATCTTGCCAGGCAAGACGACTCTGGAGCGCCATATTCTCACGGGACTTCGATCCACAACGATACAGGTCCAGCCATGCGGCATCGATCTGACGCTCAAGAAGGTGCTGAAGTTTACATCTAGCGGCTGTGTTGATTACGACAACAGCCACCGTCAGACGGCAGCGACGAGCCAGCTGGCGTTCGACAAAACGGAAGGTGTGGTACATCTCAAGCCGGGAAGCTACCTGGTGGAGTTCAATGAGCTCGTCTCGATGCCGCGGAATGCAATGGGGCAGCTTCTACCGCGCAGCTCGCTGTGGAGAGCTGGGGCATTGCTACAGGCGGGAGTGGTGGATTCGGGATATAAGGGTATGCTTGGTGGGATGCTGACTGTCTCTAACGTGCATGGATTGCGAGTGTCTGAAGGCGCGAGGTTGGCCCAGATGGTGGTTCATAAGATGGATGGGGAGGTGGAGGCGTACAGCGGAAAATATCAAGGCCTGAGGGCATTTTAGTAATCAGAAAAGGCTTCTGAAGGCTAAGATGTCCAAGAAACCGGGCCTAATACACGCTCACGTTTTTATCTGAGTTTACTGCGTATCATTACTCGCTCTTGCGATGCTTATCCGGTGGCTCGCTAGAATAGCCAGTTTACTGTATATGCCTTGACTAGAAAGCACGAAGAACATACACAGGATGGGCAGAAAGAACACCGGAGGAAAAGACGAAGGCGGTTCGAGAAGAAAACGGTTAGGATGATGAAGAAGGTGCGATCGATGATTTCCTTGCTAAAGGAACTCCTACCTTGTACAAGGGGGGGTGGGTTACAGTGAGCAAGACATGTAGACGCCACGATTTGTTGTGCCAATCCCATAGGTAGCATAGAGCTCAAACCGACGTATGAAAGTCCCCGTACGAGCACTGGCACTGAGAGTGACTTAATTCCTCTAAGCTGCGAGTTTCCTGCCAATGGTCACATAAAACACCTGCGCTTCAGAAAAGAGGATGTAGTGATCCGTGAGAGCCACCAAGACTGCGCATGATATGCTATGTCAGATAGATATGATTTCGCAAACCCAGTAGATTGGCAGAAGCAGGCAGTATGGCCCGGCAATAAGGTATTCATGCTCTGCGACTAAATGCCCATAGCTAGAACAAGGCTCTCTCTATATCTTCGAACAACAGAACATCGCACCCGCCATCCGCCGAATAATACCCGACACATCTACCGAGGAATGCCCGGCACGCCAGCCGAAGAATACCCGGCACACCACCTCATCACCGTCGTCCCCATACTATCCCACGACAAAAAGGGGCAATATTCAATGTACCTAACCTACATAGGACTCAGGACTCCTCCGCTCAGAGGCAGAGGTGGATGCGGATACAGACAGACGGCGCGGGGATTAGTTGACCCACCCCTCCTGCTGCTCCCCTGCCGGATCACCTAGGGTTAACTCTATGTTTCAAGCAGGAGCTACAGTATTGTACGATATAATAACCTGACTTTGTACCTCTGCAAAAAAAACCCCGTATCTCGCAATGCCATGCCTGATAATGCCACGACCAGCTCGCCGCACAATATGACGACCGCCATACCGCTGCAACAGCAGCCGCACGATCCTGGAGACGTTGAGCTCCACCTCGACTCCGTTCAGAACGCCTCTCTCGGAGATGCGCGCAATGTTGTGTCTGCCGAATCGCCCACACCGTTGAGCCGCAAAGTCATCCTGAAGCTTCTCAGTGCTGGCTTCTCTTTCTTTGTTGCGGGAACAATGGACGGGAGTTTGGGTCCGCTTATACCATATATGCTTCGCAGCTATAAAGTTAAGGAAAGCTACGTCTCAATCATGTACGCAGTTACCTCCCTCACTCTATCACCTATCTGTTTTCTCTTATTCGGAGCATTCATGTTTCATTCACTTACGAGGCAGAAAATAGCTACGCTACGTCTTTTGTTGGGTGGCTACTGGCAGCGGCGACAAATAACCATATGCTAAAATACTTTGATACGGGCGCCATCCTTGCGATTGGCGCTCTACTTCAGCTTATTTCCAACTTCTTTAGGTTCTGGAGCCCCCCCTTTGGACTGTTTGCTACGACCTTCTTCGTTGCCTCCTTAGGAGTGGCGTACCAGGATTCACATTCTAACACCTTTGTGAGCACTGTCCATGGTGCTCACCGTTGGCTGGGATTCATTCATGCCATGTACGCCCTTGGAGCCATGGTGTCGCCTTTTGTCGCCACTCCAATTGCGTCATCTGCGCAGTCCAGGTGGAGTATCTTTTATGTCTTTCTTGTTGGCCTAGGCGTGGTCAACTTCGTTGGCGTTCTCGTAGCATTCCGGGACTCTGTGAGAATACTTCCCAGGGAGTTATCAGCGCCAGGGGATAGGTCTGCACCAGGGAGAGGCCAGGAGGCAATTCGTGGAATGGTGGAAACGCTCAAGCTTCGTGTAGTTTGGATATTGAGCTTGTTCTTTTTCTTTTGTTTAGGCATCGGTATAACAGCAGGCGGTAAGTCACGACGTGATTTTCTTGTCAAATTCTGAGATGGAGGGGGTAAACGCGGATCTCTAACGTATATATAACTAGGCTGGCTAGTGGAGTTTCTTGTGGACGTACGCCAGGGCAAGCTTTCGGAAGTGGGTTACACTCCGGCCGGTCTCTATGGAGGTATCTTTCTCGGAAGGTTACTGCTTTCAGAGCCAACACATCGTTTTGGAGCGAGACGGATGATTATGCTATATAGTATTATCATGTTATGCCTGCAGCTGATATTTTGGCTTGTGCCAAATCTCGTCGCCAGCGCAACGACGATCAGTCTGCTTGGCTTCTTCTTCGGCCCTCTCTTCCCGATAGTAAGTCGACCTCAAGCTCCATTCAACCTTCAAACATAATAAAACAGTCTCTTTAACCGTGGAAAATAGGGGATCTCGGTCGGCACAAAACTGTTTCCCGACTCAGTTAAGGCGTCGGCACTCGGTGAGTCTGAATTCCTACACGACCTGATTGTCAGTTTCACGAGCTAATGCATAAGGGTCACAGGGCTCGTCTTCGTCATGGCCCAGGCAGGAGGCTCATTGTTTCCTTCCATAACTGGTATTGTAGCCAGTGAGGCAGGTGTGCAGGTCTTACAGCCAATTCTAGTTGGACTCATTGTGGCAATGGGTATCAGTTGGGCTTTGGTACCCAAAGTTCCTCATCATAGTGATTAAAGGAAAGCATGTATTTAGGTTTCCTTAGGGCTGAGGTGTTCCATTGGGCTTTTAGGCACCCTAGAGCGTTGCGATGATTAGCTTCTTAGGGCTGCATAGAGTGCCCTGGGGAACGTGCAACGCCCTAAGGTGCCTACCTAAGACCTCCAACCCCTAGGAACCATTAACGCTTTTAGAGTATGTCTGTATAACAATAGATAAAGTAATACGAAGACAAACTTTCAAGGAATCCCTCTGGGAGGTCCCCTCCGTAACGGAATCACCGGGGAGCCTCTAGGCCGCTGGAGATCCGGCGAATGACTCGGGGATATGGAAGTATGTACACGAGAGCATTGAACTATATGCACGTGGCTTGATGTAGTGCCATAACTTTAACTAAACCCCATTTCTTACCCGGAATTTCCGACGTCAGGCATCGTGGCACTACTGCGGCCTTGCTTTGGAGCATAACCTTGGTTTAGAGAGCAGGTGTAGTGTCTTAAACCATTAAAGCGGTAGCACTAACACCAAATTTGGAAGCAATAGAGCGTACAGAAGCATCAGAGCGTGCATTGTACGGAAGTACAATTCAAGTACACTTTGACCTCGCTCTTCTAGGGTTGCCATGATATATTGTTAATTCTATATACATTTACCAGCAGTTTATATATGAGAATGTTCGCTCGGAAACGCCCAACAAGCCTCCCTCCTCCAAGAAAAGCGAACCTAATCAACCTCTTTATCTCAACTGGTGCAAGCCCGTCCTTGTTGTACTAAGAATTTATATCTTCCCAGTTCCCGCATTGCTCAACACGCTAGCCTTGACAGTGGATGCATCAGCGGCGACGGCAAGAGTCGTACCGTTCGCAGCGGCCAAGACGCTCTGTGAAGCACCGGTGAAAGTCCCTGATGAGGTGAGAGAATTGGTCAGGCAGTTGCGTCCGATGACGGCGGCACAAGCAGAACCACCGTCAGCAAAGAGGGTATTAGCCGCGTTAAGAATCGCAGGTGTGTTGACGTTTTCCATAACGTTCCCCTCGGCGAGAACTTCTCCCCCTGTGCCAATCTGGAAAGCGTTCCCTTTAACATTGGCCCAGTAGTTGTTGACTCCGTGGAAGAAGACATTGTTGGCGTTGCCATCCAAGCCTCCAACCTTTGGACCGCGGCCACTAGTGTTGTGGATATAATTGCCCTTGAAAGTCACATTATCGCCAGCACCAGTAAAGTATAGTGCCCAGTAGTGCTCGCCGTTACACTTAGCAGACCAAGGCGTCGTGCCATTAAATTCGGAGTTCGAGACTGTCACACGACCACTTTTTCCGGGGCCCATGGTGATAAACTGACGTCCGACCAACGATATCTAGGTGACTTGTCAATTACTCGAGTCTTGTGCAATTGGTTAGATCTCCAACAAACCTTGACGTGATCGATCCAAAGAAGATCGGTGCCATCAACCGAGATGGCATCCCCACCCCAGATATATTGCGGGTTCAAGTCCACGAACTCGACATTCTGGATAATGATGTTTTGGGCATTTGAAATATGAAGGCCTTTGCCACGAATGACACCATTGGCACCTACTCCTACGATGGATTTGTTGGAAGCTACCGTAAGAGCATTAGGTGGGATAGCGGCGACATCATATGTAACATTGGGTTGGTTCGCGGTACCATCGCTATTGCCAGCACACCTTGTTGATGTTAGTCTAGGAGCGTGGAGGAGAGATAGAGTCTGCAAAATATACCAGCCAAAAAGGTTGATAGCATCCTGGCCACCGTTGCCAGGGCACGTGTTTGAAGTAGGTCGACAACCCTGTTCCGTTTTAGAACCCTCTGACCCTGTAAAGTTGAACCTAGAGATGGGAATTTAGCATCTATGGCTTGATGGCAGCTGAGAAGTTCACTGCTCACTCTCTATCGAGCAAGATAGTACGTGGGACAGAATCGCTCAACCACGTCTTCAATTGCGCTAGACTTGCAGGTATTTGACCCACAGCATCTCCGCCACCGGTAACGGCCTGAGCAAAGCCCTCGGCAGATCCAGTAACTCCGGCAGCTGTAGCATAGCTCACTGCAAGTGCCGATACCAAGATAGCGGAAAAAGCGCCCATCATTTTTATAAGATAGAAGTAAATAGTAGTTGAACAACAGTAGTAAAGGTTATGATAGATAAAGTATAGAGTTATAATTTATTGAACATTTCAAAGATATCGGAGCAGAGGGCCTTATATATACACATATATGTCGACCCTGGACTCAAGGCTGCCCAGAGTACAATTTTGACACACCACATTCTCATCTCATATGGGAACTTGCAAATGTCAAAGACCGATGCTATACTTTTTACAAAGAACCTCAAAGTCTCAAATACCGGTAAGAAACAAGTAGCAATATCTAGAGAGCCTAGATAGAGAGCCTAGAGATGCATTCGGTCGAAGGAACCCCTGAAGTCGGCTGGCCCTTCTCAGGTGAGCCCGATGAGGTCACTGAAACCGGCCGGTTCTCGAATAGAGCATCTAACAGTTCTAGTAGTCTACAGACCTTTGCGACTTGCATTATCCAGAGACGATTATCTGTGGCTCCGGTCATGTGCTTAGTCTCTCCAGTTATCAATGCTTTGCATGAATTCGATAGATCGTGATCTTCTTATTGGATATACAATGCTTGCGAGAAGAGTGGCGAAGGACAAGTTGCTACCCCTGAAGAGCGTATCCTTGCGCCCTGTGCGTTTGTTTGCTTATCCTCTTGGCATTTGTCACGGTCGAACACATGACGAACTGTCTGCAGCCTTGTGCACGAGGCTGGACCAGCCGCCGCCTGGACCGGCCAACTGGTTAGGTGGAATATCTGCGTGTAGATCGAGGACCCTGTGATCTTTGCCTCCTTAGCTTTTGGGTTTTATGAAAAGTAACCTGATGACTTTAACTCTGAATGTTCGTGGCAGCATTCTTCTGACATACCACCTTAATCTACTATCTTGACATGCCACCTTGACGTGCCACCTTTATATCCCGCGTTCGCCTTCCGCTTTTGCATCTACTCTGACGTCTTGTCTACGGCAAGTGTTGTTAACGGCAGTCGCGATCCGGGCCGCAGACAAAGTACTATGCCTCCTTCGTCATTGCTAGGATAACTCCCGGGGCCCCATGCTATCTAGAGTCTTCCGCTTTGGGGTAACGGGATAGAGAGAAATCGCATCTTAATCCATCATGCCATTTAAATGTGTGTCTGCCTTGCTCTTGCTGCAATTGCAATATTCAGTATTCGATTCCTTTGCTATAATAAAACTTATTACGACATGGCTATATCGAAATCGAACAATATATTTTATCAATAATATATCTGTCGAATACCTTTGCTTTACAAATACCTACAGGTACTGCAATTATGGTATTCTGGTATAGTTGACGTAATCGTCAAAGCCTCTGATAAACGTAATAGTTGGGAGAGACTAGAATGCAACGATCTAGATACTGGAGCGGAACCCCTTGCATAAAACGTGGCGGTGCTGTTTCCACAGAAACGCGGCGTTTGACGGATCCAATGATACTACAAGGCCGAAGACAGGACAAGGATGACGAAGAGGATAAGGGAAAGGGGGAGAAATGGCTGCACGGGAAGGTAAGAAGTGGTAGCCATGGTTCGATGCCCTTCGGAGCAGGACTTTAACACACACTGTAAGGTTCGAGATATAGAATATGTCGCTCAAGAGGCCCAGATAATGTACCTAAGAAAATCTACCACGATAGTACCAACCATGCACCCCATAAGTTATACGCTATAACCCGCTTCTGCATGTCTGAGAGACTGCATCCCCCGGATGATTTATCTTGCATGCCTGTGCGCATGTACAGTATATGCAGATCTCGTATATCACTTAAGGTGGATCCTTTTCCGAAGTTGAGATACGCGATATACGCGATATACGCGGCGTCACCCTAGGCATATGGTCAGGCTTAAGCGACAAGCGACACACTGCCTGTGACCAAAGCTTACGGACATTTTGTCGTTCAATGATCTAGAACCTAAACTTCGAGCTCATGGAGAGCTTTTACCAACTTGTGCAGTCCCTTTGTAACAGTCTCTTCTCCTCCCGTATATGCAAGACGGAAACGTCCAGGGACTGGTGACGAGAAAGCCTACCATAGAACCGCATTAGTGTTCCGCATAAATCTTAGAAGACTGAAAACTGTATAATGACATACACTCCCAGGTCGGACGAAAACGCCCTTCGTAATAAGCCAGCGAGCAAGCACTATCTCATCTGGAGAGTCATTGTTCTGTCCCTTTCTGTCGACCAAGTTTAGCCAGCGACTCAAGTCTATCCACAGAAATATGCCAGCGTTTGTATTATCGACAGGAATGCCGTGTTTAAGCAGAAATGAGGCGGCCCGAAGATAGTGTGCCTGTAGCCTGTGGCGATATTCGACAAGGTGCTGGCTGACATAATTGGTGTCCGCCAACAAAGTAGAAAAGAATGCTACCGAAAATGAACTGATCTCCGCGAATTGGCTGTCTCTTGTTAAATGCCAGAAGATCTCACGTAGGAAGATACAAAACTTACCGCACATCGTTGCATACTTTCTGTAAGCCTTTGTTTTTCGTGATGAGTATCCCCAATCGCAGCCCTCCAAGGCCAAAATCCTTCGATGCGCCGTAGAGAACATGATTGCCATCGGCATTGACGCCAGCTTCATTCTCAATACTAAGGATCGAAGTGAAGTCGGCCATATCTCCTCGTCTTAACTTTCCATCTTGTACATGAGGACGTGGAAACACTGACATCGCATAGATCTCATCAGAGATAAGGCTTAGATTATGTCTGGCGCAGAACTTAGCCAGCCCTATAAGTGATAGACGTGAGTAGCATCGTCCAAGAGGATTCGAGGGATTGCAAATCAGTAAGGCCTTTACTACAATCCCCCCTTCCACCGCAGAGTGATATGCTTCTTCAAACTTCTCAATGAGCAAGTCAATATCTTCGGCAGCAAACTGGTCCATTCCCTGGCTTACAGGTACTTTTATTAGTCTTATATTGTTCTTGGACTCAATATCTTCTTTGAATCCGCTATACATTGGTGTGGTACACAGAATACCTTCTCGATTATCGCATATTGCGAAGCCGAGTATGTTCAGTAGCGATATTACTCCGTTGGCAATAACCAGATGTGAAGGGGTAACTGGAGTTGATGGATTGAAATGGGTGGACAGAAAAGAACAGATGGCAAGCTTCAAAGCATCAGCTGTTTCGAGAGTCTGATACGATGTTACTAGATATCTGGGATAAGCGTCTACAGGATGCAATGAGAATGGGACACAGATATACCTCTTTGGAAGTCAGGCTTAATATGGCTGTTCGCGAACTCTTCTAATTCTTGTATCATGAGTCGATTGACTGAACCTGAGAGATCGGCAATGTCGTTGCCCTGTTCCTTTTGATCCCTTACTTCGCGCATTAAGTCGTCCAAGAAGTTTGGCTGGGTATTTGCCAACGCTCGCGCCGATGGTTTGATATTCCCCATGGTTTTGGTTGTACTGCTAAGCTTAAGCATTACCGTTATTCCTCGGGATTGTAATGATTAATTGCCCGAAAGAGTAGAGTGAGCTGAGAGACTGTCCAATGTTCTGGTTCTGGGATGTCTTCGCAATACAATTATACCAATATACAAGCCCAGAAAGAGATGTAAGAGCCATGAACTGAGCAGATAAAACAGATATCATACCTTCAGGCGAAGTAAGGTGGCGATTTGAGAGGTGAACCTTCAGCTCAGGCCAAAGAAACGGACGTCGTGAGTTTCCACAAATCTCCTCCGCAAACTGTCGAATTCAGCAGAGTGTTCTCCTGAGCATTCGTGCGATTCCTTAATGGATGTTCTGATCCTTTAGTTTTTGATCGGCGATCAATAAGCCAGGCCCCGTCATAGATAAGCTCTGTTTATCTGTCTCGCTGCTCGCTTATCAGCATCTGAGGAAGCCCGTAGGGCGGGAGGTCGCGGGCCTGCCGATCTGGAGAGTGTCCGCGCGCGCTCAAATTACCGAAATTGGAAACCAGAGAATCGCATAATTACTAGAGACTTTCTCATCATAGTAAAGCTCCTGTAAGGCCCCTTTAGCTTTCGTGCAACCAGGCTAGAAGACTGAGCACGCATGCAAGTATTTGCTTCGATGGATGAAGACTGCAAAAGGGCCCAGTGCCATCTGGTGCCTTTGCAGCATACGACCCGGCTTTGTAGACTTTGATTGACCTATATCCAAAGATAATCTCTGATATTACTCGCTCTTTCTACTGATACCTTGATACTTTTTATGCAATGGCAGGACCTCTCCACCAAATTTTGACAGCCTCACAGCAGCTTTTTCGACCGTTCCCCTACGTTTCCGATGCAGTAGAACCCTACCACCCTTTAATATACCGTCTAGATACAATATCTGGTCACTATGATCAAGAGCACGCTATCAATATATATAGAAAGACATCGAATGTTGTCTCCCAGCTGCTGCTCTATAATCTCTCCCGCTGTCGACGACAATATTCCTCTTCCTTTAGAGGGTTGTTATAACGAGGATATATATCAGTAAGGAGAGGAGGATGATTTGCTGCAACAGTTACTACTTGATTGAATTTATTTCAACCTCGAAAGTATGATTATGATTATAATTCAATCTTTACAGTCAAATAAAATAAAATAAAATCATTTATTACTTTAAATACTATCAATAAATTAGTGATCAAAGCCTACAAACTAGCGACTAAGTCAAGAATTAGTGATCGAAGCCTAAATATCAGTGACTGATCCCCTAGAAATTCCAAACCAAAGCCAAGAGAATATAGAAATACCGACCGAGGTCCGGCAACCTTCGAGTCATCAGTACACTGTTCACGGTCTGGCCACAGGCCAGGCCCGGCAGTTCTTGCTGCACTATGATAATGGCGCTTTAGAAGCGGCCGTCACAGCTGTACCGACTACGCTTTGGAAATCGTGCCGCTTAAGCTCGACTGTCTGCCTAGAGTGGACTCGTCGTAAGATGTCACTCCGGTATATGAGAAAATTTCCTTTCTACTAACTCGCGTGGCAGTTATATTGCAGAATTATAATTGGCTATGGAAACTAGTGGTTCTGGATTTGGTGACGAGATGTGGTTCTTTTGAAGGTCCGCTTTGGTCAAGAATTGCTGCATGGCGGCGACTGCAGGGATACAAGCATGAGGTGATTATTGTATTGTCGGTGGGATCTCATTCTATTCTATAAAAGGAATCATATCTTCCATACTTTCTTTTATGCTTCAAACTTTTCTGACCTTCAGAAATCTTACCTGTTAGTATCCCAAAGCTACTACATCCTACAGTAATAATGGCAACTTGTAAGTCTTTATCCGTGTGTATATAAATCGATAAGACTAAAGAGTCATCTCAAGGCATTTCAAGATTTCCCTTCTCTCGCCCTGCCGCAGCTGAGCCTCCTATTGAGTACGCCCATCTGCGTGCCAATGAACCCATCTCGAAGGTCGAACTCTGGGATGGAAGCCATCCTTGGCTTGTTGTCAAACATAAAGATATATGTAGCGTTTTGACAGACGAGCGCTTATCTAAGGAGAGGCAGAGACCTGGCTTCCCTGAGCTCAGTGCTGGTGGGAAGGAAGCTGCAAAGAACAAGCCGACTTTCGTGGATATGGATCCCCCACAGCATATGAGACAAAGGTAGATGGATTAGTTCCCTTCAGCACAATGTGCCAGACTGACGTGCCATTATCTAGGAGCATGGTCGAGCCTCTCTTCACGAAAAAACGCGTTGACGGACTACGTCCACACATCCAGCAGACCGTCGATGCTCTTCTCGACTCTATGGTAATAGGAGGTGGTGAAAAGCCAGTCGATATCGTTGAGAAGTTCTCTCTTCCAGTTGCTTCACACGTGAGGTTTTCCACGCATAACCACTTGGCAATGGACTTGCTGACCCGGGTACCTATTCTTTTTTGACAGACCATATATAGCATTCTCGGTGTTCCCTTTAAAGACCTCGCCTACCTCACCCAGCAAGCAGCAATCAGAAGCAATGGAAGCGCCACAGCTACCGAGGCGTCAAATGCAAATGCGTTAGTAGCCACCTTTTTCTTCGTTGAGTTGCCTTTCCACAAACTAATTTAATATAAGAGAACTTCTTGGGTATATCGGGACTCTCGTTGACGAAAGACTTATCGAGCCCAAGGACGACTTGATCAGTAAGCTCGTTGTGGAGCAGGTACGTATATGCTACTATCTGCATACCGAAAAGATAGTATCCGCGCTAACTGGTATTGCAGCTCAAACCTGGCCATATTGAAAAGGCTGATGCGATCCAGATTGCCTTCTTGATGTTGGTTGCAGGAAACGCTACAATGGTCAACATGATCAGTCTCGTTAGTGACGGCTGTCGAGTAGGGACGACTTGAAATTTGCTGACGGATACACAGGGAATCGTAACTCTCTTCCAAAACCCTTCCCAGCTCCACGACCTCCAGTCCGATACATCCCTCGTTCCGGCATTTGTAGAAGAGCTTTGCCGGTACCATACAGCCTCAGCCATGGCCACTCGCCGTGTGGCAAAGGTCGACATCATGTTGGGGGACAAGGTACGTTCCTAACGATGTTAACCTACAGCCTCTCTTAATAATCGTTTGTGCAGCTCATCAAAGCTGGCGAAGGCATTATCGCTGCTACCCAGTCCGGCAACCGGGACGAGGAAGTCTTCCCAGACCCAAACACCTTCGACCTGCACCGCAAGCGTGGATCTGAGCAGGCCCTCGGGTTTGGGTATGGCGCTCACCAGTGTATCGCTGAATGGCTCGCGCGTGCTGAGTTGGAGATTGTCTTCGGTACGTTCCCAAGAGCATCAGCCGTTTGGTTCTAGTAAATTGACTGTTTCGCAGCTACTCTATTCCGAAAATTGCCAAATCTGAAGTTGGCAGTTCCGCTTGAAGAGGTTAAATACTCACCACCTGAAAAGGACGTTGGAATCCTGGAGCTTCCTATCACTTTCTAGGCCCTCTCGCGGGCTAAAGGCTTCGCTTTTCCTATGATTCTTGTGATGTATAGGCTGGCCATGTCAAGTTGGCTATGACGAGAACTGCCGAGCCCCTCGCCACACAACCTTTCCCATTTTGGCTAGCCCCTGAAACCATCGCCAGCTTCAAAAACACTGTTTGCTCGTCTTCTCCTCTCTTCTCTTCTTAGCTTAGCACCCATTGTACAAGTACATAGGCAAACCCACAACTCGTTCGAACGATCCGTCGTGACTCGAATTTGGCCCGTTCGTGGTTCGTGGTTCGTGGTTCGTGCACGTCGTCACAAATGCCACGCGATTGCATTTAAGGGGTGCGCAGACCAGCAACCAGCTCAGATATCGCGGTATTTTACTTCATCTAGCCAAATAACATGGTAGTCACTGTTCATTAACACTTACTGGGGCCGGTATATAGTAGATGTTGAGGAGTTATTACTGATCAGGCCACCGTTAGAGACGGTCTCAGTGACATCATAACCACCATCAACCTCGCGTAGGAGAAGTACTCCATCGCGTTTGCCAGCATCTCCGCGGGATGTTATCAAACAATTATGTACTCGTGGTGTAACTGTAGCCAGATAGGTTAGTCTTGGGGCTGCTGACATATCACACCTTAAATATAGCGATCGCCTATTATCAACAATTTTTGCATGATTCCGCGTTGCCCCAGACGCAGTATTCAAGACTCGCAGAACCGCCTGATATTCCTAACTTGAGGGGTCTGACTCACCAGATCCTCTGCTAAAGCCAGTATAGTAGTGCTGATACTGTGGCCTCGGTCTTTCTTTACCCGGCCTTGCTTAGGGGGGAGGAATAGTATACTGTACTTATCATTGATCCGGTATTTCCACCAGTCTTGTCCGTCCGAGACCTGACATACAGAAACCACCTTCAAAGCTCAAAGCCGATCGGGCGGAGATTGAAGCCAGTCGAATTAGCAGTGAGAAGGAACAGGAATGCGTAAAGACGGCCCTCCCAAAAGAGTGTAGCAGTAAGCCCTCGTCGCCAATTGGGCATGGCGGTTTTCAGCCGACCCTGCGGTCTACTGTAGCCAATCAGAGCCAACTGGAACATCCCAAAAGTCCCGAGTCTTCTTCCCTTCGACAATCCCAGGGATTAGTGTCGCACAGACCCGCCCTAGCGGCCAGCAAGGCAGTGGCTGCCTCGGATACTAGGCCGTGATTGAATTTTGTCGAGACCCCATGCCCCCCCTGCAACAACTAAAAGTCGGTCACGTGAAATCAGCCCGACGTGCCTTGGTGGGGCGCCACAGCGGTGGACTGACGCCTGAGGAGCATCTCAAATTCCCCAAGGTGAGAGGGGGTCAGGTATACCTATTGCCATCCTCAATGCGGCCTTGTATACTGAGAAAGGCCCGGTATTTCGTGATGAATTTGGGGGTCCGAATCTCTCTCCAGATGCAGGTCTGAAGCTGGAAGCGAGAGACCTTGCTCCCGAAGATCTAGCTAAAGAGATATCCAGTTCCTTTCTCACTGATTCTGCAACACTGTGTCGATTTATCAACGAAGCAGAGCAAGAAGAGCGAATCGCCCAAGCAAGAGCGAGGAGTCATACAACGTTTATAATACCGGGCGCAAAAAAACGACGCCGGGAAAAGACGCCACCTGAAGATGTCAACTCCGAGGACGATCAAATACATGCAGAACGAAGGGTTTGAGCACGACCGTCAGCAGTTAACACCTCATAAAGAGTCTTAATCGGAATTGCAAGCAGAAGAAGACTAGGCCGCGTTCTACGGTGTGCAGCGAATAAGAGTCAGCAGACTCGCAACTTATCACGGCCTGGCAGGCTTCTTGAGCCCTCTGTAGGTACCCTCGCACAATATGTAGACTGGGTTTTGATCCGTATGAATGAGGCAGAAAAGATATTCTAGCCGCTTAGAATGAGCCCTTTTTACCCTGAGCTACAATACGTTTAGAATAACCTCAATTTGCAGAGTGGAAAGTAATAGTCAGGTACCAAGGAGAACGAAGATCCCTGTTAGATTCTTAAGCTACATCAAACTTCAGCTTGATCTGAAAAATTACTCTGGCCTTTCTTCGCCGTCTTACTATCTCTCTTCTCTTATGCTCTGCTCACCTTCTATTGCGTTTTGTATGATATGCCCGTTTCCGGAATTTCTTGTAGATGTTATCCCTAATATGACCATCCTTATATCGAAGACTAGTAGGGAAGGATATCTGCATCATTGCCAGCCCAGCTGTAGGAGCCCACTTTTCAAGATCTTTCAAAGCTCTATGTATGTTTGCTATTTCGTTCTGCTCAGTTTTCCGGGGTTCCGACTAAATCGGTACACCGTCTTCTTGCTGCATCGAATCTAGCCACTTCGGTATCCTAATGGCCTCAGGTCTTGTCTGCTGTTCATGACTCTGTAGCCATTCAGGCAATTCAGAGACATCCGCAGAGGCTACGTTTAAATCAACAAAGGAGTCGGCATCGTCTCTGAATGTTTGGCGTTTTCCGATTATTGTTGGCATCCAATCAGATACCAGGTGTGCTCCTTAAGGCCTGACACACTAACAAGAAGACAAGTCCATAAGGGTGCCAATACTAGAGATAGAGCTGGAGTTTCTGAACGGGGAGCTGAATTTGCTGTTGCAAGAATTTCGAAATTCCAAGACCCTTTGCTGCCTATAAACACCATGATGTGGCGATGTCCATTTCCGCGCGTCAAGCAAGTTACATTTTCCGAGTCTAAAGTTCGGACTGCCCGACTTAGAATATCGCCTAGATTACTCCATTGGCCTTGAAGAAGACTAGCTGTGCTATCTGACATCCCTCCTGTTTGAGGCCGGCATCTGGAGAGTGGTGCTGTTAGGCTCACAGTTACTCTTGCTAGTTAAAATAGACGAAATGAAAATATATTTAGAGGTCTTGATTAGACCTCTCCGATATTACAGTTGTTTAAGAGCATACTCTAATAACATGTCGTGCCCTCTATCGACCAAATACATCACCAATATGTCACCAACATATCGCCTCTTCATATGCTGTACCCGGTTGCTGGGCTTGAGCTCTGGCGGGGCTTAGTACTCTAATGGGGTGGAGCTACAGAGACGAGAGGATCATGAGCCTCGTTCCAACCACAGCCTGATTTGACATGCCAATTGCCGGCTCTTAGTCCTCCGCCATCTCTCTTCATTCATGCATTCTTGAAAAGCTCATCGAACATTATCTGAGCATTCGCCGCGCTTATGCAACCATGAATTTCTGCTGGCTCTTTGTTCCTACAGCCCTGCCACGACGAACTAGGGTCATGGCGACTCTCAGCAACCATGAGCTGACTGGGACATTTGGACCGGCTTAGAGATCGCTATCGGCCCGGCCGCTATTCAGATCGAGCTGTGGCTCGGAGGGCTGCAGTAGGATGCAGGGCAGAATTGCAATTCGACAGCGGGCTGGAGTGTCTGCGTCTTCCCCTGCTCGCCGTCAGCGACACGGCCACAGCCGCAGCGCGACGTCGGCCAGTAAGAATCAACGGCCACCAGCCTCGCCGGCCGAGCCGCCTGCCCTTTACCCCATTCCACCGATCGATCTTGTGACGTGGCATCGCCGATGCCTGGGCAGCAACGGCTCGCGTGCCCACCCAGCATGGCTCCGTCGAGCGGCGAGGCTCTGGGGCTTCCCTCTGGGTTTCCTCTCAGATTCTCTCTCCGTCTTTTGAACTTTATCTTGAGCTGCCGGAATTCTACTGACGCCCACTGATAGCACATACAAGAGATAGATCGTCTCTCTGTTGAGCGTTCGCAAACAAGATGTCATCCGCGATCTTGCTGAGGCCCGGCGAGGTATCCGTTGGCATCGTATGCCCCCTCGATATTGAGGCTTCTGCGGTTCTATACATGCTGGATGATCATCATACTACTCGCCGTTTCCCTCGCGACCCCAATACCTACCAGTGTGGTCATATTGGAAGCCACGCGGTGGTTATAGCAGGCCTCCCAGCTGGTCGGACTGGTACAGCCTCAGCCGCGTCTGTTTCAGAGCAGTTAACGGCGACGTTCACTTCCGTCAAGGTTCTGCTATTAGTAGGCATCGGTGGCGGTGTCAGCACAGTCAGAAACAATATGCGACTTGGGGATGTGGTAGTCAGTGTCCCTGAGGGACCATATGGCGGAGTCGTGCAATACGATTTTGGGAAGTCATTGTCGGGAGGTCATTTCCATCACACAGGTTCCCTTAATTCGCCACCTAGGGAGCTACTCTCTGTGCTGAGTACTCTGAAGTCCCACCATAATTTGGATACCAATAATCCACTCCTCAAACACCTCCGAGCATCTCAAGCCAATCCTAAATTCAAGGACCCAGGTCCTGAAAACGACTGCTACTTCCAAGCTGATTACATCCACGTTGGCGGCAGCGATTGTACTGACTGCGACGAAACGAAAGAAGTGAGACGACGCCCTCGCAACATGGAGGGTCCTGCTATACACTACGGAACGATAGCGTCTGGAAACCAACTCATGAGAGACTCCGAAAGAAGAGATTTCTACAACAAAGAATACGACAAGAAGATCCTTTGCTTCGAGATGGAGGCTGCAGGGTTGATGAATAGCACGCCTTGTCTTGTTATTAGAGGGATTAGTGATTACGCCGACTCACATAAGCGCGAAGACGATGCATGGCAGGGTTATGCTGCAGTATCGGCTGCTGCATTTGCAAAGGAGTTCATATGTACTATTCCTAGAGATGCTCTCACGGATATGAACACGGTAACGGAGGAAATTGCTAAAGAGGGTTAGTGGAAATTAAATCTCCTTTGTGATCTCCTCAAATATGATATAGATCGGCTTTTGAGCTATAGTGACTACTTTGAATTTATTTAGCATTCCTATTTCCTCTTCAATTCTCAAAAGTTCCCTATTTGATGTAGCCTAGAACCAATGCAAGCAACTTCACTGACAGTACTTATACAGACGCGCCCTGGCTTGTCCCTTTTCAGAGGAATCCCCGCTTTATAGGTCGCGAAGATCTACTCAATGAAATTGATGAGAAACTATCTTCAAAGATGTATTGTGAAAGGGTCTCAGTAGCTGGCCTTGGAGGTGTAGGCAAGACTCAAATCGTCCTCGAATTCGCGTACAAGAGACGACATCTACGTCCCGACTGCTCTGTCTTCTGGGTTCCGGCAATTACACGTGCTTCATTCGAACAAGCCTATCTCCGGATTGGACAGCTGCTGAAGATACCGGGGATCTCAGATGAAAAGGCAGATGTGAAGAAACTTGTCAAGACACAATTGAGTCAAGCGTGTGTTGGCGAATGGCTATTGATCATTGACAACGCCGACGATGACCAAGTATTATTCCAGCGATCAGAAACGGAAGAAGTGCTTCCTCTGATAGATTATCTACCGTCAAGCTCCCAAGGCTCAATACTCTTCACTACTCGAGACGGAAAGCAAGCTGTAAAGCAAGCTGCTAGTAATATAATCAATGTATATGAACTAGATGAGCCGGATGCCTATAGTCTCCTCAGAAAGTCATTGGCTCGGCCAGATGTTTTAAAGGAGCCCGATGTTGCTGCCAAACTTTTGGAGCTTCTTACCAACCTTCCTCTAGCAATCGTGCAAGCTGCAGCATACATAAACGCGAATAGTTCGATGTCAATCTCGACATATATATCACTCTACAATAGCGATGACATTAGCGAGGATGATGTAATCGAGCTGTTAAGTGAGGATTTTGAGGATCCAGGGAGATATAGGGAGAACAACATAAAGAATCCGATCGCCACAACTTGGTTAATCTCCTTCAAGCAAATACAGCTCCGGGATAAAGTCGCCACCGAATATTTGTCCTTCATGTCCTGTCTAGTCCCGCAGAAAATTCCAGAGTCTCTCCTGCCACCAGCGCCATCCAATAAGAAGATGATTGATGCGATAGGAACTTTGACGGCCTACTCATTCATCACAAGACGAGGAGGGGAAGCATCATTTGATATGCATAGACTAGTCAGTTTAGCAACACGGAACTGGCTAAGAAATATAAATTTATGGGCTGGTTGCCTTGAACAGACTGCTTCGCATGTAGTAAAGGTCCTACCCTGGGACTTTCATGACGATAGACCAATATGGATAGAATCTCTACCACACGCACGCCAGATTCTGGCCTTTTCCCGTTCTATCAATAGCGACAATGAATCAAATTTAATCCTGCTCCAGAAAGTTGGGAGAGCTCTCTCAAGTAATGGGAGCTATGTCGACGCCGCACTGTTATTGCAAGAATGCCTAGACTTAACAAAGTTGACCTTGGGCAATGAGCACCCATCTACATTGACAAGCATGAATGGTCTAGCACGGGTGCTTTCAGATCTAGGCAGGTATACTGAAGCTGAGGGACTCCACCGAGAGGAGCTGGAATTGAAAAAGAGGATTCTAGGCC